>OZ007554.1:165077906-165604078 GCA_963931855.1 Philhelius festivus
TAAATACCGGAATTAAAGAACATAGGTCTAGTCTAGTGGCTTAGGCTGTAGGGAGAGATACAGACACACTGAAACATGTTTTGTTTGTACTAAATTTTCCTTAAAATTTGTATAAGAAAAATTGATATGCAAATTGTTGGTATTCAATGAAATACATTTTATAACGTAATTTAAAAATTTATTCCTGTATCCGTTTTCAAGATATTGAATTTTCAATTTTTTTTTTATCAAAATGTAGTTCATGTCCATAATATTACACTTTTTTTTTATCAAAATCGTTAGAGCCGTTTTCGATATAAATAAGATTATGCATTACGGGTGTATGGGGGGTACTGTTAGTTTTGGAGATAAATTTTTTTTTCAATTTTTCCTCTAGGGAATCACGGAAGACCCTTAACTTAACTACTTTGATCAAAATCTCGAGTTCGATTTTTTTCCAATTGCAGAACTTGCCCTATAGTACCTACATACGAGTATATCGCAAGTTAAAAGGAAGATTCTTTCCAGAATTTAACAAAAAATAGTTGAGAGAGTGAAATGTATTACTTTGCTGGAGGTCCAAAAACAGGATTTCGAAAGTAAGGTAAAGTTGTGTCAAATAAAAATTGCAAAATTTACCAAAGGGAAAAGCCATGAAATAACAGATTTTTGAATAATAATTTATGTAAGTACTTGTTTATTGTCAATATTCTTCGTTCTTTGTCTAATAAAAAAAACTTTTTTTTTATGCAAGTATGTACATATGTATATTATGTAGTTCTTAATTTTTGTAATTTCTTTTACCGAGTACGAAAGTAATTGTTGAGTAAAAGATCAAGATCAACCCTTTCGATTGCGATAATTTTCCCCACTAGGTGATTGAATTTTTAAATGCGTGCAGTCCACCTATTGTTCGCGGAAATCGAGCGAATTTAAAGAACTCCTCTTTAGCTAACTTTAGTCGTATCTATAACATTATGTAGTTTCAGGCATCCGAATGAATCTCGATCAATTTTAGCGATTGGTCGTGTTACTTTTGGCAATAAAATGCATACAGAGCAGATACTTACAAAATCAAAATCAGCTATAGAGATTTGCATTTAATCAGAAATTGTGCGATTGACCTAAAAACATGAACAGATTCTACTGAAATGCTATCTTAATTTAACATTATTAAATTTGTCTACCTTTGAAGGAAGTACCTACTCAAAATCTGGTCCATTTCAAGGACTTTTACCACTGTTTGTTTGGTTAGACGAAAGCTTTAGAAGAAATCTTTTCGTCATTCTCGTCACTCAAATCCAACAAATATTCTAGATTATTATCAATATTGCAATTATTCAAATACTATGTATAATAGCAATGACAAAATGTATTTTGCTCAGACTTCAAAATACACTTATTGACAAAAGTCTGCGTACACTTTGGTAAAAACACAATTTTTTATTGTATTCACATCTGCTAAATTCAAAACAATGATATATTTCACTCAATTTTAATTCAAAAATTAATAAACAAATTAAATCATTAAGAAAAAAAGTAAAAACTAAATAACACATTCACTTTTTACAAATTCTTAAAAAAATAAGATGACAAAAGTCTGCGTACATTAAGATATTATTATTTGAATTTTAAAAATAAGCTTCTTATTAATAAGAAGTTGTATTTCCTTTTGCCAGTAACACAGCTTTCATCCTTCTTGGCATGGATTCCACAAGTTTTTTGGTGACAGAAGGCTCAATAAAGGCCCATTCTTCTTCAAGTGCTTGCTTTAAGAGCTTCTTGTTGGTGATGTGTCTTTTCTTCAGACGCCTCTTCAGTTCGTCCCATAGGTGCTCTATGGGGTTCTTCTCAAGAGATTGGGGTGGCGTCTTTAATTGTTTTGTGTTATATAAAAGCCATTCCTGTATGACGCGAGAGGTATGTTTCGGATCGTTGTCTTGCTGGAAGACAAACGACCCTTCTAATCCTAGATTTTGGGCACTCTTTTTAGATTATTTTTTAGGATATCCAAGTAAACAAACCAGTCCATTATTGAATCAATAAAAACAAGACTTCCAACCCCCGCCTCCGACATACAACCCCATACGAGCACATTACCACCACCATATTTCACTGTGCCAACCATGTTAGATTTTTCTAACGCTGTATTAGGCTTACGCCATACTCTAACCCTACCATCATTATTGTAAATGTTAAATTTACATTCATCACTGAATATGACCTTTTGCCAAAACTCAATTCCATGATGTTGATGAGAATTAGCGAAGTCTAGCCGTTTTTTCCTGTTGACTTGACTAATGTGGGATTTTTGTCTGGCCACTCTACTGCGAAAACCTTTTCTTCTCAACACTCTTCGCACAGTGTTTCCATCACAAGATTTACCCGTGTCCTCTAGCATCTCTGCTTTCAGTTCTGATGCGGTCAACCTTGGTTTTTGGTAATTTTTCGTGCCATAAGACTCTCTTCGCCAGCGGTAAATATTCGTGGATGTCCTGATCGGCGTTTAGAATTCAATGATCCTGTTTTTCTTATAGTTTTTAAGTATTGTTTGGATTGTGGAATGTCGTCTACCAATAAGCTTTCCAATTTCACGCAATGATTTTCCGTCCGAATAGTACTTAATTACAAGTTCCCGCAGAGCTTTGGAAAGTTCCTTTGGAAATTTACTAAAAAAAATATTTTGGGACCGTTACATCTGAAAGAGATAACACTTACAGATCGTGTACGCAGACTTTTGTCACCTTGTAAACTCAGAAATTGATAAATTAGTCAACCGTTATTCTTAAGTGTGCATAATTTGGGGGACAAAATCTGCGCAGCGTAAAGCTGGAAACATGAAGAAAAATTAACATGCATAACTGTTTCTCTTTAAGCAACTTTGTTCGCATGTTCTTAAAAAGACTTGTGAATTTTAAGGTGTACGCAGACTTTTGTCAATAAGTGTATGTACATAAAACAAAACCTGATTGTCAAAACTTATTGAAAATGAATAAATAGAAACGCTTCATGAGAACCCTACTTTAAAGGTTTGTTTATTCGTTTTAGTAAAACACGGATTTAAATGAATAAAGGCAAGGATAAAAAAAATAAGCTCAAAGTCTTCCAAGTTTAAAAATTTTCCATATATAGAAATTTTTTCGAAATTTTGACTAAAAGTCTGTGAACACTAGATAAATTTTGTATGAATTTCAAGTGCTTGGTGATACAATTTTTTTGTTGAATTTTTTTCATCATCTTTGGAAGTTGGGACAAAATAAATTCAAACATTTCAAAAACATGCACCATCCTACTATATCTACATAAATAACATTTCCAAATCAAAAAATGTTGGACTGAGATATTCTGTAGCCTAAAGTCTTACATAAAAGGACTATATACAGACCTTCAAGAAGGTTTCAATTTGATTTGATAAATTTATTTGCCAAAGCAAATAAAAGTAAAAAGTTCATGTTTCATACTTTAATTTAAATTATATTCCTCTTACCATCGGGCAAAGTTTCTTTTCATTAAAATTTAGTGTTTATTTGATACCTTTTGTTGTTGTTGAGCAAACTGTCTTTCATCTAAGCTAATGAGTTTTCGTCCACTTCCCACAATTCCGTTGCCAACAATTTACCTGGCTACCTAGCAATAAAGACTTATTTCCGTGGGTTGACTTTGAGTTCATGTTTTCGCTGTTTTTTGTGCTTCTTTCTTTTAAACAAAATAATAAAGTTATATCATGGGTGCTAGTTTATTATGTTCTTTGAAGTTAATTTTTGAATTCTAATAGCTTTTTTATGATGAACTTCTCATTTCTAGGCCTATGTTTTTCGTAAAGATATTTTGCTATTTGAAATTCTGTCAATCAGATTAAAACACACTACCTTAACGACCCTTTAATAAAAGATGGCTTCAGAGAGCCCTTAAAATAAAATATAATACAAAAATCATCAAAAAGCTATTATGAAATTATTAATTTATATCATCAGGCCTGTTTCGAGTGCTTTTTTTCTCATAAGAGACATCACGCACCATTTTAATCGCAGCAAAAAAATCGAATTATGTTCAGAGTTCACTCATTGAAAAAGGACACATTTCGTAATCTCATCGACAAAATAATTGAATTGTGATCTCCGTTCGAGCCGATTTAAAGGGAGTTTCTCTTGACGTCTGCTATTACTAATTGCTTAAAATGTTCATCTTGGCAGTCCTTCCGTTGGAACAAAAGAAACGCCACTTCTATTGGTCATTCTCAAAAAGTAATTAAAATGGACACACGCCAAGGTTTTGAACAGAAAACTTTGCCTCAAGCGCTTCCGGTTGGCTGATTAAAAAAAAATTCGGCATCAACTCATTGGTCTGCTGTCCACAACACCCTTAGATGATTTTTTTTAACTCGCTAAAAAATCAATATGGACGGAAGTTCGTTTTTTCTTGTGTTTGAATCCTCATCAAAATGAAGGGTCATCCGGTAAATTAATTTGCCTTTAAGCTACGTTTGCTTTCTACGAGATGGTGACGAGCTTTTCAGTGGATGGACTGAGATACCAAAACGTAACCAAGAAACGAGATAGAGGAAACTGTTTTTCTTCCTTTGATGATTTGAATGATTAAATTTTCTTTGGTGGTGAGGACATGAAAAGGATATAATATACCCTTTTCAACATTACTTTTCAATTTTTGCGGTTGTTATGTTGACATTTAAAATTAAATACTAAGCTACTATAAGCTAAAAAAAATAGACGGAGGATTGGTTTTGACATCATTTGTCCAGAGGCGGGTAATATGCTATATAAATTCGAAAGTTGCTAAAAATGATTTATAGACATATATGCGAAAACTTAAAGTTGAATACTAATCATCTAACAATGAAAAACATAAGCAGAAATTACGGAGGCCTACCAACGGTAACTGTAAAATTTACCGTTTCAAAGGATATGTTGATCGTATAATCTAAAGTTAAAGGCTTTTTAGACGTTTTAAGAAGCAATTATCAAAATTAATTCCTCTACTGGGGTAATTTATGCCAGTATACTCGCAGAATTTTATTATAAAAAAAAACATATAATAAATGCCTGATAAGGCCCTTCCAGCTTGAGAGACGGCGGCGCCGCAGGGCCGCCACTGAATTTTAAGGTGCCCCTCGCCCTTTCATTAAATTCAGCAAACCACGTTTTTTTCTTTCATTCATAATAATCGAACGAACAAAATATTTGCTGCCATTCATTTACTACCTTCGTTCTTATGAAGAGCTGAAACGGGCTTACACTGAGCTCTAGCCCTAACTTATAGCTGAATCAAGTTGAAATGGGCTTGGTTCGACTAGATTGCGCTGACTAAGTTCCGCTGATGGAAACGAAGAAGATTGGCTAAGCATCAAATGAGAGCAAGATGAAGTATAAGCTGTTATAAAGAAAAGATACACAACACCGACGTGACGTCTTGGACAGAACGTCATTATAGACAGCTATAACTTCGAGGTAGCTAAGGACTTCACATACCTAGGTGCCGCTATAAATTCAGAAGAGCAATACCAGCACTGACAAATGGACAACAACTCTTTTCAATCGCTGCTTCTTTGGAATAAGAAGGCAAGTAAAGTCCTCTCTGGAGCAATTAAAGTGTCCCTCTGTAAATCCGGTCCAAGTCTATAGTGCAGAGACATGGAAAGTAAAGTTCGAGAGGAAAATTCTCCGTGTGATCTTTGGTCTCGTCTGCACAGCGAAACATGACCTCTTCAAACGAATCAAAGCCCAACGACTGAGATAGCGAGGTCATGTAGAATGGACCCGAATACTCCGGGTCGGAAAGTCTTCGAATCAAACCCCGAAGAACGGCGCAGTAGAAGAAGACAGCGACTCAGGTAACGCACACAAGTGGGGGGAGAACCTTAACCAACTTGACGTGCGAAACGTGCTAGGACTGAGCAAGCTGGAGAAGCTTGTTAGTTGAGGTCTTGGTCCACCCCGAACTGTAGCGCCACCTTAAGTAAGAGTAGTGGAGAGGGGTCGAAATCTACCGTATACCTTTCTTCAAATTTTGTGATCAATCTTTCGATCCTCCCTATAAAGGAAGTAATTGCTTTTTATGATTTTGTGCTCTCTTTGTATCAATGTTATATACTTACAGTCCACTAAATAAGAAGCACTTATTATTCCACCATTTTACTAAAACATGGAATAGTAGTTATTACTCGACTTACTTTTTTCATAATAATGTACCTTGAAATTAAAAAAAAAAACTCATTTTCCAATGTCCCCGGAATTTAATTGAACACGCTTTATTTTGGTCTAGCGCCACCTCTGCCTAGCTTAAATCATAAAAAGCTTTATTAATAAAAACGCCCCACTTCTTACGGCTATTAACTAAACCGGAGTAAGCAAGCAGTACGTACATCGCGATTTAATTTAACCAAAATGGTGGTGAAATAGTGGACGGACTATTAACCGTGAAATAAAATCTCTTACAACATTAGAAATTGTCTTGTTTACAATCCTGACCTGACCTTGCGCGCAGAGGCATGGTCTATTTTTTTTCATGGATCGATAGTTGCTTATGAGAAAAGTTTAAAGCCAAATTTGCACCACATGACAACTTTTTTTACCAAAGTTATTGGTAAAAATGTGTTTTGTGTCATTTTTTGGTGATTTGCGAATATCTCGGCTCCACTATCTCGTACAAACAAAAGTTAAACATATATTTATTCCTAATAATATTATCTATTATGTTTTAAAAAAAACATCTGTCTAAACAAATGAAAAAATAGTTATAGTAAGTTAAAATAAGTTTTTGTTGTTTAAAAATCACATTTTCGTGATTATTAAGAAAAAAGGTCGTCTAACGATGACATTTTTATTTTGTATTATTAAAGTTCTTGTAATTCCCTACAATTTAAAAAAAATCAACACTACGATAAACAAAAACCGAGTAATAAATTATTGAACATAGCCCCAGCCCCAGTATGTCGCAAAGTAAAAATAAAAAACACTATTGCTAAAAACAATATTTTCTATCAACTTGCATTTAATTTAATATGTTTAAGCAAAAACATAAAAAGTTACCGTTGGTTTCAACGTTTTTTTTTCTTGTTTTTAAAACCTTCTTCACAGTTATTGAGAAAAAAACTGTATATCACGATAAATATTTTTCAGTTTTGAGTTTTTACTTGCGACTTATAGGTACTATAAGGCAAGTTATGCATTCGTAAAAAAAATCGAACTCGAGATTTGTATCAAAGTTGACATTACGATGATAGCGAAGACCAAAAAAGTGGGTCTCGCAATTCTGTCTGTCTGTCTGTCTGTCGGTTCGACTACAGCCTAAACGGCTCGGGCGATTTTCTTCAAACTTGGTAGATATGGGTTTTAATTTTTTACCCCCACAAGTTTTTTTCTGTTTTTTTTTTTAAGACCAAAAATAACGGTACCTGCCATACGATTTTTTTTTTCGAAATTTTATAAATATTTTTTTTTTTTTTCAAAAACTGTCCAACAGAATTTTTTAAAAAAAAATTGAAAAATTTCATTTGGTTAAAACTACCTAATGGTTGAAAAAAATTTTACAAAAAATTGTTATTTTTGGAAGCTCCCCTGGGTCCATTTTTTTGTTTTTGATTTTCTCGAAAACGGTACAGCCGATTTAAGTAATTTTTTTTTATGCCAAAGCTCCTCCAAAATTTGAATATTATTACATATTCAAATTTTCAATTTTTAATATTTTGGATTTTTAAAAAAAAATTCAAAAATTTTTTTTGGAAACTCAATATTTCGAAAACTCCATGCTCGATTTTTTTCAAACTTGGCAAATAAAAGTTTCTTAACATAATCTACAAGATTTGAGAAAAAAAATTTTGTTTTATGTGAAACTAACGGTACCTTCCATACAAATTTTAAAAAATGGTTTTCGAAAAAAGCATTTTTCTCGAAAACGGTTCCGAGAATTTTGCTAAAATTTTTTTTCTTTTTATTGATCTTTACGATTTAGAATTTAATAACAAAAAATTTTAAATCTAGATATTACTAACTGTACCTACCATAGAACGATTTTGTCGAATTTTGAATTTCTCATTATCGACAAAACGGATTTTAATGAAATTTTTTATAAAAAAGCTCCTTAAAAGTTAAAAAAACATTGCATTTAAAAACTTAAGAAAAAATACTTTTTCAATTTTTAGAAAAAAAGTTTTTTTTTTTGAAAAATTCGATATCTCAAGAACGGCTTAGTATTTTTTTTGGAAATTAGATTTTTATTCGTACAATAATAAAAACTTAAAGTTGGCGCACCAAAATTTTTTCTAAAAAATGTTTTAAAAATTTTGTACATAAAAGCTTATTTTTTTAAGGAACCACTACAACGACTTATAATTTTTGTTCCTGCATAAATTCATATTTGCATAGCATTCTGTTTTTATCTCTTACTACTTAAAGAATTTAAAAAATTCATTTTATCCTTATGAACAGTTTTCTCTAATAACATTCGTTTTCAAAATTCCTAGTCTATTACATAGGAGCAAGTTCGTGCGACCCAGTCGTGCATTTTATTTTTCGTAATTTTATAAATATTTTTTTTTCTCAAAAACTGTCCCACAGATTTTCTTAAAAAAAAATTCAAAAAATATCATTGAGTTAAGGCTAGGTAATGGTTGGAAAATATTTTCCAAAAAATTGTTATTATTGGTACCCCCCTTGGAACCATTTTTTTGGTTTTTGATTTTCTCAAAAACGGTGCGTCGGATTTTGATCATTTTTTTTCTGCTAAAGATCCCCAATAGTTTGAATATTATTGTGAATTAAAATTTTCCAAAAATATTTTTTTGGATTTTTAAAAAGAATTTCAAATTTTTTTTTGAAAACTCAATATTTCGAAAACCCCATGCTCGATTTTTTTAAACATAATTTACAAGATATGAGAAAAATAAATTTATTTTATCTAAAAATAACGGTACCCTCCATACAAATGTTAAAAAATGGTTTTCGAAAATCGTATTTTTCTCGAAAACGGTTCCGAGAATTTTGCTTATATTGTTTTTCTTTCGATTAATTTTTAAGATCTACAATCTAATAAAAAACAATTTGAAAACAAGATATTACTGACTGTACCTACCATAGAACGATTTTTTTAAATTTTGAATTTATCATTAACAGCTTAACGGATTTTAATGAAATTTTTTAGAGAGAAGCTTCTAAAAAGTTTAAAAAAACATTGCATTTCAAAACTTTAAGAAAACAATTTTTTTGAATTTTGAAAAAAAAAACTTTTTTTTTTTTGAAAAATAATCTCGAAAATATCTCGAAAACAGCTCAATATTTTTTTTTGTAAATTTAATTTTTATTCGAACATTAAAAAAACCTTTGAATTGGCGTACCAAAATTTTTTCTTAAAAATGTTTTAAAATTTTTTTACATAAAAGCTTATTTTTTTAAGAAACCAGTACAAAGACTTATAATTTTCGTTCTAGCACAAATATTATATTTGCTTGGATCACATGGCATCCCACTTTAACCTCCAATTACTAAAGAAGTTGTTTTAGTCATTTAAAAAATTAATTTTATGCTTGTGAACAGTTTTTCTCTAATAACATTCATTTTTGAAATTCTTAGACTGTTACATAGGAGCAAGTTCGTGCGACCCAGTCGTGCATTTTATTTTTATAGTCCTGCTAATTTTCTTCAAATTAATTTTGGTGTCGCCAACAACAACATATATTGGTATCCTTCAAACACCTCACACATACTTACACATATTTGTTACATCTTGTTGCTGGCGACACCAAAATTACAAGCTACAAGGTTAAAAAACTAAACTGTTGGCTTTCCTAAGTTCTTAAATCATGAATATCTTGGTTCCCGTTTGTCGTAATGGACTATTTTTTTTAAATTTAATTTGAAGAAAATTAGCAGGACTATAAAAAAAATATTTATCGTGAAATACAGTTTTTTTCTCAGTAATTATGAAAAAAGGTATTAAAAACAAGAAAAAAAAAACGTTGAAACCAACGGTAACTTTTTATGTTTTAAACATATTAAATTAAATGCAAGTTGTTAGAAAAAATATATTGTTTATCAATAGTGTTTTTTATTTTTACTTTGCGACATACTGGGGCTGAGATATTAATTAAAACATAAAATCATAAAATTGCGTGGGTACGCTGACTTACCTATGTTCAATAATTTTCGTTCATTGAAGAGTGTTGATTTTTTTTTAAATTGTAGGGAATTACAAGAACTTTAATAATAAAAAATAAAAATGTCATCGTTAGATGACCTTTTTTCTTAATAATCACGAAAAAGTGATTTTTAAACAACAAAAACTTATTTTAACTTACTATAACTATTTTTTCATTTGTTTAAACAAATGTTTTTTTTATAACATAATAGATAATGTTATTAGGAATAAATATATGTTTAACTTTTGTTTGTACGAGATAGTGGAGCCGAGATATTCGCAAATCACCAAAAAATGACACAAAACACATTTTTACCAATAACTTTGGTAAAAAAAGTTGTCATGTGGTGCAAATTTGGTTTTAGACTTTTCTTATAAGCAACTATCGATCCATGAAAAAAAAAAAAATAGACCATGCCTCTGCGCGCAAGGTCAAATGACGCTTTGACTGGACTAAATTACTTTCAAAACATGTCAGTTGATTGTGCCTATATTATTATCGTTGTTGTTGTTATTTATATTGGAAGCTGTTTTTAAAAATTTATTTCTTTGGTTTCAGCAAATATTTACATACATCAATAGGCACCTAGTTGAAAACTTAGGCGTAACATTTTAAACAGCCTATTGTTAATATATTAATATGAAACTACTCAAAAATTTGCTAACTTTTAAGCAGTTTCTTAACTATTTCGTTATTTTAAACATTCTGTAACTAGCATCATGCTAAGGCTATTTTTTTAATAAATCTACTTTTGAACACACCTAATACAAAACAGACATTTTTCGAGATTTGTAAATGTCAAAAAGTCATGAAGTTAGAACGATAATAAAAAAATAAAACAGCTTTTTGATGATTTAACTTTAATAAAATGTTATGATGCTAAGTTCAATTAAAATTTTTAAAATCGTCATTTAAGCCAAATATCGTTCTAAAACAGTTTTAACATCGTACAAGTTTGACTAAAATTGTGCTCCATAGATTCGAAGCTAATTTTTTTTACTCTGAAAAAAAGTTTCTTCATCTATCACTTGTGTACATTTTTTTCAAGAAATTCCTCAACTTCAATTTTCTAATAAATAAAAAAAACAAATTTAATAATACTTTTCTTATTTAGTCCCTAGCTATACCAACTTTTTCAGTAAGTTAGCCGATTTGTAATTACAAGATGTCAGTTACCAGAAATGTGTATTTATAAAAAAAAACATTTTGCACTTATTTCTAGTCATTTCTAGTTAAGGACAACTCGTTACTTAATATTGTTATTTATTTAACTTATTTCAGTAAGTCCTTTGACAAAATCCCGCATGAGCTTATTCTATTCAAACTGTCCACTCTTGGGCTTCAACCTTTGTTCTTAAGATGGATTTCTTTTTACTTGACTTACCGTTACTACTTAGTCCGATGATTCAGATCTACCTTCCATGATAATTTCTTAGTTACCACCAGGCCGCCACTCAGACGATCTACTTTTTATTCTTACTATTAACGATATTGAAAAGGTCATCAAATATTCCCATATTTTACAAAGATTTTCAAGACCATTTCTTTCACACATGATTCCACTTTTTGCACCTTGATCTCAGCAGTTTCTCTGTCTGGTGTATGAAAAATTGCTTAGAGCTAAATATTTCCAAATGCCATTCAATCACTTTTTCACTAAAACGCATCCAATCTACTCCCCGTCTCTACCTTCTCCATTATCCATTTGCGACCTTGGTGTTTTATGTGATAGAGAGCTTAACTTACACATATTGACGAGATCATACTTGAAGTAAATTTCTTCTATTAATTAATTTGAATACGCTTGAAGAACGTAGGGTAAAAGCGGGTGAGATGGCGCAGCGGGGGAGATGGCGCGCCCTTAATATCTCCTACATTTATTATCCAAACAAAACCCTAAAACTCTTTTTGTATTCATTTTCTCATTTAAAATCGAAGTAGCCAGTGTTCGTCGACTCTACTGTGATGCAAAAAAATTAAAAAATGTGACAACAACAAAACGTAGGTTTTTTTTTTACAAACATTTTTTTCTACCCTTTTTATTCTCTGTTTTCTTTGTAAGTCAATGATTGCTTTGATGCCTATGATACATTAAAACGTACAACAATGTATTGACGGTGACCTGTCTATGAAAAGTTTGCAAAAATTCTACCTGTTTTTTATGGGTCTAAAAATTAGTGGGAATGACAAAAAGGGTGAGATGGCGAAGTTTTTTGAGGGTGAGATGGCGCATTCCACAGCACACTTGTTCACTTTGGTGCACTGTGGCCGCACACCATCTCACCCTCCCAATGATTTTTTTTATAATTTAAACTTTGTTTCGCTTTATTATAAATTTTCTGAGAAACATAATGAAGGAGTGTTAATGTACTCATTAAACGCTTCTAGTTTGCATTTGCACTAATTTTTCATTAGTTTACTGATGCCCCTTTGCCCTTCCGAAGAAAGGCAACTAGGCCCTTCTCCATGCTTGGGAACCGAAATTGAACAAAAAATATGTAGCCACATTAAAAAGTTGCAGGCTTACGGATTTGCACCAACTAGAGATGCAGTTTGCAGGATGGCTTATGGAATAGCTGAAAAATATAAAATCCAGCACCGTTTTTCTAAAGATCTTAAAAAAGCAGGAAAGGGTTGGTTTTTACCTTTTTTGAAAATGCACCCACATTTGACCATAAGGAAATCAGAAGGAGTTTCTCAAGCACGTGCACTCGGTATGGATCGACAAGAAGTTAGGATATATTTTGATGTTTTAGAAAGAGTTGTGCCCGAAAACGACCTGATGGGCAAGGCCAGAAATATATTTAACATGGATGAGACCGGATGCCAACTCAACAACGGTGAAAAAAATTGTGTGGGATGCGCAGAGGAATACAATTCTACCAAGAAAAAAGGTGATTGGTTGCAATGTACATGCACATCATTTAAGCACACTTGCAACGATTGTGGCAAAATAAATTCAAAGTAAATCATGCGCCATCTCACCTACCACGGTATACCATCTCACCCACCCTATAGGGGGAGATGGTTTTTCGTAATGTTTTTTTAGTATTTTAATTAAAAATTGAAGTCAGCTTTACAAAACTTTGTAAATGTAGTATTTAATTACTAATTTAATAAAACATATTTATGTAAAATAAAACAAAGGAAATGTTGTATATTTTCGAAGATATTGGACGAATAAAAAAGGTATACCATCTCACCCGCTTTTACCCTAAAGCAATAAGCGACATTCTCGTCATTCATAGACTACTTTCGGGGTCTGTTGAATTTTTGAATAATTATTTATTGGAGTTTAAAAAAAAAAACAAAACAATTTTTTCTTGTTTTAAAAATTCAATATCATGAAAACTATTGAACGTTTCTCTTTCGATATTATTTCCTCAAATGTATATTTTTAAATACTTTAAATGAGCAGACCAAATAATTTTTAGAAACATTTTAAAGAAATTTCTTATATTAAAAACTAATTTATTAATAAAATTGCTGCAACGATTTTTTTTAATTTTGGTTGCATATAATTTATTTTTATTTTTGAGCTGAAACTATTAAAGTATTTTCTTTTTAGCAATTTAAACAATGAGTCTTATGCATTTGATCATTTTTATAATAATACATCCACATTTCTACATATTTTAATGTACAATTTTTAATTTCCGAAGAACTTGTACATAAGAGCAAATACGTGCGATCCCTTTTATTTTAAAGTGATCTCGGCCACGGGCAGTTTGATAATACGTACATTAACTAGAATGGAATGGCTATTTACCCTCAAATTTTAGGCGGGTCTATTAAATTCTCGCAGAGTGCGGGAATTCAATCCGATTTTAGAAGTGAAACAGTATCCTACTGAAAATAGAATAAATTCCAAGGTGAAGCAGATTCAAGTGGAATTATTTCCCTTCATATAAGTATAAGAACATGTTTATTTTCTGAATAGACGAGAATTTTTTTTGCTTTGTGTTTACTCTTCCAAAAGTCCTGTATTGACATTTATTATTGTACAGAGTAAAGTGTATCTATAAAAAAAATCTGAATCTCAACTAAATTTGATTCATTCAAACTGAAAACAAATTGCTAGGTAATTTGTTTTTATAAGATTATCTGACGTACAAGATACGACGTACCTATACCTGCATACAAGAAAGTCAATAAAAATTGCATGGCCCTAGAATCTGTCACAAATCTGACAGCGTTTCCAAATATTCCGTTCCACATTGTTAAGAAGTAACACCGCAATAATCGCACAGTCAATACGATAAAAAAACCAAACATAAAACAAATTAAAATCCTTACAAGAAGGATAATATTTATAAAAAAATCGATTAAAAGGATATTGTATGATTTAAGAAAAGGTACCCACCGTCTCTGTAACAGTGTCAATTGTCAATAGGAATATGTATTACAAAGTTTATTTTCAAGGGATCAATAATAATCGCATCCTTTTTCTTCTAATTCCTTCCATAAAGAAAGAAAATAGAAATATGAATGAGGGAAATAGGAAGAAAGGATTAAGGAAATAAAACTCAGTTATTGAACATCCTGAGGTTAGGTCCATTCCCTCTAAAAAAAAAGGAGTTTTGTGTTTGTTATTCATAGTAAAAAGGATAAAATTTGATTGATCTTTTAGATTTTGTTGTGTCATAATATGATCTTTTCTTATACCAGCTCTCCTTGGAGGTCCTTTTCAATTTTAATTTTGGGGGTGTGAAATTAAGGTAAGGTATCCCCAAAGGAAAAAAAGTTGTGGCTTCAGGGATATTAAATAAAAGTATTAAAATTTCTTAAAAATCATAGCATATCGCATAAACGTTGAACGTACAGAATATTTCTATTGTCGATTCAAAGATTGATGCTGCAACCATCAAAAGGGAAACAATACTGAAATGCACATAAACACATAAATAAAAGAGTATTTTCCATTATAGTCTTTTTTATTCAACAGGATAGAAAGGTACAGTTAAAAGGACATTTCAAGAAGCGAAGGTAAATATAGAAAAAAGCGCGCGCATCATCGAACCATCCAATCAGGTAGCGGGTGTCCTTCATAACAGAAGATCTTTTGAAGACACAAACAATGAACAAAAAGAAATAAAACCCAATTGCACAACAGCACAAAGGATTACAGTAAAGGAAAAGTGAAATTGTGTCATTTTGTGCCATAATATATGTCACTGCATAACGCGTAGGTAGAGGAGGAAGAGCATCGCACAATTATCCCACCTGGCCTTCGCACACATTCTGTTTATATCTGAAGAAATATTACACTTAGATAATCTTATTCTAGTACGCAGAACATATACCCATTTGTGCTGAAGGACAACTCAACATTGCGATAGACAGTGACATTTTAAGATTGATTTGATGGGTGATTGTTGAAAGATTTAGCAAATAGCTGTACTTGTGAATAAGGATATCCTTTTTCGATTCAGTGTAACACTGCTCGTATTTCAAGAAATATGTACATTTCAAATACCAAAAATAGGGTTTTTTGATAGATGCCTTTTAAATACTCATCAGGGTATATTTATTTATTTCACATTTATGAAACCAAATTGTATTCATTAAAAACATTTTTATATATCATCAGGAACAAGTATCCATCTCCATGCCAAATGCTTTAAATCTTTTAAACCCCCTAAGCGGTCCACGTAATGTACTTGCTTAGCAAAACTGTTGACATACAAGCCTGTCTGACGTCTGAACACAAGCTTTCTGAGCCAAATCAAAAGTTTGGCTATTTTTTTTTTCAAGGTTTAAAACGAAATAAAGTCGGCATTTTATTTTTATTTTTTGCTTTATTTCGTTTGGCATTATTTAACATCTTCCAAAATAAAAATAAATAGCGATAAAATATGAATAGTGAAATCAGATCCTTTAGTAGATACTTCTTTCATTGTGTTTGCAACTTTATCTCAATTTTCGAGTTTGGCATCTCATAATTCTTGTCTATAATTGATTTAATTTTTGACAATATTGCAACCCTGCTCGATTCTTAAGGTATTCGCTCGTGTTTTTATTTGTTTGGTAAGAAAAAATGACAAGAAAGCTTAAAATAAATGTGATCAATGAAAATTTAAACGAAGAATACCGAACTAAAAATACATCGACTAATTTATTGAGTTTTAGAAGGGTACTACAGCATCTAAACGATAAGCCCAACTGTCGTACCTGGGCGAAACGCATTTGGACTAGAGGCAACGAAAAGCTTTCAATTAAATTAAAAATACTTTTTTTTTTTAAATTGAATCAGCTGAGCTATGTGCCCAATTTACCTTCTCACCAAATTTGCTACTGTTGAAAAGATTCAATCACGGTAAGAAAACAGAATGGCTATTGACCATTGATCGTTGGGATTTTTCCAATGAATGAAAAAGCAAAACATTCATTTAAATATCGGCGGGTAAATTCTCTGTTTGCCAAGTACTATGGCCACCTTTCCACAGAGAACGTTATCTTATAAAACGAATATAATCCATTGATAAAAGCCAGTTGAGTATTTCGACTTTGAAAGACCTTTTGTACGTTTGTACGGTACAAATTTTATGAATTCTCTAAGCTAAGTATCTGATAGTATATACTCCAATGATTCTTTAAAAAAATATCTTATTTCGTTGAACCTTTCTCTGAAGCTGGAAACACTCGCTTAACATGTCCGATTCATAAATATGGATCTAAGCAGACAATCGAAATTATAGGCCATTAGCTAAACTTCAAGTAATACTTAACATTTTTGAAGCTATTGTAAAAAGAAAAGTATACGCATTTGTAAAGAACCTTATTTCCGAATTTCAACACAGCTTTGTAAGGGGACAAATTTTGCAATCTTAACTAGTTATATTTCCTTCCAGCCATGCAATATAGAAATGAAGTACATAGATGGTTTTTTGACTACTGATTTTGCTAAGGTGTTTGACCGTGTTGAATACAACGTTCTTGTATGCTAATTACAAATTGTCTAATCTAAAACTGTAAATAATTATTCAGATGTTCTCCAAGGAAGACATCTTGGTCCACTACTATTTTTAGTTTACATGGCTTACCTTCGGTTTTCTTGAAGGCTGAAGAACTATTATTTGACGATGATCTTAAGATCTTTATGGTAGTAATATTCTTGCAAGATCGTTTTCAGCTTTAACGTGATATTCAAGATTTACCTGATAAAAGAAGATCGTAATATTTTGCTATGTTTGCTTATTATGTCATATCTGGTCATATCGACTGTTCTACGTTGCTTTCTCTTTCTTGGTACTTATGCACCTCAATGCTGTTTAATACCTAGAGAGAACGAATTCCTTAACATCCCTAGACATTTCACCAACTATGACCAAACCCTATAACGAATTCTTGTTTTTATTTTTACTCAACATTTTCATTTAATCGATCTTAACATTAATAAAACGCTATGTAAGGCCGCTATACTAAATTCATGATAAGTTTTATGTGTTTAATTATAAATTACCTTAAGTATACTATGTAATATTTTATCAGTCTTAAAATCTTAAGTGCAAAAATAAATAAATACTGGTAATCTTGGGGTGATGTAAACATTGAAGTAAATTTCCT
The DNA here is from genome assembly GCA_963931855.1 of Philhelius festivus. Taxonomy (NCBI): domain Eukaryota; kingdom Metazoa; phylum Arthropoda; class Insecta; order Diptera; family Syrphidae; genus Philhelius; species Philhelius festivus. The sequence goes on from OZ007554.1 coordinate 165,095,602, forward strand.
TATTGATATTTGTTGTTCTCGAAGTCTCGTTAATGGGTGCACAAACTTGGTTTTAAGGATACACTCATAAAATAATTTAGTTAATTTAATTTAGGTATAATATTTTTTAGTATAGAAAATGAACAAATTACAAATTTCTTCTGTTTAAGTGGAACGATCTTTGTAATTTTCTTCATCTTTGATACTATACAAAATCTGACCACCGAAGCTTATATTCTGAGAGTCTGAATTTAAACGAGTTCTCCCATATTTTATATTATTCCCCTAGAAATATAAAATTCACAGTATCTACCCATATTAATGCTGCTTGAACTTAGTAAACATCGACCAATATTAACATCTTAAAAAAGTTAGACGGCATCCAATCTACCTAACTGCTATTTCCACTATCGTACCTGGACGGAAACCATTTTGGAGTTGTGGTCACTTGAACTTTCAATTAGATAATATTTCTTAGTATACCTATTGCCTAATTTTACTTTACATTTTCTCCTCAATTTTATCATAATATTTCTATTAAATCAACAGGCTAATGCATACAATCCAGACCGATATCTTCTACTTAGCACCCCAAACCAAATTGTCAGAAACTCACACATGAAACCAGAAAGCACAAAATCATAGACAATAAATCAAACATCCCCACACACATGTCACTTTGCCATGTGTTGCTTTTCTGCTTCATAAAATAAACCTCAACACAACACACAAACCATCATTCCAATGTCCCATATAACATTTATTCAAAAATATCATGTAACCGCCACTTACCGTTCATCACGTGACACAGATTAATACAACGATTTCCTCAATTTTCATCTACAATTGTGGGGAAAACTGTAAACCGACAAAATGGTGACAACAAAAAACTAAAAAAATAAGACAAATCAACCCTTCCAAGTATATTCATCCCTTTTTCGTTGGCTCTCGTTTATTTTACATTTTTTTTCTCGAAATCCTTCCCCAAAATGTACATAGGCATAAAAAGATTCGACACGATGATGATGGCTCAGTATTCCTGTAGATACATGTACCTCACACCACACGTTTGTCTGTCTGTAAAGTACTCTCATAACATCTAATCAAATATGTAGCAAACCGTTAATACTGTTATTACATCACACACATCCAAATACTCGTACGTTATTATTAAAAACCCCTTGAGTCCTGTTTATCGTACGGGTTACCTTAAAGATTCCTTGAGTAACTATAAAAAAAAACTCGTGTTCGGGGGAACCCCTATTCTGAAGACAGATTAATTTCTAGGATACGCGGTGCAGAAGATCGAGTTCCAAAAAAAGTGTCGAGTGCCTAGCGCAAGTTTATAATTGTGAAAGGAAAGGATGTTCAGAAAATTAACCCCAGGCATTGTATATATATTTTTATAGTACTCTCATGGAACACGATTTTAAGTTAACTTATTGTGCCGCAAAATCGTAAGTGTGGCTATGTTAAGCAGTACAGAGTTGACGTGGAAGGAGAAAATATAAGCAAAAAAAGAGACGAGGTAGATATATATTTATTCTGACAACAATAAAGAGGGTAAGGGAGAAAGTCTTATCTGCGTTTCTTTTTGCTGTCAGAATCAATTGTAGGTAGGTATATACAGTTTTATATGCCATGAGCGAGATGAATACAAGCAAATAGTATTGAGAGTGTATGAGAGTTTTTGTGAATTTTGTTTCATTGCTCATGCAATATGGTTTGTTTAAATTCTGATACGATTAATTACCGAGGTTGCCATTTTATGGACTTTGTAATAAGATCTAGAGGAATTTGAACTTAATAAACTCAAATGGTCTTATTTCGTTTTTGAAAACTAAATAATTTCAAATTGGCTTTATTTCGTTATGGTAACCAAAATAATTTTATAATAATAATTTTATAATAATTATATGCAGTGGGTAGTTAGATAGTGGCAATTGTATTTTTTTTTGTAATTAATATAGATATGTACATACACAGTTAGAAAACTATTTCTTTAAGAAAATCTTATAGGTACGTACCTATATTTTTATTAAAGAAAATAGCTTTTGCATAGTATGTAGGTACATACCCATAGAAAATTGTACCAAAAAATTAATTTTATCCATATATTTTGTAAAAAATAAGATATTTGCCCTGCGAATTTTGAACAAACAAACATTTTATTATTAAACTGATTTTGAATATAAGAAATTTCTTTAAAATTCTTTTAGAAAAAAAAATTGGGATATTAATTTTAAGTATTTGAAAATAAAGATTCTAGGAAATATTTTCAAAAATTAATCGCTCAAACATTTTCAAGACATTGATTTTTCAAAAACAATTTTTTTAGATAAAAAAATATTTTTTCGTATTCTCTATCATCGTAAAGTCAAATTTGATCAAAATCTTGAGTTAAATTTTTTCCACATGCAAAACTTGCAATTACATAATTTGGAAGTGAAAATAATATAAAAAAAAATTGGTACGCCAACCTTAAGTTTTTTTTATTGTACGAATGAAATTAAGTTTCGAAATAAAATATTTAGCCGTTTTTGAGATATCGAATTTTCCAAGAAAAAAAAAAAAACAATTTTTTTTCCAAAAATTAAAAAAAAAAACTCAAAGCTTTGAGCAATGTTTTTTCAACTTATTGGAAGCATCTCTATAAAAAATCCCTATTTCGATAATGAGATAATTGTCAAATATCAAAATTTGAAAAAATTGTATCAAAAAACGAATTTTTATCTTTAAACGCGATTTGCGGCTAAACGGAGGCTCGTAGACCCCTCAAAGTTGACATTTTCAAATGTGATTTCTGGCCAAACTATTCATCCTACAGAATTAAAAATTACATATTCGTGACCTAGGGAGTGCCACCTTTCAATCCACGTATGAAACGAAAAACGCGAAAACGCTTAAAACGTATTTTAAGCGTGGAACAAAAAAATATTGTTTTTAAGTAAAATCTCCTCAAATCGTGCGCTAGCTTTAAGTTTTATTACTGTACGAATGGAAATTAAATTTCGAAAAAAACATTGCGCCGGTTTTTGAGATATCGAATTTTCCAAAAAGAATGACTTTTTTTCTAAAAATTAAAAAAAAATATTATAAATATATAAGACTTTTGATAATATTAAAATTTTCAAAAAAGTATGAACATTTTTTGGAAAAAGGAAAATTTGTATACGCGTGAAAATATTTTTTTTTTCGTAAGTTACTTGATATTTTTTCAAAAAAGCGTTTTCGAAAATCGCATTTTTCTCGAAAACTGTTCCGAGGCTGAAATTTGTTTCTTTTTATTAATTTTTGTATATAAAAGCTTATATTTTTAAGAAAACAACACGAATTATAATTTTTGTTCTTGGAGGATACCGTTATTTTTAGGTAAAATACATTTTTTTTCTCATATTATGTAGATTATATTAAAAAACTTTTATTCATCAAGTTTGAAAAAAATCGAGCATGGGGTTTTCGAAATATTGAGTTTTCAAAAAAAATTTAAAAATTTTTTTAAAAATCCAAAAAATAATTTTTTGAAAATTTGAATACACAATAATATTCAAACTATTAGGGACCTTTAGCAAAAAAAATGATCAAAATCCGTCGTACAGTTTTTGAGAAAATCGAAAACAAAAAAATGGTCCCAAGGGGGGTACCAAAAATAACAATTTTTTGTAAAATTTTTTTCAACCATTACCTAGCTCATTGTATATATATACAATGCCTAGCTTTAACTAAATGATTTTTTTTTTTTTTAAATCTGTGGGACAGTTTTTGAGAAAAAAAAATATTTATGAAATTTCGAAAAAAATTCCAAAGAAAAAAACATCTACCAAGTTTGAAGAAAATCGGCCGAGCCGTTTAGCTGTAGTCGAACTCAAATGTTTAATAAAGTGGTTTTTTGAACATAATAGTTCTTCATAACTTAAAAACTAAAAGAGATAGAAAGAAATGGAGTATGCCATTCGAAAGAGCATGTTTGATTTATAAAAACTGCATTTCTAACTAAATTTCGCCAAAAATGCTCTTTTGAACAAGATATAACTCAGACGACAATATGCACAGAAATAATTTTCTTCTATCCCAAAAAATACGTAATCGCCAAAAAAGTATTGAAAGTATTGACCTTGAAAATATTTGCCTACAGAAAATAACAACTACCAAATCCCCACACACACCTACATTCTACTCCAATGTACATAGTATGTGCCTTTGTTCTCCTACTTTATATACAGTATTCCTATTGCTGTCACTGTCATGTATTAAATGTCTATCTGTTAAAACTCTGCCATAGGCATCTCTGCTAATTTAGTAATTATGGTGCCGCTTGGTTCGCCTAGTCGCGTTCCTATTCATGATCAGCGTTGTTCCTGGGAAACAAAATGTTGGGGCCATTTTTGGGGCCATTTCAACTTTTTTGGGGCCACTTTGTTTTTCTATATTCGGTAAAATAATTAAATAAAACAGAAGATATTATTTTATTTGTATTTTTGCATTTTATTCCATTTTTTAAATAACTTAAAATCTATGTTAGAAATTTTTTTACCAATTCTGGAGCCGGAATAAAATTACCACAAGTATTATTTTTCAGAAACCCCTTAAAGCTCATAAGCGAATTTATAACTTCATAACTAAGTCTATTGCGGTTTTCGGTTTTAATTATAAAGAGCTGAAAAAAAAACGTTCTGCACAGGCAGAGGCACTCATATTTGGGTAGACTAAAAATATTAAGGGTATTCATGTAACCGCGGAAAACCCTCGTAAACCTCGGAAACCAGATAATTTTATCTCCGCAGAAAAGAGCTGTCAAAATTTTTATGGGAAAAACTTTCTGCAAATCTGATAAAATTTTCTCACGAAATTGTCGCGGAAAGTGTAGAAGTAAACCTAATAAACTAAGAAATGACAATTTTGACTTATAATTTCATTATTTCCCACATTTACGAAAGTATTTTTTAGGGGGTGTTCATGCAAACATGTTGCGGAAAATTATATCTTTCTACAAAGCGGAAAATTATCTCGGTACATGAATACCCTTATTATAAGAACTTAAATATGAGATAGAGAAAAAGAGAAAGTCGATGTGATGTGTTGAATTTTTCAATGAATGCGTTCAGCAAAATTAACGTATGATGAGAGTAAATATCGACTACTTGGATATTATCGATTTCTATAATAAAATTTTGTTTATTAATGCTGTGCAAAATGGGTTGCTTTATTTTGCAAATTTTTCAATTTTGGGGCCATTTCGTGATGGCCCGGGGCACAGGGTCAAAATAGGAATCTTGGGGCCAAATGGCCCAATTGGGCACTTTAGCACAACGTTGTTCATGATAGTACTATTCAAATATATATACAATGCCCCAGGGCTGACACACGTGATATAATCATGGCGGTACTGTGTCATCCAAATTGTTGCTGTGACCTAAGACATCTAATCATTTCGGTATTTTTTTTATTGTTGATAGCTTGGTTGTTTTTTCCTTTTTTTCTTAATGGATATACGGCCTATCCTTTCAAGATGATCTTATACCTCTTAAATGATGCAAGATGTTCATAGAAATAGTTGAGTATCGAGATCTTAATTTAATTAAGGGTTGCCCTTTGCGCTTGATAGTATAATCCAAAGATCGGGGATAGATGAAGACTGTAGAGATCTTTTCTTAATGGTTTAGGTGTTTCTTAAGATATTCTTTTAACATAGAAGGCTAAGAAGATAATTGATGTTTAATAACACATTTAATAAAGGATAAAGGATTATGAGAAAGGTGTTGTTCTGTGTTGCCCTGTCCCAGTATTTATGTGCTTTATTTTAAAATTGTAAATTTCAATCAGACATCAGAGAAAAGAATGCTTCTGGAGTACAATTTTTAGAACTCAATTTGTGTTTAGACTAAATATGTATGTACCTACAGAGATACAAAATTTTAGTCAAGTCAGTACTATGTTAAAACTGATCTAATATGATACTATGTTAGGACGCCGATTTTGCAAATTTTAATTGAGATTAGTATCATTATTTCTCTTATATTTTATATTAAAGTTGAAATTATCAAATAGCTATTTTATTTTTTTGGTATGGTGCTAACTTCGTATGGCTCTTTTACATTAAAAATGTCCAAAATGTCTGTTTATTTTGTTTTTTGCACGTACTGGCATTATTTGTCAAGCAATTTATTAAAAAAATAGTTAAAAATTATAAAAGAGTTTAAAAACTACTTTAAAGTTAGAAAATTGTAAAGGAGTATCATTCTAAAACCTTAACACTAGACTGTTTACAACAATGCGCCAGAGATTCTACACAAATTATACACCGATCTTTGTATTGTGTTTAATTCTTATATGTAAGTATATCTTGGCGGGTCTTCACCACCATCCTTCATGTTTTTGTCAAATAATACTTTTGAAGTTTTTTATATTATAAACTAGCTGTCCCGGCAGACGTTGTTCTGCCCTTTTTTCTGTAAAACAACAGTAATAAAACATATTTCAGAGTGATCACTTTTCATATTTATAGATTTATGTAACCATGATAAATATCGATTATTTACAAATATAAGTGTCCTATTTTGTACATTGCAAGACTTTAGTAGATAGTATTAGTAGTAATAATCACGATATTTTTTGTTTGAGAGCAGGCAACATACAACTGTCCATGAGAGAAGCATGGGTTTTCCAGATTGACGGCGCAAACACTCAACGACTAACCCTGTGATATATTTATGGTCATAGCGAAAGCAAGCCGTATTGGAAATTGCATTCGTTTAAATTCAAACGGTACGTCAGTCAGTTGGTACCATTATGATCCTCTCCCTTATATTTTCCCTTCAGAATATGGTTGCTTCGATCACATTGTTCAGTAATTTTTTCACTGCTAGCCATGTACCGTTACAAGGTCGCGCTTGGTTGATATTTCGTAACATTATGACCATCTATCCTACTTTTAATTGAAGATTATGGGGAGATAATCCTGGCAAATCCAGTGAGTTGAAAAATTCTGGTGAATAATTGACGACATCATCTTGTTAGTTGCGCAATCAACTGATTTGTATGTCCTTAATTCACCGGCAATTTCATTTTGGATTTTGAAATTTATTTTATTTACATCCGTGTTTTGGGCAGCTAATATAGCTCGTTCACTCAACCAACAATGATCTCTGTATTTGTGAGCGACGACGCGACGTTTGGGAACACCTTTTCTATAAGCTCAGTTTTTGATTCTGTTAACTGACAAAAATTTACAGGAAATAATGCAACCTGTCATAACATCTACAGGGATTTTACAATTACCAAAGTCAATGAGTTGTTGTTGCTCGAATTTAGTATCTTAATTTTTTTCCACAAAATGGAGGACTTCAAACATGCAATTAGTTCATCTGCTGGTGTAGACCGTGGAATAACTGGTAATGTTTGACGAAAATCTCCTGCTAACAAAATCATCGTTCCACCGAATCGTTTTTGATTGTTTCTCCAGATCTTTCAGAGTTCTGTCTAATGCCTCCAAAGACTTTGTATGTGCCATCGTGCATTCATCATACTTTTGTTGTAGGTTCAACAGCGGAACATATTTTCGAACCAATTCCCTTAAACAATCGAGATCGAACAATTCTTCACGTTGCAAGTCTTGATTAAAACCGTCGTTCATTGGGCGATTAGACGCGGCCATGCCTAATTGAGATAATACTTTGTTCGACATCATCAAGCACATGCCTTCAATTGATATCAACGCCTCGTTGTAAATTTTGATTTCCTGTTCAATTGCGCATTTGATGCAAGATATCGCCACCCATATCATCTTTGAATTTGATCCATAAATCAATTGTGTTTGACTGAAAGCATATTGATATAATTATAGAAAACAATGTTCGTATTTGTTGAGCTTTTGAAGAAATTACAGCATCATTTAAAGTTTTTTTGTTTTTTTTTTTTTTTTATAATCTACACGCGCTCAAGGGATTATGATTACCCTTTAAATGTTTGAACACAGCGCAGGCGTGAAGTTAAGGAAGAGAAAGAAGGATAGGAAAGATGTGTGGCACGATGTTCTGAGACTGAAGGTTGTTGTCTCAGATATTTTATCTCCAGGGATGGCGGCTGAACTAAAGCGGAGAATGCCGTGTCTTATTTCTATGTCGCTTATAATTCACATTATTTTATTCGTGTTCATCCTTGTTGGGCATACTAGTTTAACTCAATTACATGTTGTTAGTGTTATGCCTGAACAACATGTAATGAGTAAACCAGCAACCCATTGATGACAATCTTAGAAGGTTTTTAATGAAATTAAAACGACATGGACGAAGGCAGGGATCGAACCTGTGATCATGAGGTTGACAAGCGAGCACACATCCATCGCGCCACGGCCACCCTAAAGTTTGATCCCAATGAGCATCATTTTCTAACAGTTGCAAACGCTGACAGGCTTCTCTGTAAGAGCCACATAATTCACCATTAACAGTTCGTAAATGTTGGAATGATGTTGGGCCTCGAACATTGACTAAGAGTAATATATATATATAAATAAAAATGAATCGCAAAATTTGTTGATAAGGGTAAAACTCGAGAACGCAGCAATAAACGTTTTTTCTCTCCTTGAACCTTAACAAAAACAAAAAAAAAAATATATATATATAGATAGATGTTTTCTAAATACTATTAAATTTTCAAAAATAATGAAATCAACTTTAGAATGATGTAAAAGTTCAGAAATTAGTTTTCATTTTATCGTTAATTGAAGTACGTGCATCTATTCACCAGCTTTAAAGTTGTATAGTGAATTCGAAGAAAGATCTAATTTGTAGTTTTTTTTAAACAACAGACCCGTTTTCAATTGTTTGATTGAACTTCAAATTCTCTCTGTTTGAAAATGGTAACAATTTTGGATATAATTTCAAGACTTAAAAATAAGGACTTTTACATTTTTATGAAAACTGTTTTCTTGAAGGTAGTCCCGGAATTATCTTTTGTCAATCCATGCCGACAGCATCGCACATGATTGGGTGAGCGGGCTTTAGTCCTCTTATCAATCGATTTTTCAAGGGGTTTTACAAAAACATATTTTTCTTTTAAGCATACCTACAAAAAAAAATGTTTCAATAAAAAATTAGCACTTATGATATTTTTCCCAATTTTACTTTCGGTGTATTTTTACATTTGTATTTTAGTTGTGTGTCTATATTTTTGTATATTTATTTATTTATCTAAGCCGGTGATGCGATTCTCTTTCTTTGAAACTTTCTTGGTACTTAAGGTTTATGTGATATAGGATGTTCAATGATTCTTAAATATTCCTACTTACACAAATTTAGAAAAAAATATTGTTTTGATTTTCGAAAAAAAGAGTTCAGTTTAAATTTTAATTGCATATCTTGGAAACAGATAGACGATTTTTTTAAATAATGTCCTTGAGTGAATATTATTAAACATTTAAAATGCCAATACCATTTTTACTTGTGATTTTGATTCTGTCCAAAAAAAAACAAAAAATAACAGTACCTAGCATAAAATTTTTACAAACAAAATTTAATACAAACAAAATTTGTTATCGAAAACTATTTCCCAGATTTGAAAAAGAAAACCAAAAATGTTCATTTAATAAAATGGTTGAAAGAAAATTTGAAAACAATTTCATTTTTGTAATTTCATTTTTATTTGCGCAGCAACATATACTAGACATATATACATATGTAAGTGTATAAGGATTAAGGATTTGATTGTAGTTGGGTTAAGTATGAATATTTATTTTCTTAGCCACTTTTAAGAGACTCAAAAGGTTTACCGTACGCTGGCGCTCATCTGAATAGGTTCACTGTTTTTCGTAACTTGCTGTAAAACTCTCTGCATATATATGGCAATGACACGTCTGTGTTATATATGTAATGAAAGGGCATTATTTTGCCCTTAGTTTGGCAGAACAAATGTTTTCTTTAAGCTTAACGTTTTTCTCACACGCTAGCTAAACTTAATTCATTAAGAAAAACTAACGTTTATTTTGGCTCATCTGATTAGGTTCAAAAGCAAAAAAATGGCGTAAGGTGATAGTTGATTGTCAATTTTTTGATTGTCATTTTGAATATAGCTGTCTCTAGCATATCAATAAAAAAATAAAGAGAGAGCGATTGTCAAAACGACAATCAATTAATTTAGTGATCACTTTACTCTTACACGATACGGGCCCAGGATCTAGTATCTTTAGACACTGTGGAAATTGAACTAGTAATAAGACTTATCGAATAAAAACTTTCGACTTACATATGCGATAGTATCTAAAAGTTAATTTATTCGATAGTACCAATTCATTCAGTAACTATTAGTCCTAAAATTGATCTTTTAATTAGCAACAAATGAAATCTCTTTGTCTTGAATTTTTTGACGCGTTTTAATCAATGGACATCATGGATGTCATTTGGCAATTTATGGCTTACAACATAGAGTATTTTGTGAAAGCCTTAATTCAATCTTATCATCGAAATCGAAATGAAAATCGAATCGGAACAGTATTGAACCATTTGAGTGAAATGAAAATGATCGAATTCGATTCGATCATTTGAAATGAACGATTTACACTGCTCTACAGTGCACAAGTATATTCTTAAAGCAACCTCAGCATATAAAAATGCTTCCTTCAATTATTTTTCTCTTATATGAAGGTTAAGCTGCCTTAAAATCATATTTTCAGAGTCGTTTTGCTCAAGAAAATTTTTAAGTAAGACACACTCTTCTTGAAAATTTTCCCCAAGATCAACCAGGTATAATTTCTGAAAACTGGTTGCATTTTTTCGAATTTCTTCTTCACTCATGTGATCAAGCTTAGATAAAAAAATAAAACCATTTGTTTTTGCTTCAAAGGATGAATTTCTTCTCTTCAGCGCACTCAATTATTGGTCGCAAATAGGAATGAAAGTATTTATTTTAAAATTTTCACGACCACAAAAAAGAACCTCCCTTCGCGACACTCATCATCTCGTTTTTTCGTCTTGACGATTCTGTTTTGGTCTATTTTGTAATTTTCAGAGGTTTTGCTTTTTCCCATCTCTTTAAAACTGTTGTGTTCGGTTTACCGTTAACAAATTCGAGGTTAAATTATAAATATTAATAAGGGTAAATACTTAACATCACATCTAGGGTTACAAATAGTTTGCCTTCAGTTCACTAATGAAATAGTTATTAAATTTCTCCATAAAAGTATCCTAAGGCTGTTGCTGCTTTAAAGCGGACTGGGTGATTTTCATCCTTAAGTAGGAGGCAATTTTATTGCCCACAGATTCAGTTTGTTGACTCTTTTTAGCTATATAGTTATGAAGAATTCCTATTATAATTGCTGCATTTCCACGAACTTCAACCCATTGACTACGCAGCTTGGGTATACACGATTCAATAAAATCCTGAATAGAATCCGGCAGGCCTATAGCTATGACTTTGACAAAGTCCAAGATAAAGACATTATAGTTCAGCTGGCCATGATCGAGTAAATGCTTTTGTGCCATCTCGTTGACCTTAGGAGCATTTAGAAGGGAGGCGACCTTCCTTAGAGTCACTTTACAAGCCCTTATATCTGTAGGTTCGGTCTCACTTAAATGCAAAATAAGTGGAAACAAGTTTGCAAAAAAGCTGTTCCTTTAGGGCTTCGGATGAATAATTTGGGGACATGCTTCCGTCGTTGTTGCCCATCTTTGATTCACACAGGTCTCTGAAAAGTATAATTGCCGCCTCTCGAATTTCAATGGAATTACTGCCGAAGAGTGGTCGAATCCGAATTGCCAATGACACATGAAAAGATTCAACTCGATCGCTTGGCAGCATTTGAAGGATTCTAGAAAGATAATAATATTAATATTAATAAGACAGTCACTAATTGCATCATCGATTCCCTTTAAAAGAGCGGTTAGTGCTGTTTCGGTATACTTATCGATATCGTGTTCAGTCAAATGGCCAACATAACCTAACCCCTGTATACTTAAACCCCTTACAACCGGATTTGGATCACTCAGTGCCGAACTCAAACGAAGCATTATAACTGATGAGATTTCACCACACGGCTTCAATGGCACCAACCTCCAATAAAGACCAATCGAAGCTATCCGCTGACCATCATAAGGACTTGCCACATACTTGCTTTGTGATGTTATAATTTGCTTCATGGAACTCGAACCGATTGAGAATCGATTTGAAACCCCAATTGCCAGAGAAGTCAAAAGCATTGTGAAAATTTCGGGAAATTTTGTTTTTAATTGCTCATGAATTTCTTTACAGGGAAACATTTCGCGCATTGCACAGAATATTGCAAACGGTGGAACACTAGCAATCTTCTGTCTATCTCCGCTACTCTCATTGGGCTCGTACATACAAGATGATGATAGCATTGTCAAGAAATTGTCCAAAATCAATCCGGTCAATTCTGGGTCCTGACATATCGTATGCCAGTATTCCACAACATTTTCCTCAAACGGCAATTGCTGAGAAAGTATCTCAGAGCACACTAGCTTTGGATGGTGTTTGGTTAATGCAGCGACCGTCTTGATCACACCAGACTTAGCTCTGGAAATTTCACAAGCATTAACAGCCGTTAAGCTTTCTTTCACAAGATCAGGAATCGCGTGGAACAACTCGGAACCTTTTTGCTGTATGAAGAACTTAACTACCGAAGTTTCAATTGCTGAGTTCTACTCTGGATCTTTTAAACAGATAAGAAGTGTTTTGCAAAATTGTAAATATTAGAAATTTGATATTCTCAGGGCGATAGTCTTTTCAATATTATCAGCCAAATGGTATATCTTTTTCGGGTCATCTGTTTTTATATTTCCTTTGAGATTTGACAGTTGATGCTTGTTATAGCTTACCTCTTTTCTCTCGTTACGCGTGAGCGGTGGTCCTACTCTGTCTAAATCCATGATGGCCACTTAGAATTGGAAGCGCTCAGAAATTCGGCAAATCCGACCATTAGAACATACTTCATCAAATAACAGATGTCGCTGGTATTTGTCTAAATGGTCTATGTGCTAAAGTTGCTTACAATTTTCATCTTTTAAGGAGAAATTGTTAGAGAATTATTGATTCTGTACTTCGGTGATTGGAGGATTTCATAGGATGATTTAACCGCTTTGGCAAATAAACGGAACTTAGGAGAAATGAAGAAAAAAGAGGGGTAAGCAAAAGGAATTGAAAAGTTGCCGATTCATAGTGTGCCTACCAGTTGAAATGACAATATCTCATTTTTTTTGGTACTTCCGTTTCTTTTCTTTTTTTTTAATTTAATTTAAACGATAAGAATTGTTCAAAATAAGGGCAGTTGGATTAAATTAGGATAAATTGAGAGGAAGCTGAGGTAATTGTTATGGAAAATAATCGAATGTGTGTCAATCATTAAATTACTTTAATTTTTAATAGAAAAAGTGTCTAAGCCGATATTGTGGGGGGCGCATAACCAACGTATGGAATTAACTATACATATATGTATGTAAGGAATATACTAATCAAACAAAAAAAAAACAAAAGGAACAAGAATATTATAGGAATAAGATAACTAATCGGTGAGTCCTACAGTATAAGATAAAAGTGTGTAAAATATATTATGCCTATATAGGTATATCTATATACTCAGTGTACTAGTGTTCTACTTAACACCGACTTTTGTTTCGTCTCTAGGAATTCGTTCTTCAGGCGATCACCAAGTCGGTTTGCAACGACCTACTGTCAAGAGGTAGGGGTGATCGCCGATTCGTTTTCCTTCAAGCTACCAAATCTCGGTTATTTCCGACAGAGGAAACTTGAGTCTCAAGAAAAATATATATTCAAAGGTCACATCAAGGTTAACCACCATTTCAATTTTTCTATCAACATACATAAATCAATTAGGTTCAGTTTTTTTCGTTTCTCTTGTTATTTAATTGTCAATTTAATCTGTAAAACTCTTAGTCTTGAGGAATTGTTTAAAATTTAGTAGTATCGTCAAACGAGTTTGGGGTGAATAAAGTTTATTTCCCTTTTATAATATTTTCTCTATAAAAAGCTTAGTACAAAAAGAATCTCGGGATCGGATTCCTTCTCGCCAAAATTGAGCTCATTTTAGGTAGGGTAGCCAATCCACCCTTTGAGTTACTAGATCATGCAAAGGTAAAGTTCCAAGTAAAATAAAAAGGGAAGCAAAATTTATAATTACCTTAGGATAAAGACTTTTTACATATATATATATGTATATATTATCCATATATATATAAATACGAGAATATTTTTGTCGTGTTTGTTGTTGATTATTATAACAACTTGTTATAATTCCTCGCCACTAGGCGCTATTAATTGTCCGAATCATTTTTAATGTTAATAATTCAAAAAAAGAACTAAGTATGAATAAACCTAATTTTGGAACCCTAATTTAATAAAGCTTATTTGTAGGGTTCGGATTTCCATGCAAATGCATATTTTTTTAGGAACACCTTGGAAGCAAGGCGACTAGTTATGTAAACGAATCAAGAAATTTCCTTTAAAATGGCATTTAACCGTTAGTGCATATTTTTGCATATTTTACTATTTATGCATATTTTGCATTTTTTTGTGCATATTTTACTAAAAAGTACCTACCTATATTGTTCAAAAACTAAACTAGACAGTAAGAAAATATAAATTTTATGTCAGTGCTTAAGACTATTATCTATTTCTTTTATTCATTTCACAATCTTGAACCAAAAAAACAATTAAGTCTGTGTGTTTGAAACTATATAAATGAGATCGAATTTTTAAACGATCATCTATCAAAAATGAAAGTGTATGGGTATAATGTGGTAAAGCTTAAAGCGCGAAACAGATTGAACCAGCAGCAGCAACGACACCAGCAACAGCAGAAGCCATTGTTTTAGAACCAATGTATTTTAATCGTTCATCACAAAATACAAAGACCTACACCAGCAACGTCAACAGCGTCGTTTGGTCAAAATCCAAAATTTGCTGTTGCTGGTTACAATATCACAAAATGCAACAACAGTAAGACGTATAAATGTCAAAAAATTACAACACAATGCTGGTTTAATGTGTTTGAAAATTATTTGCTGGCCAGCGTGCTGTTTGCTGTTGACGGCGCTGGTGCTGTTGCTGGTTTAATCTGTTTCGCGCATAAAGCTTAACACGTTTAATGTACAACAGCCAACTGTTTTCGGTTGCGACTACACATAAACCACTACATATAAACTGAAAAATGTTTGCTGATGCACTCATGCTTAGTTTTTGAGTCTACCACACCATATACGAATATAGGTAGGTACTTCGTTGTGCCGTTGTTTCTTGAAGACATGAATTGACGTTTCTCGCAGCGGTGCCACTTTTCTGCAATTGCAGTAGATCAACTGCACTTTTCCCAAAATATAAATCTTCTACCACAAAATAAAATCTACTCCATCTATGTTCTATGTGACACCATCACAAAGCAAGAAGGCAGGATCACCTTAATAAACCAAATTGATTTAATTGAAGATGTTGTTGCAAAGATAAATGAGGTTGAAGGACTTATGGGGAAGCCATGGCAAAAAATGAAGAATTTTCAATAATGAAAAATGTAAGCAAGACGTTCATATTGGATTGCAGTGACGACAATTACCCAAAGAACTTTACCGTCGATGAGATTAGTTCTTTAAAAAACGCTCAACTTACTTCAGTTGACGTCGAGCGATCTTTTTCGTTATATAAATCATTCTTGAGACCCAATCGCCAACGATTCGACTTCGAAAACTTCAAGACAAATTTTATGATTTACGCAAATAAAACTTTTCAAATTCATTGAGCAATTTTCTGTTATTTAGAATAATTTATTTTAATTAAACAAATGAAGATGTTTATTTTTTATTTAACAATGTTTCATATTGAATAGAAATTAAGTTGAATTGGCCTTAAGTGCATATTTTAAATGCATATTTTGCATTTTTAAGCGCATATTTTAAGGGCATATTTTCAGATTTTAAGTGCATGAGAATCCGAAGTCTACTTATTTGTATATATTGTAAAATGAATAAGACTTGTGTATTATTGGTCAAGCGAATCGCTTGATGGATTGCTAGTAAATTATTTTCAGGGGATGCTGACGGTGACGTGAAGAATCGGTAAGCGAGCGGTAAGCGAGGTGAGTCTTTAGTAAAGGGGGAGTCAAACAACGGCCGACGACTTCCAAGGTAGGGTGGGAAAGGCCAAGCCGAAAAACACCACGGCACCCTCTAGTGGTAATGTCCGTCCGATTTATTACCTTTTTTTTTGTTAAATTCTTATTTTTGGCATGATATATGTTTAATAGTAACAGGTTGCGTTTTATGTTTGTGGGCAAGATCCTACACCGTTTCCGACGAGCTAACGGCCGTGCCTCTACTAGCATGCCAGCCCGCAGGCATAGACCAAACAAGATAGAAATATTAATTATTAGAACAACCAACCAGTTACAAAACATCAAAGCATTCTCGTTTTTCTCTCACAAACGATATGAGTGCCTCGT
Organism: Philhelius festivus; assembly: GCA_963931855.1. NCBI lineage: Eukaryota > Metazoa > Arthropoda > Insecta > Diptera > Syrphidae > Philhelius > Philhelius festivus. The sequence continues at coordinate 165,112,037 of OZ007554.1, forward strand.
AGAGCCTGGACATAGTTTCAACGTCTGTATCAACACATTGAATTTTTTTTTAATACAATATAGAACTGCTTGAGTATAGAACCCCAAAATCAAGACAATATTTCTGTCTCAATTGGGACAAGTGAGAACGATACTAAAAATATAAAATAGGTATTCGACGATTTTAACTTTAGTAAAATGTTAGAGATAGCATGATGCTAAATTTGATTAAAATTAGCAAAATGGTCTTTTTAACCTAGTATTATACTAAAATAGTTTTAACATCGTACTAATTCGACTAAAATTTTGCGCCAATAGTTTTTAAAATAATACCTATCCTTTTATTTATTTGTATTTATTTTCTGACTTAATCCAAGCATTATAAACTATTGTACTATTGTTTCTTAAGTCGTTCAAAACTATTGACGAAGGGAAGGGTATTGGTATATAGGGACACGAGTCAGCCAAAACTAAAAAAAATTGAGATATTATTTGCTAGGTATATAAAGAATAAAAATTTATGTGTGACCTTATATTTAGAATCCGACTTGATGGATATTTATAATTTTTTTTAATAAAAAGGGACTTTTTGTAGATGGCTTAGAAACAAAAAATTAAGATCCGTTCTAGTCCATTTTTGTAGAGCTACATAGCAACAAGTGTTTTTTTATTTAGATAATGTTTTCGTTTCATTGGAATTTGTTCCAAAGAATAGGTACATCGCGACCTTAGAACAACAAGGTTCTAACCGACAATTTTGAAAAAAATGAGTTTTATTTCAAATCTGGGTAAATTTAGGGTGCTCTTTCGATTCCCGCAATCCATTTTGCTCTATCTCTTTCCATTTCCATGATAGACAGGGCTACAGGGTTCTATCTGCATATTTTCCATTTGAGATTTAATCAATAAGGTTCTAACTGCCACTTAGAACCTTGTTTCACAAAATATCCAGAGCTACAGAGTTCTATCTGTATATTTTCGATTTGAGATTTATTTAAAAAGGTTTTAACTTCCACTTAGAACTTTGTTTCACTAAATTCAAAAAAAGAAACCATGCAGATAGAACTTTGTTACAATTTTAAATGCAGATAGAACCTTATTGTTCGGAATTTATTTGTTATTTTGAAATAGAATCAAGTAGGTTTTGAGATTTATTTCAAGTAAATTTAAATTTGACCATTATATTTTTTTTCGTGTATTTATCAGCTGTAAAAACAAAATTCAAGTAACTATCTTTTTATTCATAAAATAATAATCCACATCTCTTTCACAAAAAATAAAACTTATTTAAATCTTTTTATTTCATCCAATCTCAATTATCCTCCGTAATCGAAAAAATTAAGTTCACAAGGTTCTATGTGAAAAAAATATGAAAATATACCTTATTGTTCTAGAATATAGTGTCGCATCGTTGAGCAGCAAAGTCCTATAATGATTTTTAAAGTCAAATTTAAGGGTTAAAAATCTGGTTTTATTAGGTTTTAAAGTAGAAATTCTATAGATTGTATGCATATTCATCGGGTTATAAAAAAAAATTTTATTTTTTTTAAACAGTATCCGAATAAACGACTTCAAATATTCAGATGCGTTTTTCTCCAAACACACTTTATTGTGCTTAGAACCTTGTTGTTCTAGGGTCGCGACATGTCCGTAAATATTTTAACTATGAATTTTCATTATAAGAAATCGTTTATAAAAAGTAAGAATAGTAAATGGTGAAAAAAGTGAGTGACAGTGAACTCTCTTACAGCCGGACACTCACGGCACTGAAGAAATTGTCGTGCTTGAAAAACTCAAAAAATCGCATTTTTTTAATCTTTGTATTTTTTGTTTATCCTTCGAAAATATTGTACATTGGATAATTGTTATGGGCGGCATCCACCCTTTTGCTTGTATGTTTTGAAAGTTCAATCGCTTCAAAAAATATTATAAATTGGCCAATTGCTAGAGGCGGCTTGCGCCCCTTTGCTTGTATGTTTTGAAAGTTCAATCGCTTCAAAAAAATATTATAAATTGGCCAAGCGCAAGCCGCCCTAGCAGCCTTGCCGCCCCGGGCTGTAGCCCTTTTAGCCCTAGGGTGAATACGCCCCTGCGTAGTGGGTCTTGATGTGACAATTGTTTTTCCGTGTCCGAACATCTGACAATGAAAGCACTGAGTGTATTTTCGCTTTTAACGTCGTGCGAATTCCGACTTCACTCTTGTGTTCTGAATATAGATCATTTATATTTTTTTAAGGTCTACAAGCTTAACTGAACCACGTTCGAGGAAGACTATATAGAATACATCACGAAAATGTTCATGCTTTTGTTGCTGTTTTTTGTAAGTTTAATATTTTCACATTTTAAACCAAGCATGTTAAGTTCAGTTTTCAATTTTTCACTTGGCATTTCGTCCAAACTAAAGAGAACAACTTTATATGACCTTACTGTTGGAAGGTCATGACTGCAAAATTGACAGTTTTTATCTGTTAATGCAGAACATACACTTGTATGATCTTCACTTTTTTCACAGTTTATTTTTATACCAATTGACATTTTTTTAATATAATAAGCTTTGACTTTAATTTCGTTAAGCATTAAGTGTATATTTTCCGACGTTTTTTGCACCACGCAAATGGAAGGAATTTTATTTTTTTCTAATTGGTGGATTAGTTAACACTTCTTCACATTCAATATCAATTTCAGAGCCCGGAAGACATTGCAAGGGGTGCGTTATTGTTATTCTATTGAACCTGTCAGAAGGTTGCTGAGCTTGAATGATTGTTCAAAGTGGTATTATTTCTAATTTGTGAAACAATAAGAACTTTAAATTGGCATATGGAGTTTTCTTTTCTTAAAAATGTTAAAAAAAAACCTTAACGAAATTAAAATATTTGTTGCTCCATAAATACATATTTGCTTAAGAAATATCATGACATTCTTAAACTGGGTAGATAGCATTTTTAAATATTTCCCTCACACGATTTGTTCTTTATTTTTCAAATACCAAAAATAACGGTAGGTCCCATGTATTGGAACATATGATAATCCCATGGCATTCAAGCCCGTTGAAGGTGTCCATGAGTTTCAGCAAGCTAGAGCCTGAAATGTCTAGAGAAATCATCCTTCCACCAGGCCCGTAGGAGCATGTGGCTCCTTGCAACGTCTAGTAGATGAGTTCGATAGGTCAGTGTTTGTTGTTTGGTCAGTATTGCTGATTAAGTCGAAGGGACTATTCCTTTCGTCAAGAGGATTTAACCAATCTTAGTCAGACCCTCGTATTCACTGGAGGAGTGGCAAAGGCAATCGCTGGTGTATAAACGAAGTGCCCATTCTCCGTCACTTGCCACTCCAGCAAGAAACACATGCATCGTTAAATTGTTTTCGTTCATACTATCACTATCGTAGTGCAGTTGAAGGTGATTTTTAGAGTTTGGGAATTTTCAGGCCATTTGGTATCATTAATAAATTTTAATACGATTTTACTAAGAATGTCAGAGAGCTTCTCTAAGTCGCTGAAGAAGAGTCTTCCTAGGTGTCTGTTTCTCAGATGATATAGCGCAGGGCAGTGAAACAGGTAGTGAGGAGAATCCTCATATATCTACTCGTCACCGCATACTCCAAAGTCCAAATTCAAATAAATTTTGTCGTATATGGAAAAGTAACCATTGTGGAAACTAATTTTTCAAACTTGATTAGAAAACAGTGCAGTCAAAATCATATATGTACTAAAGTTTTCAGTTCAGCCTTTTGGCCTAAAAAACCTTACATGAATAACTTGAAAGTACACAAAATGCTTTTTTTTAATTCAAACATACGTATAAAAATTCATATACATCTTAACTTTTTATTCAAGAGTTATTATGCTTAGAAGTGCTGCTTTGAAGCTTGGACTTAAACACAAATTGACAAAAAAAAAAAAAAAAAAACAAAAATAAACAAAGCAAAGGAAATTTAAAAAGTCTCTACAGAAGCCAAAGTTAAAAAAACTCGTTTCATTCATTAAGTCACCAGCGTTTGCTTTTAACCCTTTTACCACAAATTCAGAAACCCGATTTATTTCTGAAGTATTCAACCTCTTTTTTGACGGTAAAAAAAATCATCACCTGTCAGAATTCAGACAAAGAAGGAACATTATTTTTTTTTAAATAAATTAGAATCCCTTACCAAAGTTGTGGATGTACAATTGTACATGTGTATGTTGTAGAGTTTTAGATATGTTAACTAACCCAAATATATATTCAAATTAAAAAAAAAAAGACCTATGCAAATTTTTAAAGTCACTCTCATAATCAAAATAAGGCCAACAAAAGAGTTCAGATTTCAACCCTGTACTCTTACAATGCAATGCCTAGAAAAAGTGCCCGTTTAATTTTTGGCTGCTGCTTTTTATTCTAGTTTTATAAAAAAACGTCACCCCACAACTATCGTGGGTATTCAGTTTTTTAACTACCATCAGCTGAATTCGAAAAACCAAAAGTGAAAATGCGTGTTGAAGAGATTCGCAACCCTTTTTCAACACAGGACTCAAAGGGTAAAAAGAATCTCATAGTGAATCTTTTAATTTGCATTTTACAGTATTGAAAAGGATATTAATTTTTTTTACGTAGAGGCTTTGTGTTTGACAAGTGAATGCATGCATGTGTTCAGCGAGGTAGGGTTGAGTGCGAACAAAAAAAGGGTTGTCTGGGTGAGCAAGGACCCCTGGTAGTTTTTTGTTCATATCCTGTTTTTGATGAACGACAAAAAAATGTGGGTCTGCAGCATGTGTTCAGTATGCCTTACTGCGGACTGCAGACTACGTTTTTATTCTTCTTGGGTTTATTTTTTTCTAAGTATTCATTCATTTGCAAATGAAATACATCACAGGGTATTCGCATTTATATTTTTAAACTAAATGGTTAAGTTTCTTAAATTATTTTTTGTTTCACTATATCACTATTTCACTCTGATAAACCTCAATCGTCAAAGTAGCAGATTAATTTTTGAAATCCTCCACGAGAAACGGGTCAATAATTTTTTTTCTTTTATTAAGATGAGTATATTAACTAAGTATTCCTTAAAATGTATCTAATTTTGATATCGGATACTGTGTCCACTATTTATATAGGTGCACTTATTTAATATTTTATATCTCTGCAATCAAAATGAATAGCTGTTCACTTCCAATGTGTTAACTAAGCCCCACTTAAATTTCTCGTTTTTATTTTATTTTGTGGTAAAATTATTCTAAAACACCCTATATAATTTTTTTTTAATCTTCTTCCGTTCTCTCTGTCTCAGTGCACTTTTAAGAATCGCTAACAAAAAAAAATAAGGGAGAAACTTATCAAAAATTATAAATTCACCCAGACAAAAGGGTTGTGTGAGAGGGTTAAGACTTAAAACGAAAAAAACCACCCATCTAGGTATATGTATAAAAAATAGCAAAGCATAAAAAATCAATATCTGCATACAAAAACAAATTTCCATCGACCAGAGTACCTACTGTCTGCCTTCAGGAAAAAAAATTAAATTACTGGCACAAAAAATGTACCCCACATTAAAATCAAAGAAATAAAAAATCGTTAGCAACCAAATTTATAATGGAAAAAAATATGCGCACATTTTTTTTACTGATGAGCTAAGGGTTTTTAAAAAGTATATCCTTCTTTCTTGCACTTATCTGTCAGCGAAGGATATAAATCTGTAATGATGAAGGTACACTTAACATTTTGAAAGAGTTAATACTGATTGTGCTCGTATGGAAAAAATGAGGGTGGGTTAAGATTTTTTTTTTAGTGATGGTACATTTTTTTTAAGGGATATATGACCGTGTTGCGGGCAATAACAACTTTAATCAGACTACACGCATTCAATTTTTTTGGAGGTTATTAAAAACTCTAAGTAGGGTTCTTGAGTTTGTATTTCAAATGAACGGAAATTTGGTTTGGTTTCAAGGGATAACATAGGGTTGCTTAAACATCGATAGTCAGCGCTTTCGATAGTATCGATAGTTTTAAGATAAAACTATCGATACTATCGATAGTATCGATAGTATTTTTCATTTAAAAAGCCCTAGCCGTTGGTGCGTAACATCCATAGGAATACGAATCTGTACCAGTCGATATAATGTAAGAATAATTGGTATACATAGATATATCCCTTGTGTTCCATTAGGAAGTAAATTTACCAGCATCAGCCTCATGTAATGTTAAAAGTATGTACTTGAAATTCTGGTGCAATCGGAAACCTACGGTAAAATTCTCCACCGTCCAGCTCGGGACTTAAAATAACGCACTTTACTGCATAAAGCTGAGTCTTTAAACATATCAAAATCTTCGTCTTGCGAAAACATTTTATATTATTTTATTTACTTTTAACAATTAGCTCATGAATCATGAAAAATACAATTTAACACTTTCAAATAAAATTGCCGAGATTTTTTTCTAAGAAAATGACAGATTTCATATGGATTTAGCAAGTTACTAAAAGTTAAAGTAGCCAGTTTTTGATTTTAACTTTAGTAAAATGTTAAGAGATAGTAAAATGCTAAAATCGTTCAAAATTAACAAATTTCTTAGTAACTTACCAAAATGGCTTTAACATATTACTAAATCGTTTCAAATTTTGCGCCATTTTTTTTTAATAATAAGCGTGCTGTGCAGATTTGTAACTTTAAGCTTGCTTCTTAATTCAGACCATGGCTAGTCCAGCACAAGTGTTAGTTAATGACAACGGCGGAAAATTTTATACAGCCTATTATTAAAGTATTAGTATGATACTACTTAATAATTTGCTATCTTTTAAGTAGATTGCTAACTCCCTCTTAATTTTAAACATTTTCTAAATAGTATCGTACTGAAGCAATTTTCTTAATAAATTGCTTCTGAACACACCTAAAACAATGACAATTAGGGCAATAAACTAAGAAAACAGACCTTTTGTAGAGTTTGTAAATAGCACGATACTAAAAAACTAAAATAGGTATTCGATGATTTTAACTTTAATAAAAAGGTAGAGAAAGTACGATGCTATATTCGATTAAAATTTGCAAAATATTTATTTTAACCTAGTTTCATACTAAAACTAAAATTTTGCGCCAATGTGTTTTATTACTTATTTTTATCACATACTTGTTCATTGTTGTGAAATTTAGAGTCAGGTCATTATATTGTCAGCTATTACACGTTAACTAAAGAATCATGACTCTTTTTGAAATTAAATGAGTTCGAAGGTGAGATCCGATCTCTTTTCTCACTCACATCTCGTATTAATGCATAAGTTTTAGTGTGATTTTTAGTTTATGTTGCTTATTATAGGGTTCCACTAATAAATTAGTGAGATGAAAAACTATCGATAGTTTTTTAAAACTATCGATGTAGGCGATAGTTTTTTACCATCGATACTATCGATAGACTATCGATGTTTAAGCAACCCTAGCGATAACAGTTGATTGGCAGTCGCACATTGATGAAGATGAGTGATGGCTCGTGACGAAGAATACTGTTTCGAAATCTACGACAATTTGAATGAAATCCTTTCGGGTCGCGTCTTGATAGAAATTATACTTAAACATGAATAAGGTTTATCTAAGTAGTGGCATGAATGAGCGTAGATGGGTAGAACTGATAATAATGTAATCCGTCGTCATTTAGCATACATAACCTTGGGAACCTGGGATAAGATGATTCATTTAGAAAAAGGAGTTATCTTTGTGATGATGTCAATTAATGCTCCAAGTTACGTAAACCAAATTGGTGTTTGTGAAAAAACAAGGCACATAAGAACAGTAAATTGCAGCCTTCCAATAACTTCGAATGCAGTTTCCTTTCAAGTGATTGGACTTCCTTAGAAGGTTAACTCATTAAGCCTTAGGCCAAGCTTATTTTGAAGTTTTGATTATATTAGCATGCAAGAAGATCCATTTAGTTATAAAACCTTATTCAATACAAGACCTTACTCGAACTAAGTCTAGCAGATTTCATTATTCAAAAGTTAGAAGATATAGAACGCATTTCTAGAGCAATAAATGTATAAAGGTACAAACATTTCTTATCGATTCTTGTCTAATACTTCAAAGCATTTGGCATAAAGTTTTCAATCGGTTCACTTTTAAAGAATCAAAATAATGGGTGATTTTTTTGTTATTTTCTTTTTGGCAATACTGGTTTTGGCAGCTCAAGCACATTTCTTGTTTTGTGTCACTGTCAAAAATCTTCAGTTTGGTCTATAATTTAACTATGAATCGTCTTACAAACGAACAATGCTTGCAAATTATTGAATTTTATTATCAAAATGCGTGCTCTGTTAAGAAAGTTCATTGCGCGCTTTTTCCATTTTATGGTCAGTTTAATCGACCTATACTGAGGCGGCTATTGGGACTATTGTGACTGAATTTCACACCAAATTTACATTGTTGGATATTAAGCCGGCAACACGCTTACGTAGAGTGTGAACTGAGAAAAATATCGCAGCTGTATCGGCCAGTGTTAGTAATGACCGTGAATTATCGATTCGGCGCCGTTCACAGCAATTGGGCCTCTGTTACTCCACTACGTGGAAAATTTTGCGGAAGGATTTAGGTTTGAAGACTTTCAAAATATAGCTGGTGAAAGAATTGAAGCCGAACGACCTACCACAGCGCCGAATTTTTGGTGAATGGGCTCTTGAAAAGTTGGCCAAAGATCCACTTTTTTATCGAAAAATTGTGTTCAGCGACAAAGCTCATTTATGGTTAAATGGATACGTGAACAAGTAAAACTGGCTTATTTGAAGTGAAGAGCAGCCAGAAGCATTGCAAGAGCTACCAATGAATCCAGAAAAAGTCACTGTTTGGTGCGGATTATGGGCTTCCGGAATCATTGGGCCGTATTTCTTCAAAGATGATGCGAATCGCAACCTTACTGTGAATGGTGAGCGCTACCGTGCGATGATAACAAACTTTTTTTGCGCAAAATGGAAACTTGCATGACATATGGTTTCAACAAGACGGTGCCACATGCCACACAGCACGCGTAACAATGGACCAATTGAGAGGCGTTTATTTGACGTTGGGGGCAGGTCAATTGGCCGCCTAGATCGTACGATTTAACGCATCTGGACTATTTTTTGTGGGGCTATGTTAAGGCTCATGTGTATAGTGGCAAGCCCGCTTCGATTGACGCACTGAATGCCAACATTGAAGCATTTATTCGTGAGATACCGGCCGAAATGTTAGAAAGAGTAGATATGACAAAATTGGACTAAGCGGATGGACTAAGCCACGGCCAACATTTGCGTGAAATAATATTAAAACATTACATTTATCGACCGTACTATCGATTAAAATAAAGATGTCATGTATTGGTCCGAATTTTAGTGTTTTTTTTTTTAATTTCCGATAGCTCTTCAAAAATCACTCGTTATTACTTTTCAAGTAAAAATAAAACCAAATTTTAGCAAAATTTGCATCAAATGCTTCTAATGTTCTTAAAAGAAGAAGACGAAAATACCAATTTGTCTGTTAGCCACTTGTCGAGCAGGGGATATGCTTGATGTAAGTCGACACAGACTAATGAGTACTGGTATACTTGGCATGATTTTCACCTCTTTTATGACCGTTTAACCAAAAACAAATTTGTTGAGCTAAATACTATTAATACTGTTAGCAAATTATTCGTGGAGTACTTGACTGACGTCTTTCCAAAGAAAACCTGTTACAATAAGTAAGAATTCCCTTGGTACTATGTACTTTATGTTTGCCTAAATTAGTATGACTTTTATATCTCTGTTCTACCTGAACTGTGCAGGGTGACCATAAAGTTACACATATGTTATATAATTTAAAAAATAAAAAATTGATTTAACAGTTATAGGTATTCTCATTAATCTAAAACACTGTGGAGTAAAGGTAGTAGCTTACGCTGACGCTCCTGCGTTATTAGCTACAGGTACATATATTCTTACGCACTATCAGTGAACAGATTGAATACGCCCTTTCTAAAATTAATAGATGGACTAGAAAGTGCGGCCTGATGGTTAACCCGTCAAAAACAGAATTAGTCCTCTTCACAAATAAAAGGAAAATACCAAACTTTAGAATACCTTCAATTGAAGGCACCCCGCTGAAGATTTCAGATCATGCAAAGTATCTTGGTGTGATTCTAGATAGGAAATTAAACTGGAGTCTTAACACTAAGGAAAGAGCGAAAAAAGGAATGATTGCATTCTACTCCTGTAACAGAATCTTTGGAAAATCCTGGGGAATAGTCCAAAAATTATCAGGTGGATGTATTTGGCTATAATCAGACCAATACTATCCTATGGTAATTTGGTATGGTGGAATGCAACGGAAAAAAGCACGAACCTCAAAACTCTGACAAAAGTACAGAGACTCGCGTGCATTGGGGTTACGGGTGCCATGAGATCCACACCAACTGCAGGGTTGGAGGCGATACTCAACCTGAAACCCCTAGACCTTTTCGTACAAGAATCCGCAGCATATATAGCGCCTTAAAGCTAAGCCAGACTAATACCTGGAAAAACAGCGCAATAGGACATGCTCAAATTCTTCAGAAATAATTGGGTGATAGCATCATTACAGATTATACAACACCCGAGCTTGACTTTTATAAACCATTCCAAACTGCCTTTCCAAGCAGAGAAGAATGGCTGAACAACCAACCCTACACCAGTGAATCAGAAATAGCAATCTATACTGATGGCTCCAAAATGGACACAGGTGTTGGTGCAGGCTTTTTCTCAGAACCTCTTGAGCTAAACAACTCACTTAGGCTCCCAGATCGTAGCAGTGTCTTCCAAGGGGAGGTCCTGGCAGTGACAACAGTAGCACAATATTAGACTCTGCTGGGTACCGTGACACTGCGGCATACCAGATAATGAAAATACCGACGAGTTGGCAAGACAGGGATCAGCGCTCGACGCTAGTCAAGCAGAGATTGTAAGCATCCCACTCTGCAACATTAAACAGAACATTTCAGACATAATCCTAAGGAAATCCAATGAAAGGTGGAGTCTACTTGACACCTGTGATACTACTAGGAAAATATGGCCCTGCTTTAACAAGCAGAGAACTGACAAAATTATACAACTTAGTAAGAAGTCCCTTCGCTCTCTTACGAGCATAATCACCGGACATAGTTTATTTAAATACCATAAATCTAAAATGAAACTAAGATGACCTATGCAGAGGATGTGGTGATGAAGAGGTACATGAAGACACATCACACTTTCTCTGTCATTGCCCGTCACTATGCCACAAGAGAAGGAAATGGCTTGGTAGCTACTTTTTTGACAATCTAGAAGATATTTCTAGTATTTCAGGAATACACATATTGAACTTCGTCAATGCCTCAAAATGGCTTGACTGATTAATAGAATACATAGGTTTTATCAGGAAAGAGTGATTACACTCACGGGTAACACAATGGATCTACATTCATCTAAGTGTGACGATAGCAACATCAATTGTCAGCCCAACAACCTAACCTAACCGTTATAAGTGACCAAAGAAAGCCTTGCTGCGTACATTCAATATAAGACTTAACCTGCCGTAGTTGGTTCATCTTCTTCAATACATTCAAACGTTTGATAATGTTTTTCATTGAGCTTTTAAAAAAGTGCACTATGGCAAACAAGTAGAATTAAGTACCGAATTTCTGATATTATTTTAAAACCTATATACATAACTTTATTATAAATCTACAGGTAAATCCTTCTTGTTTTCGAATATAATCACGTTTTTTTGGAAAAGTTTAGTTTTTATAATATCTATTTCTTACAGTTTTCGTACAGTCACACTGGCACTGCTAGGATACATGTTAATCCCTTTAAACAATGTGACTGTACGGTTACGTTGTTATTTAAAAAGTTCGATTTTGAATAAACTGTGTTTGTGTTTTATGGTTTTCATTCAGAAAATTATTGCTCAAAGATGCAATGGCCTATGTGGAGCAGATGATAGATGATAAAAGATTGACCAAAAAGATTGATTGATTTCAATCACAATAGACCAAATCAATCAATCCTAATGTCAATATCTTGCTACTGAAACAGATGAACATAAAGTGAACGAAATGAACGAAAAAAGTTATGTGTCGTTCACTCAACTTTTTCTCAGTCATTTCACAATACATACCAAATAGGAATGGAAATTAACTGGAATATGGCGTGAACGAAGTCGGAAAGAAGTAGATAAAGCCAAACTTTCGTTAATTTTCACATTGTTTCGGTTTTGGTCGGAACGAAATGATTAAAAAAATATATTTTAGTTGAATGAACTATTGAATACATTTCGTATCGGTCTTTGTCTCGTTCGGAACCAAATGCCTGGATAAAAAATGATTTTGATTGAATGAACGATTGATTGAAAAGATCGAATTCTTGAACCAATCAATCATTGATTGATTCGATCTTTCAAAATGAACGATTGGCACAGCTCTAGCACACAAGAACTCGGCCTTTCACAGATTTTAACTTAGAGAATTTTGCGTCGGGACTTAGGCCTATACCCGTACAAGATCCAACTGACCTAGGAGCTGACTGGGCTTCGAAGCGTTTTTTGATGAATGTCTGTGTTAAGAAGCAAAATTGCAGTATATGTGACGACACCAGCCCAGACGAGTTTCACCAGGTGACAACATGGCCAGTGTCTTTATTGGTCCGTACATTTTCGAAAACGTCGTGGGTGAGGTGGTCACCGTCAATGGCGAGCGATACACAATAATGACAGCCAATTTCTTAATTCATCAATTTTACCCCGCTTTGATTTTTCTTGTGAGATTTCGTGGAGTCTCAGTTCTATGCGAATAAACCACAATCGACCGACGCCCTTAAGGTGAACATAACACTGGCCATCGCTCAAATTCAACCGGATCTATGCGAAAGAGTAACTGCAAATTAGATCAAATTCAGTTGATACAGAAAGATATACAGTGGTGGAAAAAATAATAGAAACAAGCTTCTTCTGTACCGTTTTTTAAAAACAAAAAGTTTATTGGGAAGAAATTGAAAATTAAAAAAAACATACAATAAGTCTCTATAAAGTTTAAAATATACACAATATTAAATTTATTAATAAAAAGAAAAATTAGTAATGAGAAAAATTAAAATTAATATTACAAGAACAGCCATTTTACCCTGGAAAAAATAATAGAAACAATATTATAGTTGTGTTTTTCTTTTTGGTAAAGAGAAACTTAACAGTTAAATTGGTTCATATTCGTTTAGTACTTGGTCGTTGCACCTTTATTTTTAATGAGGGCTTCACATCTCCGCCCCATGGAATGAACCAACTTGGCGCATGTCTCGGAAGGTATGGAATACCATACATTTTGTATTTTAGACCACAGGTCTTCCTTGTTCTTGGCTCTGAAGTCTCCAATTTTCCTCTTAAGTATGCCCCACAGGTGTTCTATGGGATTAAGATCCGGGGACTGCGATGGCCACTCCATAACATTCATTTAATTTTTTTAAAGTATTCCTTAACCAATTTTGAGGAGTGCTTGGGGTCGTTATCTTGCATGAGTTCCCATTTAATTGGCATGTTCTCTTCGGCAAATGGCAGCATAACTTCATTTATGATTCGGACGTAGTCAGTAGAACACATTTTGTCTTTTATCCAAAAAATTGGACCAACCCCAGATGTTGAGAAGCACCCCCAAAATCATGATATTTTCTCCACCATGTTTAACAGTCTTTTTTGTGTACCTTGGATCGAATTCTGCGTTCTTTGGTCGTCTGACATACATTTTGCCATCGGAATCAGATAAATTTATATTTGTTTCATCCGACCATAAAACGTTGTTCCAATTTGCTCGTTGGGCGTGTTTATTTGCAAAATTCATTCTCTGCAGAATATTTTTCATGCTCAAGAATGGTACTTTTCTGGAACCCCTTCCAGAAAGCCTTGCTTCTATTAGTCGGTTTCTTATTGTACTACTTGAAACAGGCGCATTTAGTTAAATTTTCAAGTCATTTGAAGAAGAAAAAGGCTTTTTTTTTACACAGTCGTACCAATATCTTATCAAACTGCGTTGAGGTCTTTCGTTTTCTGCCTCTTGTTTCTGGCTTTGGACTTGAATGTAGAGCTGTAAATATCTTCTTTTTTGAACACTTTAATGCTTGTGCTATTTCTTCCATAGTTTTCCCATTTTTTTCTGAAGTTTTTTATTAAATTGCGCTCAGTAATAGCACAGTGTACTCCACGACCCATTTTTATAAAATTTTAAAATAACTGTTATATTTTTTTTATTAAAACGACTGAAACACGTGCAAAACTAATAAACAAACTATAAAACGTCTATTTCAATAAAAATAAAAAACGAAATTTAAGTCAAATTGAAAGTCAAAGTACCTTGTTTCTATTATTTTTTCCAGGCAAGATTATCACTTAGCTCATTTTTTTCACCGTTAAGTCCAAACAAAGAGCTAATGACAACAAACGGCTGCACCATTTCAAAGTAATGTTAGGTGCAATTAATATATAAAAAATTAGAACCAAGGAAGACGTAATTGTATGTAGTTATTAATGGTTGATCATTATGTAAAGCTTTGTTTCTATTATTTTTTCCAACACTGTATAAGCGAACTTGCGACCGATATCAGACTACCACCTAGAGATGAAAGTAGATCAAACAAATTGTAAAGGGAAGCCAATCGGTTCAGTTGTAAAGTCTATCTAAGTACTACATCTGGTTACATGGTAAATTTTGAAATCTATTAAGGAAAAAATCCTCGTTATATTACGAAACATGAAGAACGCTTCTGTTAATGTTCATTTCCTTATATCAATGATAGACAACTTTCGAGAAAACATTTGATTTCTCCCGCATTCATTTTATTTCGGAAACTTATTTACTTTGCAAGAACAATAAGAGAGAATCTAATGCCATCCAGATCTCCCATCGAACCTTAGAATACAATGAAAAAGATGCGCAGTGGACCATAAAAATTCATCAAAATGACAGAAACAGACATTAAGTTAACTATTTCTATTGTATGCATTGCAACGAACTTACTGATAAACAAAATTTAAAATCACGGCAATAACCGTTTTGTTACCTCAAATTATTATTAATTTTGTTACCAATTTAAAGGACATTCAATACCTTCTATCACAAAGGTATCAGTATTATGTTCTTTTCTTGGTTAAAAAAAAGTGCAGACTAATCAATAAAGCTTTTCCTTAATATCTGGTTCCAGTGAAATGTGAGTATTAAAGAAAGGCACAAAATCCCAAAAATTTCGTCGACAAAACACAATAACAAAATTAAAATATCGATCAGTCTCCAACCCGTTTTGACTAAAAACAGAAGAAAAAGAAAAAATCATCTTGCTCCAAGCTAAATGCGTAAAAAGGAAAGAAATAAACGCCTGAGAGCAGCTAACGATAAGAACTCCCCCAAACATGAAAATGAGAAAAAATCCTTTTTAGTCCTGTTGTTGTTGTTGTGTCTTTTCTTCCCCACCCTAGAGTTTAAAAAAATTACTCCACGACTCAAAAACACAAGCAAAAAATAAAACCAAAAAAAAACGACAACGGATACGGATGCGTTCGATGTCTCAAAGCGGGGTAAAGGGTAATAAGTTTAAATGAGAAAAAATCAGCCACCCCACATTTTTTTTTTGCTTTTTTTTTTACTATACTGTTCCCTTCCTAAACCTACTTAATTTCTTTCACCCCTTAAGACCAAGCTTTCAGGACTCCAGCATGTTCTGACAACGAACAAAAAAAAAACAACACTTACCCAAATCTTCGTCGATGCTTTTACTTTTTAATAGCAAACATTTTTTTGTTTTTTTTTTTTTCCTATTTGCATTAGGGGTTGAGGGCTGATGGGGTTGTTACGCTGAGGAGTTTGGAGTACGCGATTGATGATGATGACTTAACGGAGAGGCTCGCGGATAAGCATTCTGCCATGCGACACCCAAAAACTACAACAACGCGCTCGAAAGCAAATGAAATTTTTGTGTGTATCGTGTATACGGCTGAAGACTACAGACACGACCGAAGGGATAAGGGAGAAGGTCTGTGACGGTCCTCAAGTTCCAGATCCAGAGCCGGGCATACAAAACCATTATATGGGTAATCGCAGGCTATGTAAATTTGATGTTTGGAATTTGTTTTCGTCTTCACCATCAATATTTAAAGGTGAGTGAGTGGATCGACAGAATAACCTTCATTGCTGCCCTATCAAAGATATTCAACCTTCTGAAGGGAGTTCTTACCAGTGTTTGAAATTTTCGAATGTTCAAATTATGCAAAAAGTATATTCCGTCTGTTTGGCGGTAAATCAAAATTAATGAAATTTTCATACAATTCAAAAAATTACGGGGTGAAGAGAAATAGAGAAAAACAGCACCCTATGATTCTAATTCAATTGGTTTTGTATTCGAATGTATGTATAGAGAAATCGATGAGACTTTTGTTTTGCAGATAAAATCATTAAAACTGGTCTGCCTTAGGACGAATCATTAAATTTCAGAGAGAGAGGTTTCTGGAGTTCAGTTTTTTTTTACACTATCAGAATTGGTCAAAGAAAGCTTATAGCAAGCTCCGTCTTTCGACCAATGGTTTGCCAACACAGAGAACTGTGTTATACCACCGGATCATCATTTAGTGCAGTGTTAGTTGTTAGTAGGAAAACTCTATTACAATTAACACTGACAAAAGAAAACATGAAAAATAAACAAATAATATTACGTTAGAACAAAACAATAACATAACATTAAACAAAGAACATTTAGGAGCGTGGACCACTGGTTTTGAGTAGGTTTTTTAATTTACTTTTATTTATATTAAAATCAAAAATTACAAGTCTACCCATACGTGTCAAAGGCTCATGCATGCCATAGTTGGTCCTATGTGTTGGGACCTTAATCATATCGAGGCCTCGAAGATTATAACCTTCTCCCCGATAATTAAAATAAACCGAACATAAAAGATCTGGTGCATCTGTGACGCCTGTTATTAATTGGTGGAAAAATACCAAATCATTGTTTGTTCTTCTTTGTTCCAAAGTTTGAATCTGAAGAATAGATAATCGTTGGTCATAAGAGAGGACATACGAAGGATCTCTTCATTGAAGTCCTTTCAAGCCAAAACGAGTAAAGTTTCTTTGCACAGATGCTAATCTCTCAATATGAATATCATAAAGAGGAGTCCAAGCCTGCGATGCATACTCAAGATGGGGATGCACCAAGGAGTTGTATAAAGCCCGGGTGATATTGGGATCAACAAATTCTTTAGACCAGCGCTTAATAAACCCTAACATTGAATTGGCCTTATTCACGATTTTATTAATATGAGCAGAAAAATCTAAATTGGGTGTAAAAAGAACTCCAAGGTCCCTTACAGTCATAACACGAGTTAAAATGTGCAGTGAGATAACATATTCATGTGAGGAAGGGAACGATTTTTAGAAAAAGTCATAGTTTAAAATTTTGTCGGGTTGAGGTTCAGACTGTTCTTTTCACACCACAAGGCAAAATGGTTAATATCATCTTGCAGTAGAGCCCGATCATTTGAAGATACCACCTCAACTAAATAAAATTTTCCGTGTAAGGCCGAAGGAGGATTCTACAATTGTAGTAAAATTTTTTTCCTCGCACGACAAAACCAAAGTCATTAGAGCTATCACGGACTTTCGTAAAGCACAATCCCGACAATTAACACTTAAAGATATCTTTGATGACGGTTCTGATGTCCCGGTTTATTTACATGAAAGTCTTACACAGAAAAACAGAATAATTCTACGACAAACGATTAACCTTAAACGCCAAAAAATTATCCATTCCTCGTACACTTCACGTGGTCTAGTTTGTATAAAACTTGACAAAACTACAAAAGCTGTCAACATCCACTCTCTCGATGAACTACACAAAATAATCAACAAACGCATACCCCACCCCGCTGCCAACCAAGAAGAAGAAGACCAGCCTAAACTACAAAACATACATGATATCTCAACAAGTAGTATTGATAATAATAATTCTGAAAAACTGTGGAAAAACATAAAGTCAATGGGAATTTCCAAGAAGCTGACAAATAATACCATAGATTGTGATCCAAATAGACTTAACCAGCAATTTGTAAATGCTTCTTCAAACTTGTCAACTGAGGAAAACTTTGACTTATTGCTTGACCACACCGCAGAAAGGGACCTTGGTGAATTCAGTTTTCGCAGGGTGGAAGAATTCGAAGTTTTCAGAGCAGTTCATGAAATTAAATCTGAGGCAGTTGGTCTGGATGGCTTGCATCCTAAGTTCTTAAAGATAATTTACCCATTTATTTCACCTTACCTTACCTATATCTTCAATTCCATCCTTACTAGCTCCTGTTATCCAAAGTCTTGGAAAGTTTCAAAAATTATTCCGGTTCTCAAAAATTCTTCCCCCAGCTCTAAAGAATATAGACCTATTGCCATTCTACCCTTTATTTCAAAAGCATTAGAGAAAATTATGAGTAAGCAAATATCATCATATCTATCGACTAGCCGAATGCTCTCTTCAGTCCAGGCTGGCTTTAGACCTAATCATAGCTGTTCTACAGCTCTTCTGAAAGTTGTTGATGATTTAAGGCTACAAATTGATAAAGAGCGGGCAACAACTTTGGTACTACTCGATTTCTCTAAAGCTTTCGATTCTGTTCCTCATAGCATTCTTTTGAGAAAATTAAGGAACAATTTTTGTTTTCAAAGGTCAGCTGCGCAACTCATGCACCAATATCTCAGTGGGAGAACTCAAGCTGTTTCTGTAAACTCTAAGCTATCCGATTTTCTCCCAACAACGTCCGGTGTACCGCAAGGTTCAATTTTGGGTCCTTTGTTATTTTCAATATTCATAAACGATCTTCCATCTACCCTTGAATTCTGTGACATTATCATGTACGCTGATGATGTTCAAATATATCTGAGCTACCCTATTGGAATGGTCGAAGACGCAACAGTTCGCGTGAACTCAGAGGATTTTTCAATGGTCTGAACGAAATAGATTGCGACTCAATCCCAAAAAATGTCAAGCCATCGTTATCAGCAAAAATATTATTGAAACGTCTTGTCTGCCCAAAGTAGTTCTGGGTAATTCGACGGTGGATTACGTAACATCCGTAAAAAATCTGGGTATAAAATTAAACCAAACACTTACTTGGGATGATCACGTTTCATATGCACTGGGGAAAACGTATGGTGCCCTTCGGTCTCTCTATGCTGCTGGCAGCTGCCTACCAATAAAAGTTAAAATAACATTGGTAAAAACTCTTCTACTACCGATACTGTTTCATGGTTCATTAATTTTCTGCAAATTAGATAGCGTGAGTGAACGAAAGCTGCGTGTAGCTTTTAATAATGCTGTTCGGTTTGTGTACGGGCTTCGCAGGTTTGATCATATTTCACGATTTGCAAACAATATCGTCAACATGCGCCTTGAAGACTATTTAGATACTAAAGTACTAATATTTTTATTTAATCTGATGCAAGCTGAAAAACCCGAATATCTGTACGAAAAACTAGTCTTCTCGCAGTCGGACAGAAGCAGGGTTCTTATTTCCCCTAGATTTAGGTATAATGTTTCTCAACGACAATTTTTTGTCTACGCTGCTAGTCTGTGGAATTCTCTACCTGCCGCATTGAGGAGGATCAGCAACTGCTATAGATTTAAAAGTGCCTTATATGATCATTTTAAAATGCTAAATATGTAAATTTATTCTTAAATAATGTAAATAATTAGTTTTTTTTTTTTTTTTTTTCACTTTATATTTAAATTGTTCTCTAATTTTAAACTTAATTGTTAGTAATTTTCAATGTTGTTCGTTTACCCACACTGTACTTAGTATTTCTTAAAAAAACTATCTATGTTTTATAATGCTAATGTTTTTTCAATGAAATAAATACAAAATACAAATATATTTTTATAAATCTTCATATCATCTGCAAAGATTAGAATTTCGCTATTGCGAACACACAGAGGAGCATCATTAATAGCCAATGTAAAGAGTAGTGGTCTCAGATAGCTTCCCTGCGGAACACCGATTTGGCAATAAATTCTCTTGAGTATGAATTTCTGAATTTGACTTGATATAACCTATCTTCAAGATATGAAGATATCCACTTGATGAAAGGTGGTGGAAATCCGTATGAGTGAAGTTTAAACCTGATAATCTCATGAGACAGTTGATCAAAAGCTTTCGAGAAGTCAGTGTATACCCAATTAACTTCTTGACAACTTTCTAGAGAGTTTAAACATTTATTCAAAAAGACAACAAGATTAGTAACAGTAGAACGTTTTTGCATAAAACCATGTTGTTGGTTGCAGATAATAGTTTTACATATAAATATCAAACTGTCACATACAACTTGTTCGAACAACTTCGGAATGCAAGAAAGTTTGGAAATTGGTCTATAGTTGGTAATATTGGCTTTATCTCCCTTTTTCAATACTGGCGTTAAAAATGCTTTCTTCCAAACTGCAGGGAATATACCTAATTTCAAGGATAGAACCAAAATTTTACGCAGAGAAAGAGCTAAAACAGACTTACATTTCTTCAATAAAGCGGGTGGTATTACATCGGGTCCAATAGAATAGTCGTCTTTTAAATGTGACAGAAAGTCCAAAATTTTGTCATGATCTATTGTAATATTATTAAATGATACCTGAGGACAATTTCGCAAGAATTGAAAATAGTTTTCGTCAACAACAACAGGGGAATCAATGAAGGATTGGCTTAAATTATTTGCAAATCCCTCACAGATTTCTGTAGTACTCGTAGTATTCAAGATTACGTCATTATAAACGATATTAACAGGATAACCGTCGCTTTTCTTTTTGGAATTTATAAATTTCCAGAAGTTTTTCGGGTCTAATTTCAGGGAAAGCCCCATGGTTTGAAGATAATCATTATAACATTCATAAGAGAGTTTTTTTAATTCTTCTAAAAGGGACCCGCCATACGTTGTCCTGTCCAAATTTAAATGAATTTGTTTTTAATTATTTTGTGAAAAAGTGTTGAAAAATAGTAAAAATCAGACCAAAAAAAAGGTGTTTTGACGGTTAAAGTACAACACTTCGTAAGTAGAAGAAGACAACAATAATGCTATTTATGCAACAAAAGAATCAGTGTCAACTGTTGGAGGACGCATTATTTTAATAAACTTTTTGAGAAATATATATATACTTAATTAACTATTTATTAAAGCTCTAATCAATTACTTTGATATTTTCTTCTTTAAAATTTTGTTTCTGAAAAATTTACATAAACGAGGTCCTGTAATTTATCCGTCGATTTCTGAGTTGTATTGTAGTCTATTGATAAGGAGTTCATTCATAAGAGCGATGATGAAATATTTAACATGCACGATTTCTCGTATTTCAATCGAGAGTACACTGAAATGCTCGAAATGTGTTACGTGGCTTGGATGTGATCAGATTTGAACCAAGCGGTTCCACAATTTAAGTGACAATTGAATTAAGTAAACGGTCTAAGCTAATCCCTTAATTGCAATGCTTTATAATGCACGAAAGTTTTGTTTTCTTGTTTGGTGCACAGGCAAACAAAGCTGATGGCTTTCTTACACCGGAAAAAGTGACACACAATCAACCATGCGAGAAGTATAAATTTTCAAGGTTAATGGCTTAACGGGTTAATTTTTGTATAGTCATTACTAATGCTTGCCGCGCCTGAAACTGCAAGCTTTCAAATTTTAAGGGAATTTCAATGGGATTCGCTGAACTTCAGCCAGCTTAAATATTCGTTTGCATAGTTCAAGACATGACAATCATGTTATTACTTGACATCTTTTTACAAATCCGATGACTCCAAAAATGTATTATGTTCATCTCTTGGTGTTGGCATGGAATCACTTTAAATATTATTTGGCGAAAATCATCTGCCAACAGAATCAAGCAGCACCAAACCGACTTTAACTTTTTCGTAGATCTTTGAATTCGTCCAAGGCGTTTATTTATTGAAAACTATGTATCAAACTTTTACAGTTCGTCGAAAGGTTGCTCGTTCGAGTTCTATTGATTTGCATATTCAGTGGCTGAACACAAAAGAGTCCTGCAAATGGAACTGCATCTGCAATAGCTGTCGATAAGTGTCGTTACTGATATTTTTTTTGTGAAAAAATGCTGATGTACAGATTTCTAACATTTGTTTCATGTCATTTAAATCTTTTGCGAACTTACCAAACAAAGAATTTTATTATACGAATTGAAGAACTCTTGAAGTTTACTTCAACCGAAGTAAGCTATGCATCGAGTGGTTTGACTAGTTGCATTCTGAATCGTCAAAAGTGCGTAAGAGTTAAAAGTTGGCCATTTTGACCACTATAGGTTGTAAAAAAAACCAAAAGAATGTAGCCGTACATTTAAAGGTGAATGCATTTAATTCACAACTTTTCTAGTTTTAAAATCTACAACAGATTTATTGTAATTTTCGCCATTATAAAATTATAAAATATAAATCATTGGTTTTCGGTTCGATTATGACAGTTAATGGAGTCAAATTTACACCGGTTTTCAACATTTTTAAAAACAAATTTGTTTTGGTGTAGTAAGTGCTGAAAAGTATTGTACAGATGTATAAGTTTTCTCCAGCGTCAAGAACAATGAGGTCGATTTTACCATTGATGAATTTGAACAGTGGTCAACAATCCTTTGGACAGGCAGAAAACTCCTCACCCCAGCAGAGACATGAACGCAAACTTGCCCTAGCATTTACAATTAATATATGCTCACCGGCAAAGAATCCGCAAGAACCTACAAAGTATCTACCACACATTCAACAGGAAAAGTGTCAAATACCGGCAACTGCATTCAGAACTTCAGTGCACCAACACAATGTTCAACCGGGCAATAAAATATTATCAGGAAAAAGATTTCAGGAAGAGATTCGTAGATATCAAACGTGGCTCTCACACTTTGAAAAATATCAATCTTATTGTTGGAAAAGTGGTATCAATATCAGACACCATCCATTACGGACAGTAAGTTTCAAAAACTTCTGCTTATAAAGCTGAATTACATATACTTGAATGAATATTGAGGGGGGGTTCGCTCTGCTACCTACAGATCTTTTGTGCCCCAATTACATACTTAAGAAGTTACCATGTCTTGCTTGCCGACCACCATCTCCAACAACTGTCTGAACATCGAAAAATCTTTCGATATCATTTGGATAATAGGACTATTATTCAAACTCTCAGAACTTGAACTTCCTAATCATTTGGTAAGAATAATCCAAAATTTACTAACCAATACCTTTTTTACGTACAGGTAGCAAAACACGTAAATCGACCAAGGGAATCAACACTGGATTCCCACAAGGATCAAAACTTGGACCGCTTCTGTTCAATATTTATACTGCTGATGAACCAGCCAACATCCAAGATTGCTACCAGAAAAGTGCAAGAGCACATTAAAATACTATGGGAATACAATCCCAAATATGGACTGAAGATAAACACCGAAAATACATATCTGCCTCCTAAGACCAGTGACCAGGGTGTCATTCAAAGACGAGTATTTGCAAGACGCTGTGATGCGTTCAAACTCAAGTTTCTAGGCAACACTGAATAGTCAAGTTTTCCAACTAAGTCTTTGGTAATAAACTTTTGCAACAAACTAAAATTCAAGAAGTAAGCAGACTTCATAATGAAGAGAGTCAACTGTTCTCTGCACTTGATCCACCCGCTTATCAGGAGGCGAAATGAACTAAGATCAAGCTGCTTGCGTACAAACCATCTGTTTTACTTTATCTATCATTTATGAGAAATCAAAACTAATACCACTGGACCTATATTTGCTGCAGCTCTCCGGAAAAATCATAAGGAACCTGGAAGATCATCCCAACTCCGAAGTTCAACAATTCTCCCAGCGTGAATTAGAGCTTAGTGACAGGTATCTATATGCCCAAACCATCGCTGACGATCAATTTGAAGAAATGATCCATAATGACGACGCTCCCTTTTATGAGAAGAACAACAATGAGCACTACAAAAAATTATTACACTGATTGTATTATAAAGATCACGAAATGATTACAAATTCGAAACTAAAAATACAAGCACTTAGTTGACCACAGGCATGTAGCGATCCAAGACCTAAAGGCTTGTTGAGATTTCCTAACCAAAGCCGACAATTTCGCATGTGGATATGTGGATGATCTGAGAATTATACAAAAGTATAAATATGCCCCTCTGCTTGAACAAAAAAAAAATGGTTAATAAATCAAGAAGAAGCAGGGTATACCAAAGAAAACGTAACTAGTATCACCCCGTACATCACGATAAAAAAGCCTTTTGTATCCTTAGTTCACTTTTTCTTTGAAGTGACCATCATGACCATCACTTGTGCTTTGTCTGTAGCGCGGTTGTCATAAAAGGACAATAAGACATTAGTAATAATAATTCTTCAAACAGATCCTTAGATGAAAACTGAAACTCAATTTTCCCAACTAACAAACTCCTTTAACATCAAAAAGCCCATAATAACAGAGTCATTACATTAAGAGCAAAATTGAATCCTTTTAGTACTTTTAATGCTGGGGTCTCACTCAATAATAATAATAAAACCAACTGAACAAGAAAATTTATAAACCAACACTACACGTGTCGATTTCTACACACATCTCTCCTTTACCATCCCTCTAAAATTCGCAGAAAATAAGAAAATTCGCCACTGTGTGATGGGAAAAACTGACCTTTGGCAAAATGTCCTTGCAAAGAATTCACTTAAAAAAAGGATAATTCTTACATAAAAATGTGAATTTACAAAACTGGGAATTCTAAAAGGGTGAGTTTTCTTAGGAAATGTTGCACTAGGTTATCGTCAGGATTGCGAGGGATGCTTGCCTTTTATCAACCCCATGTAGTGTGCATATGTAGATACTATATCAGGAAACAACAAAATAAACACATGTCTGGAGAGATTTTTCCAAAAATTGGGGAATTGGGAAACCTCACACCAAAATCTTACGTTTTCTTTGAGTGCAAAGGATGTTATGTATGTAGATAAAGAACGGAAAACAGGATGAAATTGGGGCCAAGGACGTTTCTCGTAGTAGAAAGATTTTTTATGGCGTTGTGTCTACCAGTTCAATCAGTCAGTCGTGCAAATCGGTCGTGTTATATTCAACCACGCCACAAATATCCTCCTTCCCTTGTATCACATATCGTGTCGTGTTGGCAGAGGATGCCAAATGCGTCAGGACCAATCCTTGGATGACTTGTTTAGTAGCTGCTTTCTTAAAAATGTATTTTTTTCCTGTTTGCAGATTGTTTACGTCGCCATCGCAACTAGTGTGTTGTCGTTTCGAAAATATTTCTGCTATATATATTTTTGGGTGGATTCTCCTCACTCCCAGGACATCAATGTTTGAAGAACGTGAGACATCGAATGTGATTTTTGCTTGGTGTTAGACGTTCAGGATTGCCAATATGTTAATGGTGGACAAAATTATTTGCTTTTATGTTTATTGACACTGTATGCCCCTGCAGGACTTGGGGCACATCAGGTAGTTCAAAGACAGGTTGACATTCGCGTGGAGTATATCAGGAAATTGATGGGGTCTAATGTCCCGTAGGTGTGGGCAAACGGATGTTTGGAATTTTTTTGTGTGTCAAAATTGGGCACAGACCATATACGCACTAATGGAGCACGGATGTTGAATGTTGATCTCGAAAAGAAAGTCTCTTGATGGTATACCTGGTGTGCCTTTGTTTGAATGAAAAACAAAAGTGTAGGAGTTCCGGAGAGTGTTTGGACGTTGATTGTCAATATTTGATTGATATACATCTGAAGCATAGTTGTCTAACGATAATGTATGAAGGAATTAAATGTTTTGTTTGGAATGTAACTTCTGTTGCCCTAGGGATTTTCTTTGCAAAAGAAAGGTTGGTTGATGTTCATGATGATGATGGATATTTTAAAAGCACATAACCATATATAAAGTCCTAGTAACTTTAGTTTGAAATTAGTTACATCAATATTTGAACAGAAAAAATGCGGAAAATATGAAATCAGGATTCATATGTTTTAGTTGGTATATTGCATAATGTTTCCGAAATATTAATAAGACAGATATTTACAAAAAAAGATTGCTGAAGAAAGTAAAATAATATCTCAAAAACTTGGAAGTATAGTTTGTAACTTCTAAACAAAATTTCTAATTCAAATTGGCATTTGTTTTTACATTCTTCTTCATACCTAAATAAGTCAGTTTGGCATGATTACTCAAAATTTGTATACTTACATTCCTAAAATTATTCAAAGCTTTCTAAAAGATACCATTTTTTATCCACAAGGTGCAACCCTATCGCCCCTTTTATAAAACTTGTATATTTCTGATTTTCCAAGTGATTTACACTATGAAAATGCCTTCTTTGCTGATGACACAGCTATATTCTCTAGCTCTAATGATTGTCAAAGTATATTAACGAATTTACAAAATGCTTAATTTAATATCGAAAACTTGTCACAGGTCCAAAGTTAAAGCTAACCCATCGAAACCTCAAGCAATATTTTTCGCACGAAAGAGAAAAGCCTCAAACATACTTCAATATAATCTGTCGATCTGAAACTCGCTAACATTTTCAAATCATATTGCTACCTCTATCAAAAAGCAAATCTATATATATATAAAAATCAATTTCTGTTCATTTGTCTCGCTAAAACTCAAGAATGGCTGGACCGATTTTGCTAATTTTGAATTTGAAATATTTGTGGAAGTTCAGGAAAGGTTTAAACCGTGAGAAACATAAGTAATAAGTAACGAAAAATACTAAAAACGACAATTTAATTTTCCAATACAAAATGTTCCTCGCTGTGAAACACTTGATGTCTTTACACTTCAAATTCCTGCAGACGTTTACAATCAGACATTGATCATGATAGAAGATTTGTGTTTATTGATTTATTGTATGGTTGTGTTTGGGCATGACAGCACCCAATCGTCCTATGCGCTATGCATTTAACCACGAGTTGCAAAGAGACCAACAATACGATACTGAAGTATTGGCCGAAACAGTTCGTTCAAATTTTCCGCAATTGAGTGAAGAACAAAGAAATGCGTACAATACTTTGATGGAAACAGTGAACAGTGGATCTGGTGGAATTTACTTCCTTGATACTCCCGGGGGGACTGGAAAAACGTTCTTATTTCATTGCTGTTGGCAAAGATCAGATCGCAAAATGAAGTGGCCCTAGAATTGGCTTCATCTGGAATAGCTGCAACATTATTAGAAGGTAGAAGGTGCACATTCTGCCTTGAAATTTCCAGTAAATATACAAATAAACGAAGCACCAGTTTGCAACAACGTCAAAAACACCACAATGGCGAAGATTCTACAGATATGCATATTAATAGTTTGGGATGATTGTACGATGGCCCACAAGAGATCATTCGAGGCACTGGACAGAACGTTAAAAGATCTTCGTGATACCGAAAACATTTTTGGTGGAGCCATTATTCTGTTGTCAGGTGATTTTCGTCAGACTCTTCAAATTATTCCCCGATCAACTGTTGCTGACGAACTAAACGCATGCTTAAAATCATCTAATTTGTGGCTGCATATAAAGACACTCCAATTAACAACTAACATGGGAGTGTTTTTGCAACAAGATCAAACAGCGATTATGTTTTCGAAGCAGTTATTAGATATTGGAAATGGTAAGGTCGCAGTTGACATCTCGACCAGATTAATTACACTACTTACGGATTTTTGTCACTTGTCACTTTTTTTTCACTATCAGAATTGGTCGAAGAAAGTTTATAGCCAGCTCCGTCTTTCGACCAATGGTTTGCCAACACAGAGAACTGTGTTATACCACCGGCTCATCATTTAGTGCAGTGTTAGTTGTTAGTAGGCAAACTCTATTACAATTAACACTGTCACAAGAAAACATGAAAAATAAACAAATAATATTACGTAAGAACAAAACAATAACATAACATGAAACAAAGAACATTTAGGAGCGTGGACCACTGGTTTTGAGTAGGTTTTTTAATTTACTTTTATTTATATTAAAATCAAAAATATTTGAATTCCAATTTACAAGTCTACCCATACGTGTCAAGGGCTCATGCATGCCATAGTTGGTCCTATGTGTTGGGACCTTAATTATATCGAGGCCTCGAAGATTATAACCTCCTCCCCGATAATTAAAATAAACCGAACATAAAAGATTTGGTGCATCTGTGACGCCTGTTATTAATTGGTGGAAAAATACCAAATCATTGTTTGTTCTTCTTTGTTCCAAAGTTTGCATCTGAAGAATAGATAATCGTTGGTCATAAGAGAGGACATACGAAGGATCACTCCATTGAAGCCCTTTCAAGGCAAAACGAGTAAAGTTTCTTTGCACAGATTCTAATCTCTCAATATGAATATCATAAAGAGGAGTCCAAACCTGCGATGCATACTCAAGATGGGGACGCACCAAGGAGTTGTATAAAGCCCGGGTGACATTGGGATCAACAAATTCTTTAGACCAGCATTCCAAATTCTTAATAAACCCTAACATTGAATTGGCCTTATTCACGATTTTATTAATATGAGCAGAAAAATCTAAATTGGGTGTAAAAAGAACTCCAAGGTCCCTTACAGTCACTTGGAAAAAAAATATTTTTTTAAGAAAATGAACTGGGCTTCAATAATAAGTGAAAAAAAATTAATACTCATGAACGTGTTTTTTTGAATAAAATTATATCAAATGGAAAAAACTACTTAAAAAACGAAAAAATTGGGTTTGATGCAACAAAATTGCGGAGAAACGGTTAACCACAGAAAAAAAGTCTTTAGACAAACTAAAACTGTAATAAATTCTTGACTGGTTATAAAAAAAATCCTACGAATCTGACGCAGTTTGGCAAAGATAAAGCCAGTTAAGGGAAAAAACATAAAAACCGTTATAACTCGAAAACGGGACGAAAACGAGGAAATGACCTCTTAAGTTTTTCGACTTAAAATGACCTCAGAAATCCATGGTTTTCATTTGGGGCGGTGACTGTGGGACACTCTGTATATGGGCACGACTACGATAACTCAGGCGCTAAGAAATAATAACGCTTTTTGTAGAACCGTTAAATACAAGCATTTTTTACTATGGGAGGGGGAGGTCTATCTCCCCCCGTTTGGGCGGGAGGGCCAATTTTATATAAAAAGTACTAAAAATAAAAAAAAATATTAAAAAATAACGGTAACTGTTACAATGAAGTTTTGGGTTTTTATTTAAAGACAATACTCTGTTTTATTAGCTAGTTTTTAAATCAAGTGAAATCTATGCAAACATAAAACAAAAGTTTAAAGTGTAATTTTTCAGAACTGTTAAATTATATACATTATTTTTGTTTCTAAAATTCGTTGCTCTAATTAATTTCTAATCAAAAACTGAAAACTAGATGATTTTTTGGGTTCTACTTCTTGAGAAAATTAAAAATTACTGAAACTACTTTTTTATGAGATTTTTGTTTTTTTGCTTGCTTACATAAATATAGTCCTATAGCACTCAGCATTACGACGCACAGTGTGGTATTTTGACCTGAAACGTGGCCATAAATCAATTTTGTCAACTTTCACTCTCAGGATTAAGCATGTGTCCCATAATAGGTATATAACCAGGCTTCTGTTTAGTGAAGTCGATCTATAAATTCGTCACCCCCGTTCGCGACACCATCAGTTGCAACTTGCACTTGTTGAATAAGCACGAGTTTGTTTGCGATTTTTTTAAAAAAAAGTGTATTTTCTGTGTGTTTTTTTTTATCTTAAAAGTGATTTTTGTGAAAAAATTTGATATGGATATCGTAAATCAAAGTATGAACAATATTTTAAGCAAAGAAATTTTTATATATTCAACTTAAGTTCTTCATATCGATGAGTTAAAGAATGTACTTACAAAATTTGCACTTTTTCCGTTGTTTTTACCAAACATTAGTGTTTTTGAATATTGGCAACACCCCGCAACAAAGTTTGTCATATATATTATTTAACTTCTGGATATGCAGAACAATCCTGCATTTCAGAACCATTCACAAGTTTTCACCTAAGAAAAAACAAAGCATTTGAAAACTCCTTTCAAGCGACCATAACTAAACATTTTTTATATTATTTCAGATGACTCTAATTCCACCTTGTCTCTGACCAGGAAATAGCTCCATGAGTTGGTAAGAGGAAGGTCACAAAGACTGGATAAAAAATGTATGGATATCACAAACTGTCCCCCAGAGAAAATAGATGAACTTACAAAAATTATCAAGGCGTTCAAAGCGAACTATAAACGGAGATGGCAACTCTGCAACTGCACAGAAAAGCGTTTCTTGCAAAAAAATGAAGAGTGGCTTAGGGAAGAAGTAACACTACCTGTTGGCATACTTCCCGGAAGGTGTAAGGGTCGCCCAAGCAAAGAGTTCGGGGAATCAAGTGACCGAACAAAACGTCGAAAAACAGAGGAACTTCGAAAGAGTGTGTCCTTTGATGAACTGACATACGCAGCACAGATGAGTCAACGAGCAGCGGGAAATATTGATGTCGCAAAAGTGATGGAGGTTGTGACCAAAACTCCAACCAGGGCTATGAAGTTCCGGAAAGCAGCTGCGATTGGCAGTAAAACCCTGAAAACTGAGAAACACACTCCTGAAAACGCTTTGAGGATATTCGTCGAAGCTAATTTAACTGCTAGTCAATACGAAGTGATTCATCAGGCCAACAAAGATATATGTATATCCGTGCTATACCTACGTGTATAAAGCTAAACAGGATTTTTACCCACCAAAAAGCGTAAGTGAGACAGTTGCCGAAGTAAAGCTCCAAGATTTAGTGGATCACACAACATCACGTTTACATAAATATTTGGAACCACAACTCTATTACTAGCCAAGAAGAAGCAGCTTCCATTACAAGCGTGAATTTATCATTAATACAAAAATTCAAAATTATATTAGAGGTGATATCCTCTGGTTATGAGATAGATCTTCAAAATTTTGCAAAATTTACGATGGATACTGCTAAATATTACGTAAACTTGTATCCATGGCAGTCTATGTCTCCAACAGTGCATAAGATTTTAATCCACTCTACCAGTGTCATATCCCATGCATTGTTGCCAATCGGCCTGTTGTCCGAAGAAGCTGCTGAAGCTAGAAATAAGCATTTCCGCCAATACAGGGAACACTTTTCACGAAAATTCTCCAGGACTGCATGTAACGAGGATGTGCTTAACCGGCTTCTATTGACGTCAGACCCTTATCTCAGTAGTTTAAGGACAAGCAAGACAAAAAAACAATCGTTTTCAAAGGAGGCTCTCGAATTTTTGAATGCAAATACCAATGATGAAGATGTTAATGATGATGTTTCTGATGAAAGATGAAGAATAAATAATAAAATAAAAACTATAAAATTAAATTAATCTTGGTCATTTTTTATTACTTGCTATAAAACAAAAGTTGCAGAAGGAAAAACAAAAAAGGATTAATCTGTTTATTCAATAATTGACCTGTACTAATAAAATATACAACTACTAATCCACATCTCGAATTCTTCGTATTTTG
The DNA here is from genome assembly GCA_963931855.1 of Philhelius festivus. Classification (NCBI taxonomy): domain Eukaryota; kingdom Metazoa; phylum Arthropoda; class Insecta; order Diptera; family Syrphidae; genus Philhelius; species Philhelius festivus. The sequence goes on from OZ007554.1 coordinate 165,143,517, forward strand.
GATTAAGAGGGTCGCAGGTATTTAAGACTTGATTACCTGCATACTGGGACATAAAATTTTGGAATGAAATTTGAACACACGGATTAAGAAAATTTCACTCATAAAAAAAGGAAAAAAGGGATTTTCTAGGAAAAAGTATCTTTCAGTTTTTTTCTAATTTCTTATAAACTATGACATTTATCGGAATGAGGTTTGTAGTATTTGACTAAAAATATATCAGGTCATTGAATATTGACAAAAAAAATGTCCTTGATAAACAATTTTTTTTTTTAAAAAATAAATTAAAAACCGAAAAAAAAAAATTTATTCTAAATTTCAACTTTAAAATTTAATTTATCAAAAACTATTTAATTAAACAACTTGAATCAAAAAACAAAACAAAGGATAAAATATTAGCTTTTAAAAAAATTATAGCACAGTGTTGTACGTGCTTTTTTTGATTTTTAATATAATTTTTTTTCTTTCGGCTTATAGTGATGGGCATTTAAGTGGGTTTTACTGTACCTAAAAAATGAAAATTTATCCTTCCAAATAACTTTTTAGGCATTTGGTACCTATTTGATATGAAAAATGTGCCCAAATATTTTTGGCCAGGTTTTCGACCAAAATACCGCACTGTGCGACGTTTAAACAGTGAGGTTATGTAGGGGGTGCATGCTTCCCCACTGCAACCCCCCTGCTTGGGCACACTATAGGATTTGAGGTAGGTGCGAGGTTGGGTGTATGCAAAGTTTCAATTTGGAAAGTCATTTAGCGTTATCCAGAATGCACCGCGGGGAGGTAGACTTTCATTGCATTCCACGTCCGAGTCAGTCAATTCGAGTGTAGTCGGTGTCTTAGTGAGTGAGTCAGTCAATTTGTTAAGTTTAAATAGTCAAGTCCTTGTTTTAAAATGTCTTAAAAATTTATGTCAGTTTCATCAATGAAGTCATCATCAAAAGTCTCGTTTCTGTCGTGTTCGTAGAGTTCGTTGAGTTCTTCGTTGATGGTCAGAAGTCTAGGTTGTTTTGGTGGAATTACATCCTCTAGATTCTTGCTTTGAGCAGTGGGTGGATCCAAGTATCTTAAGAGTAATCCCACACTTTCGGCTCCATCGACTGTGCATGGATAGACTTTTCTAATGTCTAATAAAAATTGCATTACTTGAGGTCAAAGAATGACCTTCGTAAATATTAATTCGTATACCACATGTGCTTGAAAAAACAACGGTACAAAATTCGATTGTTTGTTCGTTTGTTTTAATGATCTAAGTAGGTATGCATACTTTGAACATGACAAATGCATTATATAGGTATGTAAGACACAAACATACGTATTAAGAAATTTTATAAATTTGCCGTACAGTAGTACCTAGGTTATGTGAATTTTTTGTAAGTGAGCAAAAAAAAAATTGCATAAAAAAGTATTTTTAGTAATTTTTAATTTTCTCAAGAAGTAAAAGACAAAAAATCTTCTAGTTTTCAGGTTGTTGGCGCCTGAGTTATCGTACTCTCCCCTATATATGCTTTTCCTTGCTGGAATAAACGAGCTGAATGCCACCAGAAAAAAAAACTTCAAATTTGTCAAAAGTCTAAAAATAATTATGCATCTTCCTTGTTCGAGTCACGAAAATGTATTAATAAATTCACTTGTTTAAATATACCAATTTAGTTAAAGTTATTATTTAGTTAGATTTTAAGATTATTTTATTCATAGTTTTAAGTTTTTTGCATCCATTGAATTTTCGCAATTTTTCTTATACTAATCTCCACTTTCATAACAAATTTCCATATTATTAAATCTTTGGTCGCTAAGAATTAATGTAGATATTCTAATCTCTATAATTATGTTAAAAATATTCTACCATGTAACACGATTTTACTGAAGACGAAATAAATTTGAAATTCACATAATGTATATTTGTGTGTTGATTTAAGACGGAATCTATGCCTGTTAGTTGTTGTTTATTTTTTCCACGGTTTCGATAGGATCATACTCTACTCAAAGGTATAAAAATCGAATCTAAGTTATAGTATGCGTTACTTTCATTTCTTTATTGCATCTTAAAACAGTCAAACCCTCAATTTTTTTGTATTTAAAGCTTAAGTACCTTTTACTTTATTCTCAATGTAGGTAGGTAGGTACTTAAGATTTTCGATTGAAATTAGCATTTCATTTTAAAAACTCGTCCCAACCATCTCCATTGTGCTAAGAGAGATGAAACTGATGAAATCATTATGGGGCTACAATCTAAATTACAATTTTTAATTGAATTATAAAGAAAACGACTGAAAAGAACAACCCTCGTCTTCAGTCAAATTAGAAACGAAGAACAAGGCATCTACATTGCTCTCTCTATATACATACCTTCTTATACTTTCTCTAACAAGCAAGGATCATCATCATCCTTTCTTTTCATCCTTTCATTAATTATTATAAAATGAGAAGCAAAAATGTAATGAAAATTTCCTCTGGCTCCTTTCAGCGACCATTAAAAAGCTTACTTACATTTAAATTACATGAAGCACAACATCCAAGCCCGAATCAACTCCATCCCCGTTAAAAGATAGCAACCCTTGTCGTGAAGGCAGTTTAACAACAACAGCAAACATCCGTAGTGGAGCTCACTGCTGGCAGTAAAGTAATAACGACAATAACAAGAAAAGGATATGGCCGTATCCTCATCGCCGCGGCCGTCGCCGTGGAGGACCACCCCTTTCGTTTAGCTTTCAGTTAATCCAGACTCGAGCACCAGGATACCTAACTAGCGCCATGTCATCCCTTCTTCGCTGTCATCATGGTTCAATTTCGGGTGTGTAATGAATACCCAAGAGCTGGTCGAAAACCCTCCGAACCTCCAACGTAACCCCAATCTTAGCGAATGCGTCAAAAGGAATACACAGCAGCACTAAAAATGGAATCTCTCATAAATTGTAAATTAACACAACGGATAATGGCGACCAGAAGGGGGCATTCGAAACGTTAGACAAAACCGGCAATGTGCGGGATATATACGTATCTATATTTATGAAAGCTAAAAGGAAGTGAAGGGAAGCCAAGAAATATAGGTATAGAAATGGTATCCTTCAGCTCATTGTTGATGTTGATTTTGTTTTGCCTCCGTTTTTAATCCATTAAAACAACAAGCGCGTAATTTAATATTCCCATTAAGCCGCCATTAAAGAATGCAGAAAATGAAAGATACTCGTAGAAGGAGAGTTCTTTTGTGCTTGGCAAGCAAGATGTTGGGGGATCGCTGTTGTATATGTGTTAAAAAATGCAAAGACCTTACAATACAACCCCTTTTATCCAATTGAGTTTGTCTCCTTTGTTTTCAAAATGTCTTTTAGTTTAAGAAAAAGACTGCAGAAAATCTATAAACATGTGTTGTTGTCGGAATAATTAGTTACGGATGGAAAATTCGTAACCACATTTAGAGCATAACACAACTATGCAGAATGTCCATGTTCCAAACGACCAGCGGTCAGTAGTCTTTTGAGCAACGGATTCCGAGAAAAAAGGACCAAGCATACAAGATTGCTTAGATTATTTTTGACTCGGGAAATTGAACTTATCTTCAAATAATAATTGTAATTGTAACGGTTTATGCAAGGAAGCGAATTGGAAGGTATTAGTTGTAGAAAGTTTGAGAACCGTGCTGGGATTTTGATTTAGTATAAGCGTTGATTTTCTTATTTACCTACATTAAAGACAATGACGAAGGAAAACAAAGGCAAATCTAGTGTAATAACCTTGCCTTGAATTATGGAATTATGTTATGCTTACACCATATACTCATACACCAATCAAAACATTGTCTTGAAGTCAAACAGTTTGCCGAATCGAGCTCAATTTTGTGTTAGGGTTGGCGTAATTTGCCAGAAATGCAAAAATTTTTAAAAAAAATGTATATTTAATATGGCAAATCCATCGGCCTGCCCTTCAATCCTTGAGAAGTTTAATTACATGTGTCATTGTTTTATATAAGCAAATAAATTTTTAATTGGTTTTATATAATTAATGGTTTCTTACTCGTGATATATACATATATGTACATACATACTGAAATAAACAATTTTTTTTCAACTGTTACAGATTTTTTCTGGCGACTAAAGTACTATACTTCATCCGACAAAAATATGCAGTACACGTCTTATGGAAGAGCTTTTTCAAAATCAGTAGCGTGCTATATTTTTGCACCATACTAAATTGAAAGAACTCCTCCTTAAAAAAAGTGTTTGTGCGCCCGTATATTTTCGATTGCATCTGACGCAGACCCGATGTCCTATTGACCGCACATCTGAGTGTGCACTGTGCACTGAATTGCAGTGGCCTGTTGGCTGTTGGTGATATTCAATTTCAACCCCCATTAAATATTGATGTGCATTCAGAGTTACCCTTTTTCATTTAAAATCAACACTTCGACAACCCTATGAGAGCTTTAATGAAGAACAGATTTATGCAATCCACTGTAGCCAGAATGCGAGGCAAACGTCCTATCTTGCCCACACTGCATATTTTTGTTGGACAGAGTATACATATGTACATATGTACATTGAAGGCAAGTTATGCATTCATAAAAAAATCGTACTCGAGAGTTTGATTAAAGTTGACATTACGATGATAACGAAGATGGAAAAAGGTCTCGCAATTCTGTCTGTCTGTCTGTTCGACTACAGCCTAAGCGGCTCGGTCGACCTTCGTTTAATTTGGTAGATATAGGTTTTAAATTTTTCATTTTCATTCAGTTTTTTATGCTAAAGCTCCCTAAAAGTTTGAGTATTATTGTGTATTCAAATTTTCAAAAAAAATCTTTTTGGATTTAAAAAAAAATCAAAATTTCGAAAACCCCTTGCTCGACTTTTTTTAACTTGATGAATAAAAGTTTTTTATAATAATCTACAAGATGTGAGGAAAAAAAATGATTTTCCCTAAAAATAACGGTACCAACCACACAAATGTTAAAAAATGGTTTTCGAAAATCATATTTTTCTCGAAAACGGCGCCTAGAATTTTGATATTTTTTTTTTCTTTTCGATTAATTAATGAAAAAAAAATTGAAATTGAGATTTTACTGATTGTACCTACCATAGAGCAATTTTTTCGAATTTTGAATTTTTTATTTATCGGCATAACAGATTAAAATGAAATTTTTTGAAGAGAAGCTTTTTAAATTTGTAAAAAAACATTGTATTTCAAGACTTTAGAAAAAAATATAAACTAGTACAAAAATAAATATATGAAAAACATAAATAGATATACAAAAAAAAAAAAACAAATAAGGGAATAATTAAATATGTAAATAGATTTATTAATTAATAACTAGATAAGTAAGTTAATAAATACACAATTACATAAATGAATAAATATATGAATAAATAATATATATAGTATATATATTAATAAGTAAATAGGTAAATAGATTTTATAAATAAGATATCACAGGTCGCTTATATTGTAAAATACATATATATTAATTTTGTTTATAAATCTGGTCGACTAAATTGTTTTCAGCAAGTTCTAGTCGGTTCAAAAACGTTGTTGTTAGTTTTTGAATTCTTGCTCTATTAATTCAACATTACATTTGGCATGATGATCCACAGTTGAGCATCATTTTAAAAAGTTTATTTTGTGTAATATGTAATTTTTAGCTTCATTTTGCCATGCAGGACAAACGTACGAGTATACAAAATTGCTTCGAAAATAACTTTATGAATTAATATATTTCCATTATAAGGATTTTCTATATTGAGGAAACAGAATATCTATTTGGTTGCTATCTTGACCTTTTTTAGTGTTTGAGTAATACGCTTAATATTTAGTTTGACGTCAAGATAGATACTAAAATAATGAAACCGCTCTACCTAGGATTTTTAATCGGTTGCTAAGAAGATAACTAACTTTTCTTTTTCTCGTGATAAAGATGACTTGCGTCTTGTCAGCATTAAGTTTGATTTTCCATCGATTCTTTCTTAAGTTTATCTGAATATTAAGACCAAACCGATACCAAGAAAGTATTACTGTATCGTAAGCAAAAATTGCTGCATCGCTGTCTGGTAATCTGCGAAAGTCACCAACTCAAAACACATCAATACCCATATACTACAAACTGAATCAAATGCTCTTTCAATACCTAATAATATCATTTCCGTTGATAAACCTTCAGCACGATTAATTCTAATGGAGTAGCATATTTGAAGCACTTGATGAGAAGTACTATGATATCTCCGAAAACAAAACTATTTTTCCGGATATAATCTGTTATCTGATATAATTCCAAGTATATTATCTTTATCTTCTCTTATTTTGGCCTATAACTTGCAACTCTTACAGAGAGCAATTATTACAAAAAAAGGTATCAAGATGATACCTATTTTTGGCAACTTCCTTAAATAAAGATTTGTATTTCATCGAGGCCAACTGCTAGGGTGATTAAGAAATTTGTTCTTGCATAAATTCTACTAAAAAAGTTGTGTTATCCATTTAAAATAAAATGCACGACTGGGTCGCGCGAATTTGCTCTTATGCAAGAGACTAAGAATTTCAAAAATTAATGTTATTAAATAAAAAACGTTCACAAGCATAAAATTCATTTTTTAAATGCCTAAAACAACTTCTTTATATATACAAAGTTCTTAAAAGATTCTTAAGAAAAAATTTTGGTACGCCACTTTAAAGTTTTTATTATTGTTCGAATAAAAATGAAATTTACAAAAAAATATTGAGCCGTTTTTGAGATATGGAATTTTCCAAAAAAAATAGATTTTTTTTTCAAAATTCATCCCATCTTGTAGATCATATCAAGAAACTTTTATTTATCGAAATATTAAGTTTTCAAAAAAAAAAGTTTGATTTTTTTTTTTAAATCCAAATAATATCATTTTGGAAATTTGAATACACAATAATATTAAAACTGCTGGGGAGCCTTGGCATAAAAAAAATGATCAAAATCGGTCGTACCGTTTTTGAGAAAATCAAAAACAAAAAAAATGGTTCCATGGGGGGTACCAAAACTAACAATTTTTTTAAAATTTTTTCCACCATTACCTAGCTTTAACTAAATAAATATTTTTGAAATATTTTTTAAAAAATCTGTGGGACAGTTTTTGAGAAAAAAAATATGATATCGTTATTTTAGGTCTTAAAAAAAATAAAAAAACGTCTTTTTCGTCTTCGCTATCATCGTAATGTCAACTTTGATCAAAACCTCGAGTTCATTTTTTTTTACCTTATAGTAGATACCTATAAGTCGCAAGTAGAAAGGATTTTTATGAATACGAACCTTAAAGACATTTTTTAATAAATTCTAATGGCCGATTTCATAAACAAACACTAAAGGCACTTTTATCAAAAATCCTCTTAAATTTTATCAGGCTCTTAAAAATTTTTAGTTTCACCAACCTATAAAAGGGACATTTTGGGGAAATTTTTGTTAAAATTGAGTTCTCTTTACATCCCTGGGAAAAATAAATTGCTTTTTTCTTTCTAACAAGCGAAATGTATGAGAAGAAATGAGAAAGCGTTATGTGTTCAAACAAATGCCAAGAAATGAACAAAAAAAAAAAAATGCACACAATATTTTGAAAGATTCTGATTCTGACATTCTATGGCATAAAATCGTTGAGTAATAACCACTTAATTTATTTTTTATTGCATTGTTGAGTTTGTTTTGGTTCCAAATAAAGACCAAACATATTCAACAAACTCATCCACAGATGCTTTGGAAAGTCGGAACCATATTTTGAAGTCATATAATGTATTTGTGTGAACCGGGAATATTCTTGCTCAGCGAATAACTTTGTGTTGCACTTTATTATTGGATGAAGACGATCAATATTTTTTTCGAAATAAAGAAACAAATCATTTAAATATTTAGTATTAACCTATTCATTTTGTATCTTCAAAAATTGAACACTAAATCCCTACAAAACAATAATTTCAGCTGGAGCTGCTATACCTATAACCAATTATTGTTGTTATCTACATCTGATGACATTTCAATGACACTTTTAAAATTTAATGAGCCAAAAATGGGCATTTAGTTTATAAGGGTGTTTAAGAGCTTGTTAAATTTAAAAGCACTTGGTGAAACTAAAAAATGCCATTTTAAGGTTTAGAAGCCTGTTAAATGTTTAAAAGTCCTTCGTGAAATCGGCCATAAGTCTCTTAAACTCAAGAGCAGATTCATGCATTTCATTTGACCTTTTTGGTAAATATCTATTCCAGATATTCCATAAGTCATTTTAAAATATTAGATTAGAATAAATTGATAAACCACTATTTTTTATATAAATCTACGATTGGAAATTAATAGGGGATATGAGAATTAAAAGGCCCAGCGACCTGCTCACGGCCGCCCTTATTGCCCTATACAGAAGGTAAATATAAAAACCAGTACCAGTAAGAAGATTCGGAAAAGGACAATGTAAAAGAATCAACACTGTTTACTCGAAATTTTAGATAAACTGTTCACGGAAATAACTTTCCGTTTCAAAAATGTTAAATCTTTGGCAAGCATTTCCGGTATTGTTTGTAACTTCAATTATATTTCGAGTGACTTAGCCAAAAATAAACTTGTGGAAATGAAACATTTTTACTAAAGTTTCTTAATCCAGATGAGTTGGAACTCCATGCCATTTTACGTAATTCGAACTACCCCATCCAGCTACTTTACTTACTCAAAACAATCTAAAAAATCGTTGATTCCTTATTTCCCAAGTTCAAACTAAAGTAGGTTTTCCATAAATGCCGTGAAATTTATAGAAGAATGCCACGACTGGATCGCAAGTATTGGTACTTACTCTTACAATCAAGCTACTTGGAATGCCAAAAATTGTAGTTTTATTATCAGAGACAAATGTTCAAAAGCATAAAATTCAATATTTAAGTCACTAAAACAACTTCTGAAATATGTAGTTTGAACAAATAGGCATAGGTATAATAATTATAATTAATTTTGTAAATCTGTATGTAATTTTTTTTTAAAAAAAGTTTATCAGTCCAATTCTAATGATATAATAATATTCATTTAATGGCTTATTTAATAAAAAAAAATCCCAGTTTTTCATGAGTTTGGATTTTTAAAAATAAAATTTTTAATGAAATGATAGAGTAGTACAGTAACTTTCAGATCTGAGCGCGGGACTACGAGCATCTTAGATTGGTCTCAACGAAGCGTGTACCAAAAGATGTTGATGTATGTAAGCTTATATACTCTCCCTCCCCTAAACATTTCAGAACACAAAATGTTTGGCGATAGGAAAAAACCTTATGTAGGTACTCTTTCTATCACCAAATCGCTTTATTTAAGACACCTGCTTTAATTTGTGCCATGTATCAGAAAGTCGAAAGACATAATTCTTCGAGGGAGTTAAAATATCACACAACCAACCAAATACATAAAACATTTAAAAGAAAGAAATCCTTTTTTCTTCTGCTGTTACTATTCAGCTGATATTTTGAAACATTACCACGTGCCACCCCTTTTAAAAGAAACACTTCCATGCCACCGATATCCCGCTAAGCATTCCCATATTCCACAGTACCCTTCCATGTATCAACTTCCTTATTATCCTTGTACGTACGCCTATTCCCCGTCCTAGTTGTTCGTTTTGTTAATTTTAAAATTCTTTCCTACATTACATCATGATTCCGTAAGGATTCATTACAGGAATCTCCACGATGGCTTTGTCCTGTGTCTTTGTATAACTACATGTATATATATTTGTATATTTATATACCCATATTTGAATTTTTTACCAATACAATGACATCGTTCTATAGTAGGTAAATGAGTAGACGTAGAGAAAAATTATTTAAAATTGCAAAACAGGAACAAAAAATGCTTTTCGTCTAACCAACTTGCGTCGCATCTCCACCGCTCCTTAAAGTATTCCATATCCTTTTGTACGCCAGGTCGTCAGCTCAGGTTGGTAACACACGGCTCACTGGCTTCTCCTTACTCCTTTGTGGAAACCTGCAACTTCAAAGGATGCTGTCTTGTTGAAACCCTACCTTACTCGTCCCGTAGCGTCTCACATCTCCATCCTTCGCGGTATAATCACCAACACAAACTCCATCAAGATGGTTTCATAAGAAAAGTTCGAATTAAAAGAATGAGGCAAAAGCGAAAAATAAACCCGCGCACACGAATAAAGAAAGCACACGAAGTCCTTTTTGCTTAATGTAAAAGTAGAAATATATTTTCGTCTTGATTGTAGAGAGAAAGTAAACGAAAGGGCTGCTTTGCATATCCTGATGATGATGAAGAAAAAAAAAAAACAACGACAAGAAACGCACACCATCATATAATCAATGAAAGAAGGATAAACTCTTCTCTTGATGGGTGGCAGCGGCAACGGCAGCTCATAAAAGGGGGACGTATTGTATAGTACAAGGACCACCCGACGGAAAAGTGCAAATGAAGGAGTAAGACAAGAAAAAGGGGAATTCTTGAAATGCTGCTGGTGCTTTTTTGTCAGACCTGACAAGAAAGAAAAATAAAATAAACCAAACCAAACGAAAAAGGAAGAAGGACATTTTCATTAAATTTAAATGAGAAAGTTTTAAATATTTTTTGTATCTTTTTTTCGTGTTCTTCAAGCCGCTTGCGCTGTTTTCTTCATTTTTCTTTTATTTTTACTCATTTCTATGCAAATAGGGTTAATGAAAGCCAAGAGGAACACCACGACCTGAGGCTTACGATGAATGTGTTTTGTGTAGGTGGAAAAGGGTTTTCATTTGAAAGGTTGTGATTCTGGTTCGGAAAAGTTTGGTCTATGGACTATTAGTATACTTAATTTATATGACGAGTTGCAACAAATCTTTGATACCATATACATACATGCCTAAGTGTTATAAGGTTCATAAGAAGCACTGTTTTTTGTTTTTTTTTTTTAATCTTCCGCTGTAAGGTTAATGGTGATTTTAACACATTTCTTTAAAACATACTATTTTTTCCCTCAGGTCTTGTTAAAGAAGACAAATTATAGTTAAATGCACTGCTCATATCCTCCATCAAGAAATCAAAGGGCACGGTAGTGCCCAGCCAAGTTCTGGCACTACACCCTTTTTACAGGAACAAACTCAGGCGACTTTTGACCCCTCCCTATCTTCAGTACCAATCAAGTCAGAAACTTGAAATTCCGAATATTTGCTAAGCTAGTCAGGCACATGCGCCTGACCAAATTTCAATTTTCTAGCATAAGCGGTTCCTGAGATATAAGGCCTCAAAAATCACAAAAACCGTAACTGACTGACTGACTGACTGACTGACTGACTGACTGACTGACTGACTGACTGACTGACTGACTGACTGACTGACTGACTGACAGATCATCAAAATTATGGAGCACTTCCCGACATCGTAGAATCTTGTAATTTTGCACAACGGTAGGTCTTGTCATGTAAGCAGAGGAAAAAATCGAAAAATTGAAATTTTCCATTCAGGGGGCGTGGTATCCGCCCACTTTCTCCGAATTGTCTCCGAATTGGTGTTGGTTGAATGGAGCACTTCCTGCTGCTGTAAAACGATGAAATTTGGTGAACCGGTAGGGCTTATATTGCATATAAAAAACCAAAAATAAACACCAAGATTTTCCTTTCGGGGGGCGTGGTATCCGCCCACTTTCTCCGAATTGGTGTTGGTTGAATGGAGCACTTCCAACTACTGTAAAACGATGAAATTTGGTAAAGTGGTAGGGCTCAAATTGCGTTCGAAGAAAAAAATATAAAATTAGCGGTTTTTTATTCAGGGGCGTGGTATCCGCCCACTTCCTCAGAACTGATGTAAATCATATATGGCGCACTTCCAATTGCAGTAGAACAATGAAATTTGGTAGAACGGTAGGGCTCAAATCGCATATAAAGGACCGAAAATAAAAATCGAGGTTTTCCATTCAGGGGCGTGGTATCCGCCCACTTCCTCAGAACTGATGTAAATTATATATGGCGCACTTCCAATTGCAGTAGAACAATGAAATTTGGTAGAACGGTAGGGCTCAAGTCGCATATAAAGGACCAAAAATAAAAATTGATGTTTTCCATTCAGGGGCGTGGTAGCCGCCCACTTCCTCAGAACTGATGTAAATTATATATGGCGCACTTCCAATTGCAGTAGAACAATGAAATTTGGTAGAACGGTAGGGCTCAAGTCGCATATAAAGGACCAACAATAAAAATTGAGGTTTTCCATTCAGGGGGCGTGGTATGTTTAATTTATATGGAGCACTTCCGATTGCTGTAATTAAGGTAGGTATGTTAGTGTTATGTATCTTGCCAGGATAAGAAGAAATAATTGAAGCGCAAATTAAAACAACCAATAACAAAAAGAAAATATACCAAAAGAAATAGGAAGGCTATAAACTAAGTTGATTTTAGTAGGAAGAGTCCACCCTTCTATCTTTCCTTATCTTTCGAGATTTTGACATGACAAAATATTTAAATCTTTGCAAAAAGGAGTGAGATCAGACCAAAAACATAAATGTTAAAAAAGAGCCGAGTTCTTCTATACAAAAACCTTTGTGTAACAAGTCAGCCGTGAAAAGTAATGATATCTAAAAGTGCGCCAAGTTCTTACTTCATGAAGATTTAATACCGAATATTTAAAGTAGAATAATATTGAAACAGCTACAATGTAATAGAGAAATTTTATTATTTAATGATTACTGAGTAAAATTTGATGGGCTTACTTGGAAAGTTTTTTTTTTATGCCCAATTCAAACGGTTTTAAAAACTTGACCAGTAAGCCTATCAAATTTTACTCAGTAATCATTAAATAATAAAATTTCTCTATTACATTGTAGCTGTTTCAATATTATTCTACTTTAAATATTCGGTATTAAATCTTCATGAAGTAAGAACTTGGCGCACTTTTAGATATCATTACTTTTCACGGCTGACTTGTTACACAAAGGTTTTTGTATAGAAGAACTTGGCTCTTTTTTTAACATTTATGTTTTTGGTCTGATATATTCTATCTATACACACTTCCAGGCTTAACAGTGAAAGAAAAATCACATCCTGCGGTTCGATTTCCAAACCCTACCAACCTTAACCAGGTTTGTAGTTGAAACCCTTTTACTAACTGTTATTAACTGTACCCGCCATATAACGATAATTAATTTCGTGATCCTTGCTAACAACTGAACTCATATCGATCGGTAGATTTTTTAAAAGAATCTCCATAAAAGTCTTAATACATAGTATTAATTATCGAAATTCTCCAAAAATTAAATTTTGTAATTACAAATAAAAGTTTAATTTGAAATTCAGCATTTCAAAAATGAGTTGATGATTTATTTTGAAATTAAGTTTTTGGGTGAACATAACCAAACACTTAGAATTTGCATATAAATTCATATTTACTCAAGATATAAGAAATAATAAGGTTTCTTAGCAACTTAGACCGTTAAAATCCCTTCTCGGCTTCTTACGCTCTCTCGCATAGATTCGTCTGAATTTTAGAGATATCCTAGTGTATCGTGTTATGTTCACCTTAAGGGTTTCGGTCGTTTGTGGTTTATTCGCATAAACCTGTGACTTCAGGAAACCCCACAAGAAAATGACTAGCGGGTTCAAATCGCATGACTTTAGAGGCCATCTCACGTCTTCTCAGCGGCGAGAGGTAACCTTACTCTGAAATCGTTCATACTAAATGTCAATGGCAGCGTCCATTGTATGGCACATACTGACGTCCTACTCGAACCATATGTCGCCTTAGTCCATATGGTTTAATTTGGACCGTAAAAACTTGGTTATTATTGTTGTGTAGCGCCTGCCTGATAGTGGCCGCCTCACCCAATTTGTTTTCGAAAAATGTACGGGCAAATGACACCACCGGCCTAAGATCCACACTAAACGGTAACTTTTGGAGGATGGATTACCACCTAGTGAACCTTATGTGGGTTGGTGTCATGACAATTTGGCTTGTTAACACATCCATTCATCCGATGTCCTCTTCGAAAAGCTCCAAGCGCAGTCAGCGAACAAACGGCATTGGTGTATGGTCATGAAATTACTTTGAGCTCCTTGGTCAGTTGGGCCTTGTACGAGTGTATGCCCAAGTTACGACGTAAAATTCGCCAAGTTGAAATCTAAGAAAGGCCGAGTTCTTGTGCACGACGAGGAAAATTGACTGCTTAGGGCTTTGATGTACACTTTCACGGACCGTGGCAATGTTTAAGTAAAACACTCCAATCAGATTAAAAGCAAAACACATGTAAAAACTCGGCAATTGATCCTGTACCAATCTGGAGATGGGTGTTAAAATGTTTAAAATCCAAAAATTATTTTGATGAGACTTCACATACATAACTATGTGGATCGCACAGCTATGCCTGTCTATTCGCCTTTACCCTATTATATAATATTTAACCGGACAGGTATTTTCTGTTTTTAAGACTTTTTTTTAAGAATTTACAAAATATTTTGTTCCTAGGAACTGTTCCACAGATTTAAAAAAATGAAATAAATTCATTTAGTAAATGCATAATTTTCCGAAAATTTTTTATCAATGGTACCTTCCACAGAATCATTTTTTGACTTTGGATTTTCTCAAAAACCACTCAACTAATTTTGATAACTTTTTCTTATACTTGCAATCACTATACATTCGAGATATAGTTTTTAAAAGTTATTTGAAAATCTAAATATAATATTTACACACGAAGAATCAAAAAAAAATATTTAGCCATAATTAATAACATCTAAAATCATCATCTTCTTGATTTGAATTGAACAGCTTCTGAACCCCTTTTTACAAAAGGGTGGATGAGAATAAAACTGTATCCGTGTTACCAGTATTTGTGTACAACAGAAAGAGTCAGAACTTTTCTCTCAAAGGACATAAACGAAAAATTTATTTAAATTAGGACGATGATTACGCGTTGGCATTTTTTTTTAATAAGGGTGAAAAAGCGATGGTGGGTGGTTGTGTTATTTGAAGGTTGACATTCTGGTATTGGTATATGTATACAGTAAGAAAATCGCGATTTCAAAGGAGTAAAGGATGCTCAGTGGAGAAAAAAATCCACGAAATACAAAGGTATGGGTTTGGCGGGAAAGTAAGGCTTTGATGAGCTCCAAGGGTTGACAATCTTATTTCTTTTGCCTCCACGCTTTGTTTTTTTCTTTTTGATTCTTTTTTGTATTTTATACCTATTGCTTAAAGCCTTCGCTTGGCTTTTAGTCTAAAAAATTTTCAAGTATTTGTCTAGATTAGAATTTGAATTTAATTTTTCCCTTTGACTCCTAAGGGGTTTTTCGTAGAGGGGAATGTTTTTTTGAGGGAGTGGGAATTATTAATAGGGGTTGTTTAACATTAAAAAAAAATTATTGATTTTTTAGCTTTAGCTTTATACCGATGTAATATAATGGATTGTTTTCTTTTAATGGCATTAGGGAAGATGTTCAACTATTTGAATGCCAAATTCCTTCCCTTACTAGTTCAAAAGTTTTGTTAGTAGTTTAAGACTATACACATGTTATTTTATGTTTAAATTTGTAGTATTTTATTTGTGTATAAACAAGCACTGGCAAATACTTTGTTAATTTATTGATTCTTCGCGTCATGGTATTTAAAATACAGAATATATTAATTTAAAACTTATACGATTGTAACTTATTCTTTGAGGTACTCAATATGTTTATAAAAAAAAGTGAATTAAATCATACAAAGCTATAAGTTTTGCCATACGATTGCATAAGCTGGATTCTGATTCTGTTGCATTACGTATATGTTTGTATATCAAAAGTAAAAATTACATTTCTGAACTTAACGCCATAGGGAAATGCGTGGATCGAAATATCGAAAAGAACTATCGTAAAAAGTTCATTTCCATCATGTCAGATAATCAAGCGGCACTCAAGGCACTAAGTTCATATACCATCGGCTCGAAGTTGGTGTGGGAGTGCATAATCAGGCTAAATGAACTTGACAAACAGAACAGGGTCACACTTCACTGGGTACCTGGTCACGTGGGTGTTCATGGAATTCAAAAGACAGACTCCTTAGCAAAAATGGGGGTATTAACCCCTTTAACAGGGCCTCAACTCTATTGCAGAATAGGAGAAAATGTCGTCAAAAACAAAATTAAAGAAGAGGAGGAGGCAAACAAATCAAGGAATTGAAAAGAACTCCCTAAGTTGAGGCAGACGAAAGTACTACTAGGCAATTACAACCAGCAACGTTTCGAAACCTACATTAACTAAGTAGAAACAACTTCAGAATAATAACAGGTATCCTAACTGGATACTGCGAACTTAGAAGACACCTAAGTTTACTTGGTATGGTAAGCAGTGCCACATGTAGATTCTGCAAAAGGAAAAACCATCTGGGACAACACCAGGTGGAAAAGAGCGACCTATCCTCTCTGAAGGTGCCCCAAATAGTAAAATTCCTAAGAGCGATAGATTTGGAGGAGGAACTGCAGTATGAGCAAGCTCATTAATTTTTATGTGCGGGCACAACATATCTCCACGTCGCAGTGCAATACCCTTAATACGTAATTCACTCATTTATTCAACCCTATTTTGTAACAATGTTTGAATCTGCAAAAGTTTAATACGATGTTCATCATCCGTGCTTTTAATACAAAATACCTATATGTACTTTTTTTAGAGTACATATCTGGAACTTGTATTCCAGATGGGGTGTTAGTATGTAAGTAGTTATTAAGAGCGAGGGTAACATAAAGCTTTACAAACCCTAAACTATCAAAAAGTTTGCTCTATAATCATAAAACAATTAATAATCATGTCTATTACAAAATTCGAAGAATTTTACTTCCGGTGAGTCAATTCGATCCTTAATTATGAAATTCGCAGGACAAACTAAATTCTTGACTCCTAAAACTACATTTTCACCTGTAAATTTTTCTATCAACACTATCAATTACAGACATTTAAACGTCACATAAGTCAATAAAAAGTGTAAAGTGTAAGCAAAGTGATAAAGTGAAATAATTTATTTATTTATTTAATGAATTTAAAAATTAACAAAATATGGATTCGATTTCTTTTTTCCTCAATTTTCGATACCAGTTTGCTAAAAGGACTAAATTTGAGATGCGTACTATGGTTCAAAATGTCTACGAAATCTCAGATGCGCTGTAAGTCCATTTTTCTGGGTTCTGTTCTGTGACTATAACCTTGTCCCTTGTTGGGTCATCGCGATACCTTTAAAGAAATTGAAAGCAGAGATTGGTGTTATATAAATCATAATTTTTATTTGGTTAACTTTTGTCCATTCGGAAATCTCCTTGAGTGTTGAACCCATGCCATTAAGCGCATTTTGAAGTCGCCCCAAAACTCTTGTTTCTGCTCAGGGGCCTATTTCACAAATCATACATTACATACAATGTATGATTTTGAAAGGTTTGATGTATCATTTCTGTTTCACAGAATTGTTGTATGACCACTGTCATACAACATTGTAATCGACTGGAATATTTCCAATGAGATTCTGTAATTTGATGTAATGTATGATAATCAATTTATTGTAATGATTTATGTAATGTATGTGATGTATGATCTGTGAAACAGGCCCCAGGAGACTTTTTTGCTGGATTTCTGGCTATTTTCGGTTGCGGCTTCATCATTTCCACCATTTCTCTAAATTGTTTCGGACAATTACCGTTTTCTATAAAAATGTGTTGAATAAACATTTAAACATTCATTATGATAAGCATTTGACTTACATTTTTGTGATTTCTATTGGTAATTTTTGATTTTTCACAAGTTCGTCCTGAAATAGGCGCAAATGGAAAATGATAGAAATTGTATGGAGTGCGAATAGGTTGCGAATTTAGTAATACCAGATAAGTTGAACAAAATGTCGGTGGTGCAGAGCATGTTACCGACATTCGTTCAACCTTCTTTCTTCGGATATTTACTAATAGCAAAAGTTTGGAAATTAATTGAAACTGTCACTTCAGGTCATTCACCGAATTCTGTAATAGAGGTGAACGGATACTTTTTTTAGGACATTCCCACATATTTATTTCTCTAAGGGTATGTGTTTGCAGTCTAATGGCAATTTAAGGGCAGAAATAACCTCTCAAGAAGTTTATTTTTCCCAGGAGTCGAAAACGTATGTCTGCAATCTCCCTCGAATAGAATGTGCACCGGAAATTAATTTTATTTCGAAAAAAATTGTTTTCTTAAATTATTTATAACTATCAAATTGTGCCAATATTTTTGATATCCATACTGTAGCCTTTAAAATTAACCACTAAAGAATTTGGAAAATCCAACAGAGCAATCCAAGCAAATTAAGTAATTTATTCGAAATTCCGAGGCGATCACATGAACGATGTCATATTTTTTATATAACGGACTATTTGGCTCTTTTAATCGTACGGGAAGATTTTGTCCCCGATAAGGTTGATTTATCCAAAATGGAACAATGAATTTTATATTATTAGGTACCTACTATTATCTATTGGTAATAATATCTACCACGAAATTTTGATAAAACTTGAAATAATAATAATGGAAAGATGGAAAAAATAGGGGATCGCACTTCTGTCTTTCAGTGATTGATAAAAATGCAAACGACGTGGTTAGGTTCTTTACAGTACCTCGATAGTGATGTGGATTCCAGTGCAGATATGTTCTCAAATCTTATTCTTTACGGTATGTGAAATTTTATTCCGAATAGAATAAAATCTATCAAACCGAAAGAAAACTCCTGGTTTGATTCGAGCTGTAAAGAGGCTAATAGGTTTAGAGAAGTAAATTTCCGTAGTTTAAAAGCCAACCCTACTGAGGAAAACCGGAATAAGTACAAGCAATCTAGAAAGACCTGTAACGTTCTTATCCGACGAACTAAATTTTTACATGACCAAAAATTACGGAAAAAAATACTACAATGTCCCAAAGGTAGTAAAAATGTTTGGTCATTTGTAAAAAACGTACGTAACAGCACGAAATCCTCAGTTCCAACGCTTGTTTTCAATGACATTCCTGTTGTAAGCTCGATAGACAAAGCAAATTTGCTTGCAGCACAGTTTGCTGTTAATTCGACGCTACCAGAGAGTGACATGACTCCTCTAGTACTTGAGAGCGTAAACGTTTTTATGGGAAAAATCTTCTTTCGCACTCGTGCAGTTGCTAGACTTCTAAAAGATATTGACATTCACAAATCCGCTGGCCCGGATAGTATCCCTGCTATTGTTCTGAAGAGGTGTTCTTCAACGCTGGCAAAACCACTGCGTAAGCTTTTCCATCTATCCTACTATACTACTATACAGGTCTCTCCTCGAGTAGATGGAAAACAGCATTTGTCCAGCATGTCCCTAAAAATACCGAATCCTACTCCCCCTTTAACTATCGTCCAATTGCACTTACGTCCCTTCTTTCAAAGGTCATGGAAACCCTGATCAATTTTCAGCTTAAGAAATATCTTGAAGAACGGAAGCTCCTTAATGACCGGCAGTATGGCTTTCGTTGCAATAGGTCCACTGGTGATCTGATGGTATATCTCACCGAAGAGTGGAACAAATCTTTACATCGTTTTGGAGAAAGTAAGATTGTTGCGCTTGATATTTAAAATGCATTTGATAGAGTTTGGCATCAAGCTCTCTTATCGAAAATGCGTGCATTTGGTACCGATGAATCTTTTCTTCGTTGGATTAGAAATTACCTTTCGGACCGTTCATCACAAGTAGTTTTGGACGATTTCAAATCTGATATCGACAAAATAAATGCTGTTGTCGAGGAGACTGATCAGCTTTCAGTTCTAGGTATGTGCATCACAGACCATCGTTTGTGGAGTGATCATATATTTGACGTCGCCAAAAACGCTGCTAAGTGTTTAGGCTTTCTCCGCCGATGCAAGAAGTTTTTCACCCCATCTGATCTGGTTGTTATATATAAAGCCTTTATTCTTCCGAAGCTCGAGTACAATTCCCATATTTGGGCAGGTGCTCCAAAAACCCACTTGAGTCTCTTGGACAGAATTCAAAAGAGAGCTATAAAAATGATAGGTGCCCCTTGTCTAACTGAAACATTTGTATCCCTCGAGCACCACCGCGCCGCAATGTTTCATGTCTATCGTTATTTTCCCGCTTTTTTTATAAACAGTGCTCTAGTGAAATTGCCAGAGGTATACGACCTCCCCTGAAATAATTCAACCGTAATACCCGTACTTCTAGGAATGCTCATCAGTTTACCCTTGAGCCCAATTTCGGACGTTCATTCAAGTACAGAGATTCTTTTTTTAGCCGCACTACACGAATGTTGAATGCTTTACCCGGATCAATGTTTCCCACTCATTTCAATGTGCAGACATTCAAAACCAATGTGCATCGGTATCTCCTTTCTAATCCTATCCCCTTTTCCTAATTGCTCGCACTGTGTTAAACATTATAAGGGTATTCATAACTCCTTCATAATATAAAAAAAAAACCTGGCCGTGCAATTTTATTTCGAAATCAAAGAAAACATTTTCTTCTATTTCGCCGATTTTATGGCTTTCGATTTCCTCAAGAACTTAAACTTGTCGCTATGCATCCTCAATAGTGCGTGGACTCCATTGCAGATATGGTCATAAAATAGTTCTTTTGGAAATAAATAAAATGCACGACTGGGTCGCATGAACTTGCTCTTATGTAAAAGACTAGGAATTTTAAAAACGAATGTTATTAGAGAAAACTGTTCATAAGGATTAAATTATTTTTTAAATTCTTTTAGTAGTAAGAGACAAAAATATAATGCTATCCAAATATGAATTTATGCAAGAACAAAAATTAGAAGTCGTTGTAGTGGCTTCTTAAAAAAAAAGCTTTTATGTACAAACTTTTTCAAAGCTTTTTAAGAAAAAATTTTGGTACGCCAATTTAAAGTTTTTATTATTGTTCGAATAAAAATAAAATTTACAAAAAAAAATATTGAGCCGTTTCTGAAATATCGAATTTTCAAAAAAAAAGAGAAAAAATAGATTTTTTTTTTCAAAAATTCAAAAATCAGTTATTTTAAAGTTTTGAAATGCAATGTGTTTTAGACTCTTTAGAAGCTTCTCTATAAAAATTTTCATTAAGATCCGTTATGTGGATAATGAGAAGTTCAAAATTCGAAAAAATGGTTCTATGGTAGGTACAAGCTGTAATATCTTAATTTCAAATTTTTTTTATTAAATTAAATATCGTAAAAATTAATTGAAAGAAAAAAAATTTTATCAAAATTCTCGGAACCGTTTTCGAGCAAAATACGATTTTTTAAAACCATTTTTTTTAATTTTTTAGCATTTGTATGGTAGGTACCTTTATTTTTAGGTAAAATAAAATTTTTTTTCTCACATCTTCTAGATTATACTGAGAAACTTTTATTTATCAAGATTAAAAAAAATCTAGCAAAGGGTTTTCGAAATATTGAGTTTTGAAAAAAAAATTTTGAAGTTTTTTTTAAAACTCCAAAAAAAATTTTTTGAAAATTTGAGTACACAATTCTATTCAGGCTTTTGGAGAGCCTTAGCAAAAAAAAATTATCAAAATCGGTTGTACCGTTTTTGAGAAAATCAAAAACAAAAAAAATGGTTCCATGGGGGGTACCCTCAATAACCAGTTTTCTGAAAATTTTTTTCAACAAATACCTAGCTTTAATTAAATGAAATTTTTTTGTGTTTTTACTTTTAAAATCTGTCGAACAGTTTTTGAGAAAAAAAAAATGTTTATAAAATTTCGAAAAAAATTCGTATGGCAGGTACCGTTATTTTTGGTCTTAAAAAATCAAATCAAAAAACATCCGGGGGGAAAAAATTAAAACCCATATCTACCAAGTTTGAAGAAAATCGGCCGAGGCGTTTAGCTGCAATCGAACGGACAGACATACAGACAGACAGACTGACAGACAGACAGACAGACAGAATTGCGAGACCCACTTTTTTAAACGCTATCAGTACTGCTTAATGCAAGCATTTGTAACAATATTTCTTTTCTCTTCGGGTTTTTTCACCTTTAGATACTTGGAAACATCAGCTTGTCACAGTCATCATTTAGCGTGGTGTTAGTTGTTAGTAAATAAATAGTCTTCGCTATCATCGTAATGTCAACTTTGATCAAAATCTCGAGTTCGATTTTTTTTCCGAATGCATAACTTGCCTTATAGTACCTATAAGTCGCAAGTAAAAATTGTAACCCTAAGAGGAGAAAATATATCAAACCGAAAGAGAATTCATGGTTTGATTCAAGCTGTAAAGAGGATATTAGGGTCAGAGAAGCAATTTTCCGTTGTTATAATGCCAACCGTGCTGAGTTCAAACAAGCTAGAAAGACCTGTATTGATCATATTCAAATAACTTCTATTAAAAGCTCAAGTGACCTCAGCTTATAATTGAATTTGATTCAATAACTCCCCTTAAACAGAAATTATTTTCATTTCTCCATTGATATTCAAATAACTAAATATTTGCTTGACTAAAAATAACGACAAAAAATCCTCCAAAGGTAGTACAAATGTTTGGTACTTTGTAAAAAACGAACGAAATACTACTTCGTCTTCGGTTCCTACGCTAGCTTACAATGACACTCCTCACGTTAGCTCACAAGAAAAAGCGAATTTGCTTGCGGCTTGTGGCCTTAATCTACAGGGCTTATGTTCGTCTAAAACTGGAGTATAATTCCCATATTTGGGCAGGTGCTCCAATAACACTTTTTAATCTCTTGGATAGAATCCAAAAAAGAGCCTTAAAAATTATAGGCGATAGAAGTTGCACAGGCAAATTTGAAAACTGAGCACCTTCCACTTTAAACAACTTTAAAGAAATGTAGCAAGAAAATTCCTCTTATACGAACAAAAATCCCAAACATACAAATGTTTGTATTGCTTTAATAAGTAAGACCTATCAGTCTATACGTGACAATTTTAGCTTAATTTTGTTAAAATTACCTACATTTTTGTTGATATTTGACTCTCTTCAATTTTTATTGAACTTCTTATACAGATGTTTCATATGCATTATATGAAAACTTTCCAAGAAAATATTTTTTTTTTGATTAAAAAAAAAATATTTTATGTTTCAGAGTTGAAATGTTTTTTCTTTTTTTTTTTGGAAAAATCAAATTTTTGTATACACAAAAATAAAAACTTAAAATTACCGCACCAAAATTTTGTATAAAAAATAATTTGAAAATTGTACACATAATTATTTAATTTATTTAAAACAAATACAACAATTCATAATTGTTACATATTTTTAGGTCAAACTACTAAAGCCATTTAAAAAAATGAATTTTATGTTTCTGAACCTTTTTATCTACGAAAGTTTATGAAACAAGAAAATTATTTTAGTTTTAAGTAAAGTGTTTGAACTCAATTGACTTCAAATAACTTCAACTCCAAAGGGCGTTTTGCCCAGGTACGATAGTGGGTTCATCAGTAAGACGCTGTCATACCCTTCTAAGACGCATTTAATTTTATTAATTCTGACACTCTTTAACCTAAGAGCAAGTTCATGCAACTAATAAAAAAAATTTGGTTGCACATTTTTAAAGTACTTTGGATTATGCTGTGAATTATAAATGAAAGTTTGCGTGATGCCGCCGCGCCGTGTCTTTTATTTGAAATGTATCAGGAGAGTTGTAGTGTACACTCGGGCGTATACGTACTTTTTTCATATTTAATAATTAAATTGCAAACTTTTTTTAATTGGTATTATTTATCTTATGATTAGTTTAGCATCCTTGGCGTAATAGTTATTTTGTGTGAATGTAACAGTTAAAAGAGAAAATTTCAGCCTATTCTACCCATTCTGCCCAACTAACAATTTACTTTCTTTTAGTGTCAATACAAGTTAATATCTAGCTTGTAAGGCAACAACAGCAAGTCTTACACAAATGAGTTTGGCGTAAAATATCGAAGCTATTTAATTTGTCTTAGGTTTAACATCACAAGTACTATGTCGCTCAATAGCTTTTGAGAAAGATTTGTATAACGTTGCACAACAATTAACTTAAACAAGGAATACTTTGTGTAAAAATGCTATAGCTCCGCTGAATAGTTTATTTGACTCCCGTAAACCCTTTATATACAAGTTCAAGAAATAAAATTAACTTGAAATGGAACATCGTAATATAGTCTTATAGAGTGAATTCAATATTATAATTCAATGTGCCAATATAGTCTATCTTTTCCAATTTTTGTGCACACGACATTTTGTGGGGTCCTTAAGAGCGTTCGTGGCTCTGCTGGCAACAAATCGTCAACTTCAAAATTGATTATTATGAAAAGATCCTTCAGCGCTGTGTGGGTTATCTGATGGTGTATTGCCCACTTTTGTAAAGTAGATCGGAATTGAGTTTTGTTTTCCATCTCACATATGTATTCATTAGATGCTTCAATTAAGTTTCATGGATTGTTATTAATATCCTGAATTTGGGATGTGGAAGGGATACTAGGATCTAAAAGCAAACAATTTAAATTACAAAATAAAATGTTTCATTGAAAGTAAAAAGCCTACCTTCTTCTGCATCGTCTCCATTGGAAGGACTCGCGTGAGAACTAATTTACGGCAAATTATATTCAATAATGTTTTGACTGCTTCGAAAGTTTTTTTTAAGTCATTAGAAATATCAGATGCTCTCTTTAAAATACCATCTCGATATTTTTTCAAATCTCTACGTTCCTGATCTCTTATATTTCGTCCAGGAATTCATTATTATTATTTTTTCCTATCAAAAATAAAAATCAGCACTTTGCACTTCAAGAAGTTTGTAAATAAGTTAAGGCGGTTCATTTCTCTGACAGACAACACTTTTAATATTATTCATAAACAAGCCTAATAGAACATGACTGATTTGACTTTCACCTGAAATCCTTATAGCGACCATTTTTGTAAGGCTTTACGTTAAACATTTCGGGCAGGCTTTAACAAAACTATTTTCAACTTAGATATACAAGTTTTCCATAAGACTTTTTCATATGACCTAAAAAAGTACTAAACAAGCTATATGTGTGAAAAATTCTTGGCATGTATAGTTTAGTCTTACCATAGTTCTATGCAAACTATAGTTTCTCAAATTAAAAAAACTGGACCTACTGCAAGCTAAATTGTTAGTTGGGTGGGTTACTGCCTCTTGCGAGAAAGTGGCATATCCTCCAAGAGTACACATTGCATGAAACGGCGCAGAGCGGGCATTTATACCAAGAACTCTATTTTCAACAAATCTATTCAACTATTGATATATATAAATTATGTTTACTTCATAGACTGTTCCGTTATATAGAACTTAAGAGCAATTAAGGCACAGGCGAAACTTGTTGGTTTTGAAGTAAATGAAGAGGTTTTCAAATATAAATTAATTTCAATAAATTTTGCATCTTTCTTTAAGAACTGCTATAAACGTTCAATATGTTCATTCTAACTTCTTATTCAAAGCAGACAAGCGCCCATTTATTTATTTGTCAATCATAGTTTTTCTTACAGACAAACATAACAATTTCGAGATAAAAATTAAATAAAAAAACAAACAGTAATTTAAAAAAAAAAAATAAAATATATGACAAGAAAAATAAATAATAAAGAAATCATAAGCTAATACAAAGCAGAATTTTAAATAGTTAACGATTTGATAATATAATTAAAAGCTTATTTTTAAAAGTAAGTCTTGAAGATCTTTCGAAAATATCTATGGACTTACAAAATGAATTTACCTCTATGATGCATCGTGGTATTAGTTTACTGCAACTATAATTTTTCCAATGAAAGCGTACAACACACAACCCGGTAAACGCTTTCAATACCCTTCATAAATCTGTAATTCATAATAAACGCATGCCTTAAGCTTAGGTTATAATATATGTTCCACAGAATATATGAAACACAGAATTACCGTTGTTTTCGAAAACTCCTGAAAAGGTTTGGAAAAATAATAAAAGAAGGAAGACATATTAATGGCGTATCAAATTTAACGAAACAAAGTCGACGCATATAAGATCTAGAAACAAAAGGCTAAATAATGTTGTCAAAAGTAAAGCTAAATATAAGTAGCACATGGAAAAGAAAATAAGAAGAAGAACTAAGCTTGAAGAGCAGAAAAGTGTACTGGTTTCTTGGAAAGAACACTAGCACATCTATTTAAAACAAAATAATAATGATTGTGCATTGCGTGCGACGCACGGGATGAATCCGCGACAATAATCCTTGAAAACGAAGGTGTTTATTTAGCAAATAAACGAATTAACAATGACGAACTTCAAATCTATGTAAAGAATATGTATTGTGTTCCTTTCACTCCCATAAATAAAGTTTAGTTTATTTCATCAAACATTCAACTTAAACTTAAAATTCTTTTCTTTGAATTAAAAGTTGTAGAGAAATTTGCAAAAATCTTAATTTCAGTTGCAGTGTTCAGGTACTTAGGAAAGTCGTAATTTTTTTTAAATTAAAAAAATCGTAACAAAGAACTCACATGGAATATTTTTTTTTTTAGTATTTTTTTCTGAAAGTTCTTAAGACCCACTATAACCGGGAATGTATAGGCGTCTGTTTGGATGTAGAATTATAATTCTTTTGTGTGAAACTTGTAATGCATTAAATTGTTTTGGTGATGACAGTACTCTCACTTTTTCATATTCGTTTCCAGATCCACGTCAGTTTGTTCTTCGGATTGAGATTTATGTATACCGGAAGATTATGATAAGGTCATTAAATTCTGATCTTGATAGTATGTAAAATGGGGAACGAGAAACCGCTAAGAATTTAATGATTCAAAAACTCAATGCTGTCTCTTGTCGTTAAAGCGGAACTCCCACCATCCCGTTATCCATGAGCGGTACTTGCATTGATGAAACAAAACATCTTTCAGTGCTCGATATGTGCATCACAGACTACCTTGTGTGGAATGGAATGACCACATATTTGATGTCGCCAAGAACGCTGTAAGGTGCTTAGGTTTCTTCGACGATGCAAGACATTTTTCAGCCCTTGTGATCTGGCCGTAATCTATAAAGCTTATATTCGCCCAAAGCTCGAGTATAATTCTCATATTTGGCAGTTTCTCTAACAACCCACTTGAGTCGCTTAGATAGAATCCAATAGAAAAATAGAAAATTGATAAATGATAGTTGATAAAACTATAACAGAATTTGAATCTCTCGAGCACCGCCGCGCCGTAATGTTTCTTGTCTTTCTGTATTTTATTAATTTAACGTTATTTTTATAAACAGTGTTCTAGTGAAATAGCCAGTTGAATTCCTCCCTTTATTACAACCGTAATACTTACGCTTCAGGGAATCTCCACCAGTTCACCCTTGAGCCCAACTTCGGACGTTCATGTTAAATTTAGAGATTTTTCTTAAGCCACACTACACGAATGTGGAATGCTTTGCCCGGCTCAATATTTCCTTCTCATTACGATATTACGATATCAGTTATTCAAAATCGATTTGCATCGGTATCTTCTCGCTCGCACTGTGCTTAAACATTTTAAGGGTAGTCAAAATCCCTTTAGTGCACGTAAAATATAAAAAAAGCATGGATAACCTTTTTACAATAAATTTTTAGTCAATTGCAATTTATGATTGATCGCACATTACACATGTGGGTTCTCGACAAACACTCTCTCTTAGCGCTTCAACCAGCTCATTAGAACGTCCTGGGCTCAAAAAAAAATTCAACACCAAACTACGAGTAGTGTTGTCAGACTGTGGCGATTTATGGTTGAAATTGTACTGATTGATTTGACGATTTGGCAAAATTAAATGAATTTAGGTAGCAAAGCGTCTCAACTTAACGCTTCTCTTATTTTGTTTGATTTTTGCTTTTCGTCATGTATGGACAAAATTGATGAATCCGATATTCGTTCTGGTTCTAAGATAGTGTTAAATTTGTTTTAGCTTGGAAAATGTCCTTGCAATTTAAGCTGTTGTAATGAGAAGCGCACATTAGGGAAGCATGCAGAGGTGACCTCCGGACGCTAGAAGTATTGATTTTAATTAGAAATAATTCAGCAAGTTCCCTGATCTAATAATTTTTTTCAATTTCGGATTTTAAACAGGTTTTGTAAGCAACTAAATTCTCGCAGAGATCAACTGACATGTCCTTTATTCATTTATCTTTTGGAAACTATAATACTCAAAGAAGCTTTGAAATTTATCTTCAATTTGAGTAACCGTTACGAGCACACGCTCTAATATTTTCCACTTTCTAACGAATTCCTAAAGCCACTATTTCAGTGCAAAATCATCCTAGTTTCGGATTTGAACCCATTTCAACTCTAGAGCGAAGTCTGTCCCTATAGAAAGACAGATTTCCATTGCTCTAAACTCCGATGCCGATAGATTTTTGACAACTAAAAGTTAACCTGTTCAAGTCTGCGGCTTGATGAAGAGAGTGGTTTTATGTGTCGGATTATGGGTTTGGTAATATTTCTTTCGCTTTTCCACTATAACTACTCAACTATCTAAATCCAAAGCGAATGTGAATACCATTTTGATTTTTGTAAAGTGTGTATTCGATAGCTTTTAAGGCCTTTTCCAATTCTTTAGTTCCCAAAATTCATAATATACAAAATATTAAAAAGTACAACTGGGTCGCATGAAGTTGCTCTTATTTAAAAGACTTTGAATTTGAAAAATTAATGTTATTAGAGAAAAATGTTCATAAGCATAAAATTTTTAAAGACTAAAACAACTCTTTAGTAGGTGGAGATAAGAAATGAATGCTGTTTGATTTATAAATCAAATATGAAATGCAGGAACAACAATTATAGGAACATATTTAGGCAGTTACTTTAAGAAGTTGTCTACTCAAGGAAATTTAAAAAAAAAATGGTACAACGCATGCTAGTGTCTATTCTTTTCCTTGGCAGTTGTGTTGTATATACAATGAAGTTTATCTCTCTATAGCTGAACAAATCCAAAATCGCTCTTATATATCACGAATCACATACATAGCATAATAACTTTAGTATCACGTTTCAAGAAAATCTGTAGCTAGTTTCATCAGAACGTTTTATCAGATAGTCATATAGAAACACAACTAAGCAAATATAAATGCTGTATTTATTTTACTTTAGTATCATCTTAATTACTAGTAATTCACCACATTCAATTCAGGCTTACCATATACACATGACGTCACAGCGAAATCTAAAATATTTATTATTTTTCGTTCATCACCTATACAGTTCACATTCGGTCTTTAATGAAAAGTAAACATAAAAACCCGGTTGGAAGAACAAAATTACCCCTTCGGTCATACGCAAGGTCTGACGATAAAAGTAAATTTGATTTTATTAATCAGTTGAACTCCTTCCGTAGACAAGTTGAGATGAATCGGTCGTAGCTTCAATTGCTTTCTCGGTGCTTCCTCCATCAGTGGTTAGGGATTTCGTTGGAAGACAAAATTAAGTAGGGGAGATTGTCCAGCTATTTCTTGCCAAAGCTTCTACCCACCTGTGGTAAGGGGCTGTGATACCTGCTGATCTACCAGAGCAAATTCTTGCTGTATCAAGTGCCACCAGGGGCCTAGTACTTTGAAGTATAACCTGTTATAAGCTTAAGATTTGTTTTAAATAAAGTTTTTGTAATTTTTTTTTTCTGAAGTTTAGTGTTTTCTTCAGAGCGATTCTGGCAACACCGACGAGCAAAACCTCGGTTAAAAAGCAAAGAGCACATCACAATGCATATTTACGAGAATCATTTTTTTCGTGCTCTTTGTCACTGTTCGCTGTTCATGTATCAATAAATACTCGTAAATCACTAAATTCAAACCTAACTTAATCGAACAAAATTTCTACTACATATATATATATTTGTGGAAAACACATAAAAAGATAAATTGAGCTTGCATTTTTGGCAGATTATTTTATTTAACAAGGAATTAACACAAAAATTTATATCAAAACTTCAAGATACGCCCTTTTTTCTTAAGAAAAGGCATTGTAGATACCAAGATAATTGATTATTATCTATAACATAATGCATAAATGTCCCTTTGAACAAGGCAAATCTGTGCGTTCATTATGAAAAATAGTTTTATTTTTTAACATGCGCTAACGAAGATCCCCTTTCCTATATGCAATAGATTATTCATACCTTCAAAGTATGCAATGAATTAGAAATTGATTATTGTTTTGCAATGGAACAGGAACTATTAATTATTGAGTTCGTGCAATAGACACTTTAACGAATATAAGTACAATAATTCTTCAAATACAAGTGAACAAAAAAGTCTAAAGTAAGATATAATGCTTTTCTAGAATTCGTGTTTAAATTTGTGAAATCAGATGTAGTGGTCGAACAACATACGAAACATTTTTTTACATGAAACTTTAAACTATCTACAGCGTTTGTATTCATTTCTTTGTAAGAGTTTTTTTTTAAGTGAACCTAGTTTCATTGAACTGAAATAATGTATTTAAACTTTGGAAAATAATTGTCATTTCTTTTAGATTTAAAATAAGATCGCACCCCTTGTCCGATTATTTGAAAAAAATGAAGAAAACAAAAAATTTTAAATTAAAAGGGCTGTTTCTTAAAAGTAATGTTTTAGTAGATAGATAGGTACATGATATGTAGATATAACTTTAATTTAAGTATGAAAAAATTTTTCATGTGATAATATTATGACAAGAATTAAATAAAATAAATTAAAAAATGGACAATGGCGTTGCTGTCTGCCTGAGTGTTTAGTATATACAATTAATTTAACCCATAAGAAAAATTTTGGTTTTTCTTTTTTAAATATTTAGATACTAAAAACATCGTTTCAAAATAAATCATCAAGCTTGATTCAAATATTAAATTTTTAAAAACATTTTATATTTTTATTTAAAAAGTAAATATATTTTTTTGTTATGCATTATCAATACAACTTTGAATGAGCTGTTATATAAAAATTATATTTTTAATCGGCTTGGTCAGTAAAGAATAGGTTCTATGCATTGAACCAAATTATTCAGTACATTAAAATTCAGCCAGCGATGGACCTGAAGTTCTTTTAACCAGATATTTCGAAAGACGTGATTCTATATAATGAACGAGATCTAATTGATCTCGTAAATACTTATTTCATTCATCATTTTATGTCCTTCTTTTAACTAACAATATATGTACATATATATTGGCAAGTTATGCTTTTGGAAGAAATCGAACTCGAGATTTTGATCAAATTCTTCATAACGATGACAGAGAACACGAAAAAAGTGGTTCCAGCAGCTTAGTTTGTCTGTATGTTGGTACCTCTACCTACATTCCAGGCCGGTGAAGCTATTTGATTTGCTTCAAATATCATCCTTAAGGTTCATCGCTGCTTCCCTAGAGGAAAAATCTTATTTATCACAAAAGCAGCTCCAACGATTTTCATTGAAAAAAAAGCACGACTGGATCGCACGAATTCACCCGAACTAGAGAAAAATGTTCGTAATCATAACCATAAATTTTATTTTATAAATGACTCAAACATCTTTTTTGGTAGTATCATGCAAATATTAGTTTATGCAAGAACAAAAATTATAAATCGTTAAAGTGGATTTTAAAAATTTGAAAAAAAAAATGGAACGCCAAGTTTTTCAAACCTTTTAGAAGCTTCCTTACACAAAATTTCATTAAAATGGTTCTATGGTAGGTACAGTCAGCAATATCTTAATTTCAATTACTTGCGACTTATAGATACAAATTATAAGGCAAGTTATGCATTTGTAAAAAAAATCGTCACTCGAGATTTTGATCAAAGTTGACATTAAGATAATAGCGAAGACGAAAAAAAAATGGGTCTCGCAATTCTGTATGTCTGTCTGTCTTTTCGACTACAGCCTTGGCGGCTCTTTAAGCTAGATAGTATTTTTAATTTTTTTCCCAAACACGTTTTTTTCTTTTTTTTTTAAGACCAAAAATAACGGTACCCGTGATACGATTTTTTTTCGAAATTTTATAAATATTTTTTTTTCTCAAAAACTGTTCGACAGATTTAAGGTACTAGTACGGTCTAGAACGCCAAAAAACGCACGATTTTTGTAAAATTTTTTCTCGGAAACTTTATAAGGTAATAACATAATTTTTTTTCAATAATAAACACACGCGTCAAGAGTACAAAAAAAATGTTTGTCTTAATTTTCGGTTTTTTTGCGAGAAAAAAATTCCCAAAAATCGTGCTTTTTCTTGGCGTTCTAGACCGTACTAGTACCTTAAAAAAAAAGATACAAAGAAATTTCATTTTGGTAAAACTGGATAAGGGTTGAAAAAACATTTCCGAAAAATGGATATTAATGGTACCCCCATGGAACCATTTTTTTTTTTGATTTTCTCAAAAACGGAACAAACGATTTTGATAATTTTCTTATGCCAAGGCTGTCCGAAAATTTGAATAGAATTGTGTATTAAGAAAAGTTTCAAAATCTTTTTTTTGAAAACTCAATATTTCGATAACTTCATGCTCGATTTTTTTTATTGATAAATAAAAGTTTCTTGACATACCTAATTTCCAAATGTGAGAAAAAAATTATTTTACCTAAAAATAACGGTGCACACAATACAAATGTTAAAAAATAGTTTTCGAAAATCGTATTTTTCTCGAAAACGGTTCCGAGAATTTTGATAATTTTTTTTTCTTTCGTTTAATTCTTCTTACGATCTACAATTTAATACTCGTAAAAAAATTAAATTTATATATTACTGACTATACTTACCATTAAACCATTTTTTCGAATTTTGAATTTCTCATTATCGGCATAACGGATTTTAGTGAAATTTTTTGTAGGGAAGCTCCTAAAAAGTTTTAAAAAACATTGCATTTCAAGACCTAAACAAAAATATTTTTTTAATTTTTGAAAACAAAATAAAACAAAATCCATTTTTTTTTATTTTCGAAAACCATTTTATAGCATTTGTATGGTGGGTCTTAAAAAAAACGACAAACAACTTTAAAGAAAATTGGCAACGCCAGTTAGGCAGTAGGCGAACAGACAGCCAGACAGAATTGTCCGAACCTCTGTTTTCGACTTCCCTATCATTGTAATGTTAAGCCTGATCAAAATCTCGAGTGCGATTTTTGATTTTGATTTTTTCAGACAAAATTAAATGGTAATTTTGTATATAAAAAATAATTTATTATCGACCTTCCACTGCATCCTGAGCGGCATATGTTGCCGAACTAAGCTTTGATATGTACTGCAACAAGGTGCTCGCTTACCTAATTGGAACTATACACTTCTTGTCTGAGTCTCAACGATGTATTGATAAATATGAGAAAGAGAGTCGGAGATAGAACGAATCCCTGTGGCAAACCAGCAGTTATTTTATGAATTTTGAGACTCAAAACCGTCCAATATAACTTTTATAAAGCTGCTTCTAATGCAACGAAGAAAATATTGATTTATACCAAATGCCCGCATTTTCGATAATAGAGCTTTATGATAAACGCTTTGAAATGCTTTTGAATCTTACTTTCTCCAAAACAATGTAAAGATTTGTACCACTATTCGGAGAGATATAGCATGATATCACCAGTAGACCTAACGCTACGAAAGCCATACTGTCGGGCATTGAGAGACTTTCGTTCTTCAAGATATTTCTTGAGCAGTTTTACCATGACCTTAGAAAGAAGAGACATAATTGAAATGTGTATGTAGATACTAGATATTTAGAAGGAGAAGAAGATTCGCCTCTATTAGGGACAGGCTGTTTTCTATCCACTCTGAAGCAGACCAGTAGAGTAGGACAGAGGGAAAAACTTACGTAGTGATTTTGGCAGATTTGAAGAACACGTCTTCAGAACAATGGGAGAGATACTGGTCGGCCAATGGATTTGGGTATATCGAGATCTTTCAGTACTCTTGCAATCAAAGGGCACGGTAGTGCCCAGCCAAGTTCTGCCACTACACACTTTTTGACCCCTCTCTATCTTCACTGCCAATGAAGTCAGAAACTTAAAATTCCGAATATTAGCTAAGCTAGGCACAGGCGCCTCGGAAAATTTCAATTTTCTAGCATAAGGGGTTCCTGAGATATAAGGCCTCAAAAATCACAAAAACCGCAACTGACTGACTCACTGACTGACAGATCAGCAAAATTATGGAGCACTTTCTTACATCGTAGAATATTCTAATTTTGCACAACGGTAGGTCTTGTCATGCAGCAGAGGCAAAAATCGAAAATTTGAGATTTCCTATTCAGGGGGCGTGGTATCCGCCCACTTTCTCCGAATTGGTGTTGGTTGAATGGAGCACTTCCAACTGCTGTAAAACGATAAAATTTGGTAAAGTGGTAGGGCTTAAATTATATTCAAAGAAAAAAATATAAAATTTGAGATTTTTCATTCAGGGGCGTGGTATCCGCCCACTTCTTTAGAACTGATGTAAATTATATGGCACACTTCCGATTGCAGTAGAACAATGAAATTTGGTAGAACGCTAGGGCTCAAATTGCGTATAAAGGACCAACAATAAAAATTGAGGTTTTCCATTCAGGGGGCGTGGTATCCGCCCACTTTCTGATAAAATGTTTAATTTATATGGAGCACTTCCGATTGCTGTAGAATAATGAAATTCGGTAGAGCGGTATAGTTAATATACATTCAAACCGAAAAATAGAAAATCTAAGATTTTTCATTCGAAGTGTCTTTTTATTGTCATTTTGAAACTATACATGCATCTTGAAAATTCATGATTTTTCTTAGAACTAGAGAGCTCGATTTGGTACTCTATGTTATGTTAACATGAATGAAAAAAGAAAACATTTCCATACCTGGAAATATTATAAGTTTACATAACTCTTAACTGTGATAGTGTTAGGTATCTTGCCAGGACAAGGAGAAACAATTGAGGCGCAAATCAAAACAACCAATAACAAACAGAAAATATACCAAAAGAAATAGGAAGCTATAAACTAAGTTGATTTTAGTAGGTAGTCCACCATTCTATCTTTCCGAATCTTTCAAGATTTTGACATGGTAAAATATTAAAATCTTTGCAAAAAGGAGTGAGATCAGACAAAAAAACATAAATGTTAAAAAAGAGCCGAGTTCTTCTATACAAAAACATTTGTGTAACAAGTCAGCCGTGAAAAGTACTGAGATCTAAAAGTACGCCAAGTTCTTACTTAATGAAGGTTTAATACCGAATATTTAAAGTAGAATAATATTGAAACAGCTACAATGTAATAGAGAAATTTTATTATTTAATGATTTCTGACTAAAATTTGATGTGCTTACTTGGCAAGTTTTTTTGTATGCCCAATTCGAAAGGTTTTCAAAACTTGACCAGTGAACCATCAAATTTTAGTCAGTAATAATTAATTAATTAACCAACCTCTACGATCGTAAGCTCGAAATGCTAGTAAATATGTACATTATGATTAAAATTTGTACTCCTAAGAATAACATTTGCGCTGTACTTTCTATTAATAAATAAACATTTAAATTTTACAAACTTTGATTTTCAAAATTCTGTTTTTTTTTTCAATTCTGGTAATTAATGTTTAGCGAATCGAAATGCACGGTTTCCTAGCTGCAATATTTTATAAACGAAATAAACATAAACAAATGTTCAAGCTTAAATTTTCTAACAAATATACGTAAATATTTATAACTCGTACATATATATGTACTAACTAGGCTATGGGCTATATTAATCGCTAGTTGTAAGAGGAATTTTAATATTCGTTCAAAAAACGTACAACTCGTTTGAAGAATGCTTTACCTGACCCTTTTCAGAATTTCAACTCTTGACACAATACTGGGCCTTGGTATCTCCTTTAAATTTATCGTTTATCGTTATAAATAATTTGATATTTACACTAAAAACAACAGTAGAAACAGGAAGCATTTAGGATTTTCATATTTTGTTTTATTATTAACGTTTTGGCAGATACCCATCATAATTAGTTTTTCCCAATCATTTGATATTAAATAGGTTATTTTTAATACATTCATGTTAATAATTCCTTAGAAATTATTCATATATCTTGTTTCATATAACTACTTATCAACATACGTTATAACATCAACAATTTAAATTAAATATTTTTATGTGCAATATAGACTGCCATATATTATAAGTGCTCTCTAATAAATATTTAAATTTTCCTAAGTAATTTTTTAAGTTATATAATATGTATGTGTTAATAATAATTTTTACAATTTTACACAAACAACTCATATTGCACATTTAAGGTTACTTATTCAAATAAATCTACTAAGTTAGTTTTGTTTTATTTACAATAAGAAAAATTAAACAAAAATTTACATTTTAAGAGACAAGGATAATTTTCCATTTCTCTAATTTCCAATTCATCAACAAAATATTTAGCAGTTTTGATTTTTCTTATCTTAACATAAAAAAAAATAAACATTTATTTTATTAATAGTTAAGATACATATTATTATTTTTGTTTTATTTAGAAAGATTTATTATTTTTTCAAATTTTATATTTTCTCTCACTATTTTCTGAGGAACTTGTATACCATACTTTGAATGATTGCAAACGAAAGGAGCTATCGTTACAAACCGCAAAAAAGGATAAAACCAAAAACTCAAATATTATATATCTATGAAACTTTGTCAAACTAAAATATTTATATATTTATTAAATATAAGTTATGTATACAATTTAAATTTATATATGTTTCTTGTGTATATAAATATGACTTCATATAAGATTCTATATAAAGTGAATTATTTTTCGTTGGAGGTATTTTTGGTATTCCTGGATTTGTCATTTTTCGAAAAAAGGGAAGGGTGAAAAACTGGTGCTTGTGCCGTAAATAAGAAATAAAAACAAAATAAAATTATTTTTGGTAAATATTTTTTTATTCATAAGGTTTGCATGAAACTATAAATTCATATCTATAAAGAAATAACTAAAAACAAAACAATTTATTTTTGATTTTTTTAATGAACAATGCAAATGTAAGCATTAAACAAGTTTTTAATTGAGAAATTAAAATTTAATAACTTATAGTTAATTTTGATTGTTTGTTTGGTTTTCTTTAAGAAAATTTGTTTCTTAAAAAATAATTGTTTAAAGTTAATTAAAATTAAAAAATAATTATTATGTTCAATTTTGCGAATTTGGAAATAAATATTTTTTTCTAAAAATTTACAATTAGGGTTTCAATTTTATGTACAATTGTCTTCCGATTCGTCTTATTTATCATAAAAAACCTTAACTAAAATTAAAAACAAAAACAATAAAAACAAAATGGCACAAGTGTTTCTTTCATTTTAGGGTACTCTTGGACTTCTTGTCACTTACAAAATATTTTGTACATATTTTAAATTCATAAATAGTTTGCTTTTATATATAAGAAAATTATGTGATTTTAGGGGTTGTACTTATATTAATTCCTGTTTTACGAAACTTTTTCTTTTAGATTTGTTATTTGGGTTAGTTTTGATCTTATTTACAATCTTCGAATACTCTTATCAACTTATTCGATTCGAACGTTGTGCTTGAGGTCGTTCATTTGTTCTTCCAGTAGTTTTTGTTGCTGGCGCATGTAAAGTGTAGCTGCGTCGTCCAAATCGTCGAGGTCCTCATCGTGATGGAAGGACATTGGTGATGCTGACTCCCGTTGAGATCGGGGAGACCGCATACTGAGATCTTCGGGTTCCGTTTGTACTGGAACATCTGTGGGAATGTGCACGATTTGAGGCGGCAGACGGAAGACCCGACGGATGTCATGAGGCTTTCGGCACCGTTTGTCACCATCCACACTGCCATTTGCCGACATAGCTCCATCTTCGGAGAGATCCAGTGGTGTTTCGTAGGCGGCTTGTGCTGATGCTGCTGCGGACATTGACTCATCAGAGCCTCCAAAAGAGCTGACTGCCGATTTTTGATCACAGAGGGTGTAATCCGTGGACATGGCTGGACTAATGGCTGGTGTTGGAGGGGATTGAATGCCGCACTTATGGTGCATGAGATGGTGTCGCCGACGGAATTTCATGTGGCAGCGGTCGCATTCAAAAGGCTTCTCTCCGTTATGTATGAGCATGTGGGATTTAAGTTGGTTAGAATCACTAAAACGACCATCGCAGATGTCACAATTGTAGGGTCGCTCTCCAGTATGTACCCTCAGATGGCGCCTTAAGTTGGCAACCTGCACGAATTGCCTGTCACAGTGACTGCAGTGGTAAGGCTTTTCTCCAGTATGTAAACGCATGTGGGTCTTGAGGTGGTGATCTCTGGTGAACCGTTTATGACACTCGGGGCACTCGAACGGCTTTTCTCCAGTGTGGGTGCGTTCGTGGTTTTGAAGAACATGCTTGTAGCCAAATGAACGACTGCAGATCTTACAGGTGAAACTCTTATCACGGGAAGGATCTTTGCACGCAACAGGCCCATCATTTGTTGAGTTTGGCGATGATCCACTTGACGGCGGTGATATCGGACCATTCGGCGTGTGATACATTTCTCCGTTGACACCAATGTCCATTGAACCGGGTGGTGATTGGAATTCCTTCTTTACGGATATCTTCCTCGACTTCTTTTGTGAAACTTCTGTGTTTCCACCAGTGCTTGTAGGTGATTGCATAAGATGTGCAACAGAATTCGATGATTTTTGCATCATTGGCGGTGAAATCGGGCTGGCTGGTGGAGAGTGTGGTCCTAATGGAAGATTCGCTGACGATGCGGGTGGCCAGGCTCCAAATAAAGCTGGATGATGTGGAAACAGCGTTGAAGCTAGTGTTGACATTGGCAATTGTGCAGCCATAAATGCTGCCGCTGCTGACCGATTTGCAGCCAATAATTGAGGCGAAAGCATTCCGAATGCTGACGCTGCTGCTGCATGCATTGCTTGACCACTCTGATGGTACATGGCTGATGTATTGTTTCCAGACATTGGCGGTGACATAGATAGACTGTCGACTTCTTCACGTTTCATTCCTGCTAGGGCGGCGGCTAATCCTGAAATGATAAAGAAAACGGTCGGTGAGTTGAGTTATATACTTTTTGAAACACAGCAGGACAACAATGCTGTTCTGGCCGACCTGCTGTGAAAATTGTAACAAGGACTTTTTTTTAATTCGCTTTGTGTGTCCCTTTTTCGTGTGACTGTCACTGACCTGAGGGTGATTAGGTTAGGTAATATGACAAAAAGGGACACTCTGTGTTCAGGCGAAAGTGATTTTCGCATTTTAAGCCTGCGGCAGATTTTACTTTGAGTTCCTGATTTTTTTTCGTCCTTTCTTCTTTTCGGAGTTTTTTTCTGTTCCTGTATTTGGCACGTGCGTTTGGTGAAAATTAATATCAACATGCTCTTCACGCACCGCACATGTACCTACTACATATATGACTCCAAAAGAACCTTAACCTCTTGATGCCGACAAAAAAGGCGGAAAGGAATAAATACACTGCGAGACTCTTTTCATTCCCCTTTTCAAGGATATCCTCGAAAAGTTGATGTGTGTATGATCATCATATGTGAAAATTTCGCAAAAAGGGAAAATGAGTTCATTCACTTGTGTGGTGTGTAGTGTGTTGTGAGGATGAATTTTAAGAGAAAAATTCTACTTGCATATGTGTTATGTATCGAAATTGCATATGAGAAATTCTCTTAAAGTTGATCCAACGGGGTGAAATGGAGGCGTTAAGCCCGAAAACACTTTCATGTTTCACCCCCGTAAAAAAAATAAAACAAAAACAAACAAGCGAAGCAGACGAAACAGACGAAAACCGGCAGCTATTCCACCAAAGAGTATCTGCCATTGAGACGTCGTAATTGCTTTGTCGCTAGACATGTGCATGTATGTTGTTTTGGATCTGAATAAATGGGCATGGGTTTGAAGGAGGTTTCCACTTGCAAAGCAAAAAAAAGAAGTATTAAAAATACAAAATGGGTGTTACAACAAGGGTTGAAAAGCGAAGATAAGCAAAGAGATTAAAAGGAGTAGGTTGGGTTACCTCCCTACGTTTGGGGGAAAGGATTGAGATTTTTTAATCTACCCATAAGCTTGTTTCTAATTCGGTTTTCATCGAAAAGAAAAATAATTAAAGGCTTTAGGTATAAGGTACCTACACAGATTGAAATATAAACCAGGATAAACACTAGATTAAAATACGATCATTAGTATCCACCTACCTACCTAGGATATTTAATGAAAAATTACATTTCGATGAATGAAAGTTTGCTAGGTACAAAAGATTTTCGAATCTTTGGAATAAATTCAATAAGAAAATGTGTTCTCTGATGTGGACACAATCCACAGTTTTTCAGACGAAGCAAATATTTTTGCACTTGATCTTAGTAAAATAAATTTTTCGTAGGAGAAAGACAGGTAGGTAGCGAAACTATAGCTAGAAATGCAAGGTACGAATAAACTTAATGCCCAAAAATATTTCAAAGTTTTAATTTAAAAAAAAGTAGCCTTTTTATTGTCTAAGATGATTTTAAAGGATTTTTCTATATTTAGGAAAAAATCAAGTGGAAATTGCAAAAATTGAAAACTTTCAAAATTTAAATGAATTGAAAAGCAATTAATCAAAGCTAATGAGACCTTTAAACATCGGAAAGGATCTTTGGTCATCAAAATTGAATTTTTCCAATTATGTACTTTCAAAAAAATCTTAAATATTTACACAGAGCAGGTAGGTATCTCAAAGTCGCTAAAACTTGATAAAAACTCTTCACTTTCACATTCAAAATTCTTCAAGTTCCTGAATGCTTTTAAAACTTTTAACTTGAATACATACCTCTTGTTTGCGCGTCCTGCAGCAGTGATAAAGCCATATTCGAACCTGATGTTTCCAGTCTGTTCTTCTTCGTTATGGAATATCGAGTTATTCCGTTTATTTTGATTCAAAATTTGTTTATATTCTCACAACACCAAAGCAAGCAATTAGAGTCAAATGTTTAATCCCAGTGACAACTCTATTCTGACATCGCTTATTTCTTAGTTATTGTTTATGTAATAAAATAGTTTTTTTTTTTAGTTTGTACTTAAAGTGAGGTAGATTATTTTTGCACTAAAATTTAACACTTGGGGAGTTAATAGTTCGCTTTAAATATCCTTTTTTAAGTTCATATGGGTATGAGGTAGTTGATAAAGTTGAGGTATTTTCGTTGCACAGTTTTTTTTAATGTTTAAACAAAGAATAATATTATTTAAAAAAAAATGTCCACTTGAAAAAGTGTTCTTATGATTTTTGCAAGACACGTTCGAGTATCATGAGGTTTCTTAGTCGAGTGATTCTTCGAGTATTCTTAACACGTTATTAAATAGTTTTGAATTGGTGGTTATCCTTGCGTCTTCTTCTTTTTTACGAAAAGAAAGTATATAGGGTATATACATTTGTGTGGTAAAAAATAATAAAACTTAATTTTTGCCGTTCTTTTCTTTAAATTTAGACTTTTTTCAACCCGTGTATCTTTCCACTGTATCTATGGTTCACAACTCGGTGAGAGCCAAATCACGACTGAAATAATTTCGAACCATGGTTCTTAAGAAATATCAAAGCGAAAGACCATTTGCAACCCCTAGAGTACGAGTACGAGTTATAGATACACCACTACAAGGGTGAATTACTTTTTTTTTTCGGGTGTAGGTATCTACATTTTTCTAATGCCTATCAATGAGAGGCGCGCATATACCTGAGGCTGAGTTAGAGGGTTTTTTATTCATTTAGTGTAATGCTTGTGTGTGTATTGGACGAATTTTCTTGTTTTTCTTTTTGAATAAACCGTGGAGTTAAAAGAAGAAGAGAGATAGATTAAAAAAAATCTTGGAATTTGAATTTTTTGTCGGGATCGGGCTCGGGCTCGGGGTGTTATTATATAAGCCTTTGTGTGTTGGTTTCTTGTTCCTGCTCCAATTCTCTCATTTACACTTTTAACTCTCTTTAGAGGGCTCTTTATTAGGTTCTTTTTTTTTGACTATTTTGTATGTTTGTACATACCTACTTGTTTTTATATTTATTCATTGTGTCTTAACGAAATCCAAGGGGAACCAAAGAGCTCCAATACATTTTCGTTTCTTCTTCTATTTCGGGTGGCTATATTTTCTCAATTCATCATTTACCCCTCTTTTTTGGATTCTCTAGTATTTTAAGTATTTAGGAAAACCAAAGAGAAACGATTCGATTTTTGTTTTTTATTTCCGTTCACTTTCCCTCTTTTTTTTATTTTCAATTTCGGTCTTATTATTTATTTGTGTTATTTATATTGAGTGTAGGTAAATAACTATACCTACCGACCGATGCATGGAATTTAAAACTTGTAAACGGCCCCTCTACGTTGTAGCTTATGCACCTTGGAATAACGAAAAGGGGGCTTTAAATGCTACAGGCTGCTCAGTGCAGAGTTGCATATGGAAATGCACTTTTTACACTTTCGGGGTCAGCAACAAATTTGGAATTGAAATGATTACACAGCTGATCTGATGATTAGGTACCTACCTAGGTGGGTAAGAACTGCATCTTTATAAGTTAGCTAGGTAGCTTCTTTTTTACGTCAAGCTACTTATTAAAAAAACAAGGACATTAATTGATTGTGTGTTTTTAACCGCTTATTCATACAATCCTACCTAACTTTCTACCTACCTTAAAAGATTGGATTATGTGAAGAAATAAGTACCTGACCCACCCACCTATTGGATATTTTTGAATGCTTATCAGGAATATAAAAGGTTAACCCTGTGTAATTTGCAATTAGGTAAATGATGATTTTCGGAGGGTGGAGGGCGTGTGGACAGATTAAATTAAATTGTAAGTAGGTATACCTAGTGTCTTTGGTGGATTAATTTTTATTAGTAGGTAGCTAAAGGTATTTAACCATGTATAATTGTATGTATGTAGGCTAATTTAAGAGCTTAGCCCTGATTATTACGAGGCACATTCTAAGGTAAAATGCCTACCTACCTAGGAATTTATCTACTTATGTATAGAAAACAGAACTATAAGTTTCTTACAAAAATGGTTTTGATAATGTACGAGTAAGTAAGCAACAAGTTTTGTTTTTGAACTAAAATCGCCATAACTGTCATGTGTGTCATTTTAGGTAGGTAGTTTGTAAGTATTTTAAAAAGACCATTTCAATTCTCGCAAATATGAGGTCAAACTTGTTTGTTTATGAAAAGGACACCATTAGTTAAAAGTTTTAAAAATATATATATTTTAAAGAGAATCTAAATCAATAGATATGGATTCAGTCAAAGTTGTCAGATTTTGAGTGCTTTAAAATGAAATGCCTTAAAAACAGATTAGGTTAGCAAGTCGACAACAAAAATAAAAATACCTACAGTCAAACTTCGATAACTCGAACTGCTACTATTTAGCAAGAGGCTCGACGTATCGAGATTTCAAGTTATCCAAATTGTTCATCTAAATTAAAACACATGTTTAAATGAAACATGGTAACTGCTTGAAATAGAAACAGGTTTTTAATACTGAAGACACCGTACGAAGCGGAAATCCATAATTTACAGCAACCTTTATTTCTTAACCACTTTCAACAAATATTCTTTGAATAAACATTTTCTTTTCTAAAGGCAATTCCTTTCAAATGCATACGTGATTTTGACTTCTTCTCAAATATGGAGATTTTCCCAAAA
Organism: Philhelius festivus; assembly: GCA_963931855.1. Taxonomy (NCBI): domain Eukaryota; kingdom Metazoa; phylum Arthropoda; class Insecta; order Diptera; family Syrphidae; genus Philhelius; species Philhelius festivus. The sequence continues at coordinate 165,186,980 of OZ007554.1, forward strand.
ATGAACTTTTAATTTTTTTGTTCGAATTTTATGGAAATTCGACTTCTATATCTTAGTTCGAGATACCTATCAAAGTAAAAGTTTATGAAAACTCAGATTTTAAGGCTTCTGCCACATAATTTGATTCGAGTTATTTGAAATTCGAGTTATCGAAGTTCTACTGTAAAAATAACTTTTCTTAGAAAAAATGTAAGTTGATATTTTCATTGCAATAACATGAGTGTTCAAATAAATTTTCTAGTAAGAGCCAATTCCACTTGTATTAAACAATCTTGACCTTTCCACACTCATTGCTTGAGGCGCTCAAAAATTTTAAAACCATATACATATATAAGTAGTTGCCCAAAAACAATTTACGGCTGGAAATATTTATCTATAATGTGTTTTACTTGAAAATATCTCAAATGTGAATGCATAAATAACTCGTCAATCACGTTCGGGCTAAGACTATAGCCCTCAGTTATATCAGAGGAATTTTTTGTTTCCGTTTATTGTCTTAAGCGAAAATGGAAGTACCTACAAATGCAACCAATGGTTACATAAATTTATAATAATTTCCTATGAAGGTATATATGTGGGACGAAATAGAAATACACATACAAAAATTAAACACAAATAGCAATGAAGATTTTTATTGTTTCAAAATTTAAACAATGCGAAAATCTCAAACATAAGCAAAACACCTACTTTCTAAACTCAGACCCTTTTAAGATCCTGATTTCTGCTGGGAACTTTAAGAGATTTATTGCATTTCTGGTGAATTATGTAAGTATTGTTGTACATTTGGCAGAGGGCAATGCAGTCAGAATTTGCATACAGTATTCTAATGGCGTTTTTGGTGTGACAATATGACACAATTCTTGTTTTTATGAGTAGGTAAGAATCTTTTTTTTTTCCCGTAAGACCTATATAGAGCACACAAAGGATAGGTTCCTAGACAAATAAAAAATAAAATCACAAAAAAAGTCAATTTTAATGCCTTTTTTTCAGCAAATAAAATATTTATGACTGCTTTTCATTGGCACACCGTAAATTTGTAAGTAGATATGTATTGGTTTCGGAATTCGTATGTTAAAAACGATATTTTAAAGTGTAGGTATAGGAACTAAGCTAAGGCAAAGAATATTTCAATTAATCATTTTCAATCCGATATCTTTACATATATATTTATTTGTTCTAAAAGAATTTTAGCAAAACAATGACTGTATGAAAAATTTCATTCACACTTGAAACATTTTTTGAAGTTTCAAATACAACTGATCCTACGCCTAATTGCTAAAGGAAATTCAGGAAGAGAATTTCCTTCTTATACTTTATAATAAAAACTTTCAAGTTTAAGAAGTTATTAGAATGTTAAAGTTTTGTTAAGAGATTTTAGTAAAATAAACTTTATTCGGAATGTTATAATGACTATTTGAACTTTCTAAGACCAAAATCGTATAAAATTTAGTATATACCACACACACGTGTGCAAAAAGCGATAAGAACTTTGTCGTCGACTTATAAAGTGAGCTTAAGTCGCGATAACAGTCAGAATTTTCAAATTCGCAATCCCAATTTCTTATCCCTGCCCTATTTTAGCAGACATGTATATTTTTGTTAATTTTTAAGGAAGTATCTTTTTTTAGAAAAGCAAATTCTTAATTTTTATGGGTAAGTTTAAATTCTCTAACTACGAGGAAAACAAAAAATTATGTTGATTGCATAAGCCGCGGCTGATTACCAAGCCGCATAAGAAAATATTTTTCCAAAAGATTATTTCAACCCGTTACCACACAATTATGATAAGATTAATACTCGAATAATAACCAAAAATTACTAGATTTTTTTTTGTTTTCAAAAAAAAATTAAATTTCTTATCATTCGCGCGCTATTGCCTTTAGTTCGATAGGCTTCATACAATGTACTGACCTATCCCAAAAAGTACAAGAAAAGTGTGTCAATGTTGCCAATGGTTTCTGGCAAATAGTACTAAATTGATTGAAGGAAAGGATGTTATTTAAAAGAAAAAAGGGATGATATTATGTGTTCCTGCTTCCCTCTTAACATCAAGAGAGCACATTTCCCCATACTGATTCTTGTTGAAGGTTTAGGGGTGAGTTAACCTAGCTTATGTGTAGATATTAAATAAACCTGTGAAAAGTGAGAGTATATACAAGTAAATGCTTTCCTTTCCGCCAAGTATAGGAAGCGAGCGTACAAGGAACACAAAAAAGGATATATCTTTCAAGATTGTATGGTTCTGCCCCTGGTTTAGGTTCTCTTTGAAAGAACTCTTGAATGCGTACGCAATTTGGGGTTGCTTTCATTTTTCTATGCCTTACGCAGTAGAAAAATATAGAGAGGACTCAAACAAAAAGGATATCAACACATGGGTGCTTGAAAATTTGATGGATACATAAAGGTAAAAGAATACACATTACATTCACATAACACAACACCAGCAGTGGCGTACATTTATTTATGTGGTTAGTGATAAATGACTCTTTGCCCGAGAGCCCAACGTGAGGGACGATGGCGGAGAAATTATTTGAATAAGGAAGTTATAAGAAGGGAGATGTGTGGTCCGAAAAACTCATTTGTCAGTTGGTAATTCAAGAAAACTAAATGTTAACGGACTTTTTATAATCAACAATGGCGTTACATTTTAGGTGTAAGCATGATACCTAGGTTCTACTTGGAAAATGTCTGATGCTAAGGCAGTTTTCTAACTTGTTTTGAACCTTAAACACTTTTAAACTATAGAAACTAGCTTAAGCAACTGCAATTGTTTCAAAACTAAAATAGGTACCTTCCTATTCGGTGATTAAGGCTTCAAACAAATTTTTATTAATAGTTAGGCACCTAGCATAATACTAAACTCGATTAAAATTTGCAAAATAGCTTGAACAGCAGAAACTGTACCTCGGCGTGTATATGAACTCGTCCTTCAGCACACTTTAAGTTGGCAAATTTCACGTTGGGCCTACACCCGTACAAAATCGAACTGACTCACGAGCGGACTGGGCTTCGAAGTGTTTGGATGAGGATCTCATTTTTGACCAAAAATCATCTCTAGCGACGACGGACATTTTTAGATGAAAGGCTGTGTAAAGCAAATCCACACGAGGTTCACCAGGTGACAAAATGCATCCCCAACAAATTGCCGTTCGGTGTGGATTTTGAGTTGTTGGCATCATTCTTTGGTCCGTACTTTTTTCGAAAACGACGATGGTGAGGCGCTCACATTGATTACCAATTACTTATGGCCCAAATTGAACCATAAGAATCTAGATGACATGTTGTTCCAGTAGGACGGTTCTACTCCACAAATGACATTCTGCGTGAACGGTTAAAGGGTGAGGTTATCTCTAACAGAGGTAACGTGAATTGGGCACCAAGGTCATTCTATTTGACCCCGCTAGACTTTTTCTTGTAGGGTTTCCTGAAAGCCCATATATGCCATTTGCCATTATGTATGGAATATGGCATCGCACAAATGTCCACCGAGGCTTCGCTTGGGGGTACGGATTCCAGATGTTCAATTTTAATTGCTTTGCCGCTAGAGCCAGCAGAACCTGAACAATAGTCTCGGTTATGTTTTTTGTAATCGGTTGCGACTAGTTGGTATAGTACCGTGCCTTCATGAAACCTTACAAGAAATAGTCTTACAGGGTCATATAGACCGATCGAACGGTGGTCAATTCACGTCACTTCCTTTCCACAAAATAGATCATGCAAATGCCATTTGTTGCTTTCGGTATGGAAAAGTATCGCCGTCCTGCTAGAAGCATATGTTACTCGTATATGCATCCATACCGTCCAATTCAGGCCAAAAGAAATTGGTTATCTGACGCGCTCCCCCTTTGACGGTGATGACATCGTCGTACCAATAAAAGTCCACCGGCTTAAAATCCGCAGCAAATATTAAATTTTTATGAATGCATTGCCACCTTGACCTTGTGAACTTCGAGTGAGTTGACGTCGTCGCTAAAGATGATTTTTCAGCAAAATTGGGGTCCCCTTGCAAATGCTCCGAAGCCCAGTTAGCGAACAAATGGGATTGTCTATGGTGATTTACTTTAAGCTCCTCTGTCTGTGGAATAGTTTTCAGTTGCATTTTATGCGTCAAACCTTGCAAGTTAAAATCTGCGAAAGACCAAGTTATTGTGTGCGGTGAGGAATCGACTGCCTCAGTTTCTCCTGCACACTTTCAAGCCAATCTAACGTTAATTTGATGAACGCGTGCTGGCTGCTTGCTAACCAAACTGGTCGTCTCGAATTGCCAGGTTGGGGGTGACTTCCCGGCCACATAAAATAATTCCCTAGTCGCGAAGCAAATATAACTTTACTTTGTTATTACTTTGTTATTGCTGGGTGCTGGGTCATATGACATTCCAGGAAGCTGAAAAAGCTGATGGTACTTGTTTTAACAGATAGGACGAATATTCGTATACCCAACGAATGTAAGCTTGTAAGCTTTTGCAAAACGAAGATGCTATAAAGAGAACAAACCTTAGGTGGAACAAGCATTTGCTATCTTTAATTAGGTTTATTGCACATTAGCTCCGTAATAGGTATCAAAACCGGACAATGACTAATACGTAGACACTTCCCGTTTACTCCAACGATTTCTGGAGAAGTTTTATAGATGAACGAACAAGAGGTGAAAACAGTTTCTAAAATTCTATGTGCAAATAATGCTCTATTCCAAAGTCGTAGACTTCATTTGTGAGACTTCTACTACAACGATCCAATTGATCTTCCAAATATTGAATTAAGTATTTATTTGTGGTGTAGGGTTCATATTATTATATTTTTTCATATTATACATTTTATATTATACGAAGGGGTTTTGAATACCCTTATAATTTGAACGAATACAAAATAATTAAAATAGAATAAAATACCGGCTGCTTAGTTATGATTTTAAACTAATTTAAAAGCATTAATAAATAATTATATTTTTCTCAACATTCAAGAATAAGCTGAGCCCGAAGATGTATATATGTATGTATAAATCTGAAACGGAGCATTATCTTTTTTTGCAATAAACATCTTCTGAATTTTAACAACAAAAAGAAACACTCTCACGAATTAGAAAAGGACCGCAATATATTAACTCGCAATAAAATATATTCAATAGGAAAGTAAAATCAATAAAATGGTAAGAAGAAAAGAATAATATTTATAAATATTACATGTCTAAATATTTAAGTAAAATAAAAACAAAACGAAATAATATAAAACCTTCAATCTTCTTCGGCTTACTTCTTCACTCTTCGATGTTACTATGTACTATATCTATGCTTTTAAAAAGTTTATCAATAAATACATTTTTTTATAACAAATTTTAAGAACGATGAAAAAACCAATCACTTTCACATCAAAATAAAAAACAAAAATCACGATAACTGGGCATACGAGTAGAATACCGAAACTTCCGCACAGAATGCAGGTTTTCTTGTATGCACTTTTTCTTGCAGGAAAACATGTCGTAATATTTAAAAAAAAAACAATTAAAAAGACGAAAAGGATGACAAATTGCATTTAATTGTAATATTTAAAATAAAATATTAAAAGAATTTAGTTATTAAAATATTGTGTACCGGGACCCGCGAAATATTATAGTCGAAATGAGAATCGATCAAATGTCAAATTCGTCAACTGATAACGAGAGACAGAGAGTTAAGGCGAGAATATGACTGGTCAGCTGGGGGTCGGCTAGTCAAATTTTAAATCAAACAATAAATAAAACTCATTGCTGGATCGCACAAACTTGCTCATATTTAAAAATACTTACTTTAGAATTTAAAAATTGTTTATACATAGATTTCAACATAGATTTAATTAGAGCAAAATGTACAACTGCATAAAATTAGATACTGTCTGAATTCTAAAAAAGTATTAAAAGAATTAATTTGAAACTTATGGAAATATTTTCAAAATCTAATTCGATTCAAAACTACAGCTCAGAAAATGAGATAATTTTGGATATTTAAAATCTACAATCCAAACTGACCTTAAACTAATACATTTCTAGAAACAGAAAAAAAACTCAATGTTTTTTGCGTTTAAACTTTTTAAGATTATTTTTGGAAAGATTTCAGAAGTTAGGGTATTCATTTTTTTCCAATGATGGTAAATACTTTATTTTGTGGTAAAATTGATAACGGAAATGTCTAGACAACTTATTATCAAAAATTGGTTTAATTATTTGCAGGTTCTTCCATCATACACAAAAAATTTATTTTCTAAGGAGTTAACAGTCAAACTGATAATTTAATGAGATAGTTTAGTTGATTCGTGCATAGGTCAAAGTGTAGGTACCTACATACGAGTACTTATCATCGGGTTGGTTATTAATTAATGGGTAGAATAATGATTCCACGCTCGTGAGTAATTAACTGTCGTGTATCCATCAACATTGTTGAGAAATTAGAACAAAAACATTTACAAGCACTACGTGACGGAATAATCGCGTTTGATAGTTTTAAAGCTAAAACTATGAATTGGGGTAAAAACATTTAAAATTTTTAACAGAGATAACAATGCAAAGCTTAAGAAATAAGACCGACCTAGTTAACCTAGTTATTACTATATATTATTACTATATAATAAATAATAATAATTTTTCACTGAGAAAATATAATAAAATATTTTTTACATTTAAATATTTAATACGAGTATTTCAGATTGGAGAAGTCGCTATAAACGTACTGGAAATCTCTAGTGTTTCTTTTTATAAAACTAAGTATTTGACAAACTTTTGAATCAAGTAGTCGTAGTGAGGTATTTTTGTAGACAAGATTACTCCTAGTTTTTTCTTCGTTCTTAGCCGATCTATATTAATGATTTCAGTATTGGGCCGTATCAACAATCAAATTAAGAGACGACTTTAATATTTGAGCGAAATGGACCATTATTTAAAGAGCTCTATTCATAATGTTGAGGCGCTTACGAATAAAGTCACCTGTGTGCTTTTCCTCCTCACATGAAACATTGATATAGAAGTTTGCGGTACCGTTGAATGTACAATGAAAGAAAAGAGGAAAAAGTCATCGGAAAGGTGTCTTGTAGACTTCTAGAGAGATATTAGAAAACCGTTTAAGAAAAAAATATCGGTTTTCAAATTTGCCGCCCCTAAAATCTGCCACCCTAGGCTCAAGCCTACTTAGCCTGCTGGTAAATCCGCCACTGTAATCCTGTGACTATACAAGCTAGTGCTGAACGATCATTTTCGAAACTAAAATTAATAAAAACCTATTTAAGAAACTCTATGGCACAAGACAGGCTACGTAGCTTGGCTATTCTGTCTATTGAACATTCTATGGCCCGATCTTTAAACTTTGATGATGTTATAGATACTTTTGCGGAACAGAAAGCTCGGAGAAAATAATTTTATTAATAAAAAAATCTCATTGAAAGTAAATTGTTATTTCATTATAAATATTTGTATAAGCCTATGCTCTTGAAAATAAAACTTATTAGATATTTAACTAAAATGTACATAATATTATTAATAGTTTTGGGTAACTACTTACATCATTGGTTTATTGAAATTAAATTTTAATATGACTATTTTTACTGGGACGCTGGAGGGCCCCATCCAAAAAATTTGCCACGGGCCTTAGATGGTATAGTTACGCCACTGCGTACCATACTCTAAAGTCTAAAGTGTCGGTCCGTAAAGTTGGACTCAGTATTAAAGAGAACTACCTGGGAAGATCACTATGGAGTTTCTACTGAAGTTCTCTTGTTTTAGGCAGCGTTTGTGAGCGGTTATTCTTTGACAGTGACACAGAGCTCTCTTCTTCATATCTGTTCGGATTTTTCTTCTGTAAATTTTCATCGAAGACTTACTAACGGGTTGGGGACGAATAACCGATTTTTAAAATGTCGATTTAAAAAAATCGATCTTCAAAATGTCGATTGATAAAAATGTCGACTGATCAAAATATCGACTATCAAAAATTCGATTTTAAAAATGTCGACTCAAAAAATGTCGACGCGTAAGCAGTGAGCTATGTAAGGTGGGGGGGGGGTCATGCTGCCCATTCTTGTTTTATTTAACTCAATTTTGGATAAAAGTCGACATTTTCACCGACAAGTTTTCAGTCGACATTTTAGTAGTCGAGATTTTAAACTGTCGACTTTTTTTTTGTCGATCAAACTTCAGTCGACATTTTAACAGTCGATGAAATTTATATTTGTCCAGTCGACATATCTTTTTGTCGACATTTCGTACCCTTCCCCTTACTAACACTTACTTTCCTTTTTATCACGCGCTATGTTTTTCAAAACGCTTTTTACCAAAGCCCTTTAACACTGAACTGAATGTGGGTTATAAATATGAAACATGGTTCAGTTCAAATTTAACGGGAATCTCTTGAAACAAAAATCAAAAAAGGATTGCGTTAGAATCGAAGGTCAAAGAAAAACATGTACATAAATACATCTGGACGCCATAACCAGTCTGGCTATGTATCCAGTTGCTCCATCTTGCTGGCGAAGTTCTGGGTAGAAAAACTCCTTTAACATCTATAAATAACAGTCCCCAGTGACAGTTATTGTTACGTCGTTTTCCCACAATGGATGTACTTTTAGAAAATTGCACACCACACAATGATTCACTTTGAGTGCAGTTCCGTCTCAACGAGCATTTCTAGATTAGATTCACTCCTATTACGAAAATTTTGTATGCTTACATTGCCGTTTAGATCAAATTGAGCCTCATCAGATGTAAAGAAGCAATTTATCAAGTTGTTTTGTGGCCAAATTGCAGGCGAACAGGAAAATCCAGAGGCTTTAACTTGCTCATAATTTGTACATAAACCAGTTTAAGTCATCATGAATTATTTGTTGTAATGACTGTCCGATTACTCCCATTTACGCGGATAAGTTTCGAGTCGATTCGCCTGTATTGACGAAGCTTGCTTCAGCCGCGATTGTGTGGCCCGATTCCGAACATAGGGATCTCGATGGTAAGTTCCAAATATTGAAGTGTTTGTCTATCACATCTGATGGTTTTTTCTCTTATACGGGAACTTATACATACAAGATTTAATATTTTGAGCTGTGTTCTTCCGTCCCGATATTTATTTGTTTATTTATTTGTCTATAAGTACAAACATTTTCTTAGACTTACAATAAAAATATGTTAACAGCTTAACTAAATATGAACACAAAACTATTTAATCATAAGATACAATACCCCAAAAAGTCTCCGTACAGTAGACTAATTTTTTATTTATTTGCAAAAAAAATAGTAATGAGTAATAGAATAGATGAACTGTGAACACAGAACGAGAATATGTTTTCTCCCATCATCTTTTTATCAAATCTCAAGAATTTTTATTCACGAAGGATACCGTTATGATCATTATGATCGGGCGAGTCTGTCAAATGGCGACAAAAAAGTTTCCGTACAGGCCACTATTTTTGCAATAGTTAGCGAATGTAGAGTGTGTGATTAGGAATTGGGTTGTGTTTTTGTAAGTTTAAGTGTTTTTAATAATATTTTAGTTAAAAACATTCTTTTCTCCCAAGGAAATAAAAATGTCAACTAAAAATAAGCAAACTTTCTTGGCCACCACGAAAAATACTATCGACTTGAGGAATAAATGATAGTCTCTGGGTGAAATCGCGAAAATTGTGAAAAGACCGCTTTCTTCAATTCAGTACATGTTGCGACAATTTAATAAAACAAAAATAATTGCAAGAAAAAAAGATCTGGACGACCAAAAAAACAATTGATCATCGTATGGAAAAGAGAATACTTAGGAGTGTTGCAGAAAATCCGAGGCAAAGTGCACCCGTTCTTCCAGGTAAATTAAAAAACACGGACGGAACTAATGTGTGTCCCTAGACAATACGAGACCTGTTGACCAGAAATAAATTTCATGGTCGAGTGAGCCGGAAGAAGCCTACATTCGAAAAGCGAATAAGAAAGCCAGGCTGCATTTACTTTTGGAAAACTTGGGAAACGGACAATTCGTTCTGGGATCAGGTTATATTTACAGACTAAAATAAATTTAACATCTTTGGCTCAGATGGTCGTCGTATGGTCTTGAGAAAGTCAGGCATTGCTTTGGATTCCAAAATTTATATCTCTACTATAAAGCATGGCGGCGGCAATATAATAGGGTAGGGATGTATGGCTTCTTCGAGCCTTGGAAACCTGTTTTTTATAAAAAAATACCATAGACAAATATGGATACTTGAAAAAACTTCAAGAATATCTCCATATAATTGCTGAAAAACTGGGTCACGCCAACAATTTTGTCTTCCAACAAAACAACGACCCCTAAAAAACTTCAATGGTGATCAAGAAATGGTTGTTATACAACGTTAAAACACAGGTTAAACATCCCGATCAATCCCCAGGCCTCAATTAAATTGAGCATCTGTGGGACTACTTGAAAACAAAAATTCGGTACCGCACAATTAACAGCAAATCAGACCTGAAAACAAGCCTACTTGAAGAATGCAACAGAATTTTTTCAGATTCGACTTAAAACCTTACCAATTCTATGAAAAACCGATTACAAGAAGTCATTGAAAATAAAGGAGGTCCTACTAGATACTAAGTGTTGTTTTCTGTTACATTAAGTTAAATGTTTTACTTCTTTTTAAGAAAATCAACCAAAAAAACTAAATGTACGGAGACTTTTTTGTTCCTTTTTTCTTACTTCGTGCTGTGAATTATTTTTTATTTTAAGTATTTTCAATAAAAAGTTGTTTTATTTTTACTAAAATTTTTTGAGTTGTTATCATTTATTTAATTCCTACTCGTTTTTATTTATATTTGTTCAAATTCAATAGTTTATCAGGGAATAAGCAGAAAATTTACTACTGTACGGAGACTTTTTTGAGTATGTGTATGTAATGTGCATTCGAAATCTATTTCATTAGCATATTTATTAAACAGGTTACAGGCTCGTGTAATTGGTTCATTAATGCCGTAATTAGTTGAATGATGTGGAATAGAGAAACAGTGATTAGCCCTTGGTCTTAAACAACGCGCCGGAGTGTATAATTTAAACAGCAGTTTTAGGGCCATTTTCTTCACTAGAAGTTGACCTCAACTTTAGGATTTTTATTCTCAACTTGTGATTTTGTTTTTCTTCACTCAAAGTTGATAGTTTCAACTTTCGATTCTCAACTCACGAGTTGATCAACTTCTGGTTTTCTCAACTTCCGAAAATACTAGAAGTTGAGAGAGCAAACTTGAGAGTTGACATGAAACATTGTTTTTTTTTTTAATAAAATACATGCATTTTGCTTCAAAAGTTTGTTTGCTTGAGTTTTCATAACAAAAAAAAAAATATTGTCATAATTTTCCGCAGCAATTATTTTTTAATAAGTTGGACTTCAACTTCGTCGAGCAGTGAATATCGCCGCACGAGGAAATTCTTGAGCAGTACGAGGCTTTTTCGTCATCGAAAAGACGATTTTTATATGTAAATTTGGTCACTTTATCACCATTGTAACAAACGCTGATGAGCATTTGTACAAAGAATTGCAGATAGGCACTCACAATTGAGTTGAGCGTTCATTATGGCGTTTGGAAAAGCAGATTTCCCGTGTTGGCTTCCGACATTAGGTGCAAAAAAGAGACGGCAAAACTCATCATCATCGCTTGCGGTGTTATTCACAACAAAGCAATTGATGGAAAATTATAGAACCTGCTCCAGAAATTCCCAGATTTGCTGATTTAGCTGCCACAAATTTACCATGTATCTTTGTGGAAACGGCAACATCCATGACAAACATCCGTTCGCGATTGGTAACAACTTATTTTTATCCTTATGTAGATCGAGGAGAAAATCATTCATCACAAATATCACACAAAAATTCAATTAGATTGACTGAATAAATTAAAATTTAATTTTGAAAGTGACAGCTTGTATATATTTTAACAAATATCCCAGGGATATTTTTCAAATCAGAAGTTGATCAACTTTAGATTTTCAACTCGGGAGTTGAGAAAAAAATTGTGAAGAAAAAGAAATTTCAACTTGCGTTTCAACTCTCGAGTTGAAGCCAACTCTCAAGTTGATCAACTTGAGAGTTTGCTTCAAGTTGAGCTATTGTGAAGAAAACGGCCCTTAAAGAATCACAGTCAATGTGACCAGTTATAACATCACGTGCAAAGGAGATCGAATAGTAAACTCTCCTAGATTCAAGACTTTTTAAGTCAATCAAAACACATCGAGCTTTATATGCAGGCATAGGAGCGGTCCAATTTAGATTTCGAAGCGAAAATCTTGTGAATCGTTTTTGAATCTTTTCTATTCTACTAGAAGCATTTTTATAGTAAGAAGCCCAAAGGACACAACAGTATTCTAAAACTGGTCGAACGAAACTAACGAAAAGACACTTCAACGTGAAAGGATATTTAAAATCTTGAGAATTTCTCATTAAAAATCCGAGTATAGAGTTGCCTTTAGTTTATACATCAAAAGCTCGTGATTTGAAATTCTGAAATCATAAATAAAAGGAATGGATAATCGTGAAAATGACATAACCCTACATTTACTTATATTTAAAGTTATGTCATTCAAATAACACCAATCAAGCAATTTGTCTAAATCTTCTTGAAGTTGAAGGCAATCAATTAAACATCTTATTGTTTTAAAAATATAAGCATCATCTGCAAAGATTAAACATGATGAATAAGAAATGTGGAGTGGCAAATCATTTATAAATAACAAGAACAGAAGCGGCCCAAGATGACTGCCTTGAGGAACACCTGATTGGTTTAAAATTTTCACAGATTTTTCAGGGCCGATTTTTACATATTGGACACGGTTAGTCAGATAGCTCTTCAACCAGTTTAGTAATTAACCATGAAATCCGAAAGACTCAAGCTTTTTAAGCAGCATTTTGTGATTGACTCTATCGAAGCCTTCGAAAAGTCTGTGAAAATTACGCATCAACCTGATTTCCTTTTTCAATAGCATTAACACAGAAATTTGTAAATAAAGTTAGATTAGTTGCCGTTGACTAACCACTGACAAACCCGTGTTGAGAAGGTGATATATATTTTTTTACAGCTTCATACATCTTTTTCTTTACAAGAGATTCAAAAGCTTTAGAAATTAACTGTAATTTTGCAATAGACCTATAGTTTTCCACACATTGTTTTGATTCCGATTTATGAATCTGAGTTATGTATGAATTCTTCCAGCAGTCAAGAAACACACCGTTTTTCAAAGACATATTGAAAATAAACAAAAGAGATTTTGACAAGTTTAATCTACAATTTTTTAAAAATAATGCCGGAATGTTATCAGGAGGCATGCTCAAACTATTTTTTAAACTACCCAATTCAGAAAGGACCTCGTCTTCAGAAAGAGAAATGTTTGAGAAATTTAGATGTATAGGAAAAATATCGGGATATGTTTCAGAATTAATTGAATTTAATTTAAAGTTTGATTGGAAAGATGATGCAAAAGAGTCACAAATATTTTTAAGGTCACTACTTACAATATCATTATAACTAATAGAAGATGGTATTCTAAAAGATTTTCTCTTAGAATTAATAAATTGCCAGAAACATTTCGAATTCGTTTTAATTTTTGATTCAATGGACTAGGTATACATACTATCTATGCAAACATTTTTTTTAAGTATTCATACTCACGACGTAGCCGACAATATTCGCTTCGAAAACTAGGCACTGCTTTACTCTTACTTTGCATTTTTATCATAACATTTTTTAATCGCGTTAAACTCTTGCAAAACCAGGCCGGCTTACCACTCTGCTTAATCCGTTTAACAGGTATACAATAAGAAAAGATATCAAACAAGACTTTTAAAATTTTTTCATAATTAACAGAAACATCTTGACAACATAAGATTGATTTCCCCTCAATACTTACTTACTTACTTAAGGTGGCGCTACAGTCCGGGGTGGACCAGGGCCTCAACCAACAAGCTTCTCCAGCTAGCTCGGTCCCTAGCTAGCTGTCTCCAGTTTCGCACGCCAAGTTGGTTGAGGTCCTCCCCCACTTGTGTGCGCCACCTGAGTCGCGGTCTTCCTCTACTTCGCCGTCCCTCGGGGTTTGATTCGAAGACTTTCCGGGCCGGAGCATTCGGGTCCATTCGCTCTACATGACCAAGCCATCGCAGTCGCTGGACTTTTATACGTTTGACTAGGTCAGTTTCACTGTACAGCCCGTATAGTTCGTGGTTAAATCTTCTCCTCCACCCCCCATCTATGCAGACGGGACCAAAGATCACACGAAGAATTTTCCTCTCGAAACAGCCTAAAGCGCTCTCATCCACCTTCGACAAAGTCCATGTCTCTGCACCATAGACAAGGACCGGGATGATAAGGGTTTTATAGAGGGACACTTTAGTTGCTCGAGAGAGGACTTTGTTACTCAATTGCCTTCTTAGTCCAAAGAAACAGCGATTGGCAAGAGTTATTCTCCGTTTGATTTCAGCACTGGTGTTGTTTTCAGAGTTTATAGCGGCGCCTAGGTATATGAAGTCCTTCACTACCTCAAAGTTATAGCTGTCTATAATGACGTTTTGTCCAAGACGTCGGTGTTGTGTGTCCTTTCTTGATGACAGCATATACTTGGTCTTGCCCTCATTTACCGCTAAACCCATCTTCTTCGCTTCCGTCTCAATGTTCACAAAAGCGCCACTGACATCACGCTTTGTTCTTCCAATAATGTCAATGTCGTCGGCGTATCCGAGTAATTGGACGGACTTTTGAAAGATTGTGCCTCTTGTGTTGACGCGTGAGTTTTGCACTATTCTTTCAAGAACTATGTTGAAGAAGTCGCACGATAGAGCATCGCCTTGCCTAAAACCTTTTTTGACATCAAATGCATCGGTAAGATCTTTTCCGACTTTGATGGAGCAGCGTGCATTCTCCATCGTCATCCTGCACAAGCGGACAAGTTTGTCAGGGATGCCAAAACTAGACATTGCTCTATATAGTTCGTTCCTATAGATGCTATCGTACGCGGCTTTGAAATCGATGAAAAGGTGGTATGTGTCGATTTGTAGCTCCTGGGTTTTTTCCAAGATCTGCCGTAATGTGAATATTTGATCGATGGTGGACTTTCCTGGTCTAAAGCCGCACTGATATGGACCTATCAGGTTGTTGACGAAAGGCTTCAGACGTTCACATAATACGGCAGAAAGGATCTTGTATGCAATGTTCAGGAGACTTATGCCTCTGTAGTTGGCGCAGTTCAGAGGGTCTCCTTTCTTGAGGATCGGACAGACGATACTGAGGTTCCATTCATCGGGCATGCTTTCTTCCGACCATATTTTGCATATGAGCTGGTGCATACTCCCAACCAAGTCATCGCCTGCCGCTTTGAACAGTTCGGCAACGAGGCCGTCAGCTCCAGCGGCTTTGTTGGACTTGAGATTCGATATAGCTATCTTCACTTCGTCCAGGTCGGGTGGGCGGTATTGTTGGTCTGCTTCGCCTAGGTTGAATGGTGCTATCTCTATAGCAGCGGCATTTTCTTCTTCATCGCCGTTATAAAGATTGGAGAAATGTTCTTTCCATATTCTCAGCATGGACTGCGGTTCTACTACGATGTTCCCGTGACTATCCTTGCAGGCTTCGGCTCGGGGATTGTATCCTTGTGATGTTTTTTTTACCTTTTGGTAAAACTTCCGAACCTCATGCCTGCCATGGCATCCTTCTATTTCCTCGATCAAGCGCTTCTCATGCTCCTTCTTTTTCTTTCTTAGAAGCCGGTGTTCTTCTCTCCTCTTCTGCTCGTAGAGCTCGCGAGCAGCTCTAGTCCTTCTTTGCAGCGCCGCTTTATATGCATTTTGTTTTGCTGCATGTGCTTGCCGGCACTCATCGTCAAACCAGGGGTTTCGTTGTGGTGGTCGTGTAAAACCCAGCACATCAGAGGCGGCATCTCTGATGGCTGCTTGGCAATGTTGCCACTGGTCCTCAATACTTGATGCTGGCGGCAAAGGACTTCTTAAGAGGTTGTTAGAAACTCGATCGGAAAAGGATCTTGCGATCTCTTGCGATTGTAAGCGTCCAACGTCGAACTTCCTCACAGTACTTCCTTGTTTTGGCTTGGGTCGGGATATCCGCAGCCGAACCTTGGCTACAACGAGGTAGTGGTCCGAGTCGATATTAATTCCTCGGAACGTGCGGACATCCTCTATACTGGAGAAGTGCCTTGAATCGATCGCAATGTGGTCAATCTGGTTAACGATTGATTGATCAGGAGATCGCCATGTCCCTTTGTGAATATCCAGATGTTTGAACTGCGTACTGGCTACAAGAACGTCTCGCCCCACAGCGAAGTCGATCAGCCTGAATCCGTTATCGGAGGTGGTGTCGTGCAGGCTATATCTTCCAATTGTGTCACCAAAGATGTCTTCTCTTCCTAGCTTGGCATTAAAATCTCCAAGGACAATTTTAATGTCATAACTAGGGCACTGCTCGTATGTTTTGTCCAAGAGCTCGTAGAATATGTCTTTGGTGTCTCCATCTTTCTCCTCTGTTGGGGCATGCGCGCAAATCAGGCTAATGTTGGCGAATTTGGCCTTGATGCGGATTGTCGTGAGGCGCTCGTTCACACAGTTGAAACTTAAGACTTTTTGCCTGAGCCTAGTTCCAACAACAAATCCGCATCCAAATAAACGCTGCTTTTGTTCTCTGTAGCAGTCGCCGTAGTAGATATCGCAGTCTTTTAATTTTCGTCTCCCCGGTCCGTCCCATCGCATCTCTTGGATGGCGGTAATATCTGCTTTGTAGCAGTTTAGGGCTTCCGCTAATTGTTCGGCTGCACGTGGTCTATTAAGGGACCTAACATTCCACGTACAGATCCGAAGTTCGTTGTCCTTATTTCGTTTGCATGGTTCGTCAACAGTGAATCCGTCCGTATCCGAGGCTTGTTTTTGCTTCGCAACTACGTCGTATTTTATGTGGCCGGGAAGTCACCCCGACGGCACAACCCCCAACCTGGAGGGCCAGGTTCTTAGTATGACTCCAAGAACGGGGAGCCGGATAAACCGCTCCTTACAGGCCTGAGCTCCGAATACGTCGGAGTAGCCCTGTAAGGTGTTCACTAAGTAGTTCAGCCTCACTGGAACTGTAGACGCCACCGTTGATTCCATCTGGGGAATTCCTCCGCTGTCGCCTGGATGAAAGGAGAGATGCCTTAGTGGAAACACCTCTCCCCCCCTCTCTCGTTTGCTACCCCCAACAACTTTCCACTGGGGTTGTGACCCAATCTCCAGTTGAGGTACTAGGCACCCGATGTTCACCACGAGGAGGTGAGAGTAGGAGTCGATAGACAGAGGTGGGTTTTAAGAAAAACCTGTGGACGCTTGTGTCCTCTTGGGTGCACGTGTCTACCATTCGAACATCGATTTCCCCTCAATAGTACTTAGATAATTATTTATGGTAACGTAATATGGTAGATATATCCAATCACTTCAGTAATCATAGTAGTGAAATATTTCAAATAAATTTTTTAATATGTTGTATAAATTTTTTCCTCAAGATATAGGCAAGATTCGCATTTGGAAAAAAATCGAACTTGAGATCTTGATCAAAGCGACAGAGAACATAAAAAAGTGGGCCCAGCAGTTCCGTCTGTCTCTATATCTGTGCCTACACCTACAGCTTAAGCCACTCGATCTATTTTCTTCAAACTCGTTACTTAAGGGTCTTCTAAGCCAAAATGTATATTTAGGAGCTCTTTTGAGTTTTAATTGATATTTTCTATGTATACCTACACATTTTCGAAACATATTTTTACCCCTAATTGTTTTTTTTTTTAGAAATATTTTAAGGAAATTTCTTACATAAAAAAACTTAAAAAGTACTACGAGTATATGTTTATACTTAGAAGCAAACATATATTTGAAGTTCATCTAAGATCCGGTAAAATGTGTGTGATTTTGCACCCCAAATTCGTTTGACTGAGTTCAACTTACTCCAACGAGAATTAAAGTTTTCTTTTTATAAACAGTCTGTTGTGTACAGTCTCCACCCTCACTCTTAAAAAATAACTCCAAAGAATTTCTACTAAATCCATATGCCGAAAGTCAAAGTGCACCCTTAAAATGAATTCATTATCTGAAAATGCAGCAATAGGCATTTCTAATGTCTTCTCTATTTGCTTAAAAATGCTTATTTTTTTAAGCGCGTGCCTTCTATGTCCTCAGAAAACGACTTTAAGATGTTGATTCCTGTTGCAGCAACTACTTGCCCTTGTTAATTTGATTTCTTGTTTTTCTTCCTTTTTATCTTTTCTTCATTCAAATGCAACTGCATATGAATTTCAACAAAAAAAAAACACCTTTGATTGTCATGTGCCGGTAGTTAGCATTAAAAAACCAAACCCTAGAACAGAATTGTGTTCCATTAATTCCTTGGTTGGAATCTCAAAAAAAATATATTTATTTAAAAAAAAAGAAATGAGGAGGACTCGATTTCCCTATAAGTTTTCTCCCTGAAGCCAAGTATTTTGGTTCACCTACGGCGATAATGGAATTTTACTACTAAGGAAAACGTAGGTATATGCGTGAATGTATTCCTCTTTTGAAAAGAGGGACTTAAATTCTTTCAGCACGCGATATTGACGAAGCCGGCAATACGAGTAGAAGTGTGTTTGTGTGGCATTGAGGTAAAAAACGATGCTTGATATAATTTTTTATTCCTTTTCAATTCGTCACCGAGCCGTCCTGTGATTTGGAAAATAATAGTCCTCGTAAGCCAAACGCATGCTGCGCGCGCGGCTCAGATTTGGTATTGATGTTTTTATCCGTTTCCTCACCCTAAATCAGTTTTTTAGGGAACAAATGTAGGGGTGCATATAAAAAATATTTCATGACAGTTGATAGAAACGATGGCATGTCTCATTTATGTGGTAAAAATTGCAAAAAATCTAAAAAAAATTGTATTTTTTCCGAAAGGGTGTGGAACTAGCTGACTAAATAGTTAAACACATACTTCAGATTGTCAACACACACTCTTGTGTTGTATCTGCGAATCGGGGTATAAAAGGGGTGTGAATGGAGGAAGACAATCAAAAAATCAGTTAAAAAAGGGGATAAAAGGGATTTTTATCCTTTATTTGTCCACAATTTTCAATTTGTAGCAGTACAGCGTTAGATTGTTGTCGAAGATGATTGAGTGATTGCTTTAAACATGATGGACGGGATAAAACTACTTTTTCAGGAATTGCATGAATTTTTTTTAATCCTTTCATGGTGTTTTTTGAAACAAAGGGATTCAGGAAAAACTTCCCGATCATTAGAGAAATATCGGTTTTGAAAGTCCATAATTTTGAGAAATCCATACAGGATTATCGTAGGGGATTAAAAGAAAGGATATTTCATTAATGAATATTAATGTATTCCTAGAATTCTTTGGGAAAAGATTAAAGGCTTAAGTCTTTCATTAACTATTAACGCGGTTGGGATATCGCGTAAATGATGCTATTATGACCTTTTTCTTATGCATCCGAACGGATGGCTCTTTACCTGATAGTCCAACTTAATCCGTTTGCTTAAAGCTATTTGTCTTAAGGAATTAAGCAGATTGTCTAATATTAATTTTTAAGACATGTATACATTATATGTTTTTGAAATTTCCATTTTATGTGTGAAGTGTGTTGAGCACGTGTTTAACTTTTAGTATTTTTTTTCCGGAATGACAGTAATCGGATTATTAACTCGTTATAAGTGGAGACGATTCATAATATGGTAGACATGGTGTCCCTTCATAGTCGACTCTTCAAAGTTTGGGGGCCAAATTTGAGACGACCGGTTCGATTGTCAATCAGTCAAGGGAACACAATATCGGCAGAGAACATCACCAGGTTCCTGAAATTTTATAGCAGAGCTCGAGGCTGCACACAAAAACTTGGCCTTTCGCAGACTTCAACTTGAGGAATTTGCGTCGGGACTTGGGCCTACACCCGTACAAGATACTACTGAACCAGGAGTTCAAAGTGGCGCTACGTTCCACACATTGGATGCCGCGAATAACATTCTGCATGAACAATTTCAGGGTATAATTTTATCTCTCACAGAAAAGACGTGAATTGACCGCCAAAAGTGGTGCGATTTCACTCCGCTAGACTTTTTCTTCTTGGGTTTTCTGAAGTCGCAGGTCTATGCGAATAAACCACAATCGCTCCATGCCCTTAAGTTGAAAAGTCCGTCGCTCAAATTCAGCCGGATCCAAGCGGATGAGTAATTGAAACAGGACCACTCGGATCTGTGCCACCGTAAGGAGCCGAAATTCTATTTTTTTGAAATGAGTTTTTAGTTTAGTCTGGTATGAAGAACTTTATGCTTTTTCTTTGATTCAAAGTCAGAAGGCACAAAATCTTAGGCGTTTAGATTTCGTCAACCATTCATTGAAAAATAGAATTTAAAAATAAAATACAAGAATATTGCTTTGAATTTAAAAAAAATAAAATGCGCGACTGGGTCGCACGAACTTGCTCCTATGTAATGGACTAAAAATTTCAAAAATGAATGTTATTATAGAGAAAAACTGTTCATAAGCATAAAATTTATTTTTTAAATGGCTAAAACATGTTCTTGAGTAGTTGGAGGTAAAAAAAGGATGGCATGTGATT
The DNA here is from genome assembly GCA_963931855.1 of Philhelius festivus. Lineage (NCBI taxonomy): Eukaryota > Metazoa > Arthropoda > Insecta > Diptera > Syrphidae > Philhelius > Philhelius festivus. The sequence continues at coordinate 165,207,562 of OZ007554.1, forward strand.
CAGGCAAATATAGGTTTATGGAAGAACAAAAATTAGAAGTCCCTGTAGTGGTTTCTTAAAAAACTAAGTTTTTATATACAAATTTTTTAAAACATTTTTAAGAAAAAAATTTGGTACGCCAATTTAAAGTTTTTATTACTGTTCGAATAACAATTAAATTTACAAAAAAAATATTGAGCCGTTTTCAAGATATTGAATTTTCCAAGAAAATAGAGAATTTTTTTTTCAAAATTCAAAAAAAAAATATTTTTCTTAAAGTTTTGAAATGCAATGTTTTTTAAACTTCTTATAAGCTTCTCTCTAAAAAATTTCATTAAAATCCGTTATACTGATAATGAGAAATTCAAAATTTTAATTTAAATCGTTCTATGATAGGTACAGTCAGTAATATCTATCTTGTTTTCAATTTTTTTTAGTAAATTATAGATCTTAAAAATTAATTGAAAAAAAAAATGTAAGCAAAATTCTCGGAATCGTTTTCTCGAAAAATACGATTCTCGAAAACCATTTTTTAACATTTGTATGGAGGGTACCGTTATTTTTAGGTAAATTTTTTTTTCTCATATCTTGTAGATTATTTTAAGAAACTTTTATTTATCAAATTTTAAGAAAACCCAGCATGAGGTTTTCGAAATATTGAGTTTTAAAAAAAAAATTTGAAATTGTTTTTAAAAATCTAAAAAATTTTTTTTTGGAAATTTGAGTGCACAATAATATTAAAATTGCTGGCGAGCAAAATCGGTTTAACCGTTTTTGAGAAAATCAAAAAACATAGTTTCAAGGGGGGTACCAAAAATAATAATTTTTTTTCAACCATTAGGTTTAACCATGTTTAACTATAAATGAAATTTTTTGATTTTTTTTTTTAAACCTGTGGGACAGTTTTTGAAAAAAATATTTATAAAATTTCGAAAAAAAATCGTATGGCTGGTACCGTTATATTTGGTCTTAAAAAAAAAAGAAAAAAACATCCGGGGGAAAATTAAAACCCATATCTACCAAGTTTGAAGAAAATCGGCTGAGCCGTTTAGCTATAGTCGAACAGACAGAACTCAATAAATCTTGTGGTTATAGAAATTTAATCAAAAATAGGTGTATTTTAAATAATGACAAAATTAATAAGCTCCTTCTCTGAAAATGATTGCATTTGGCATTGATCAATCTCTTCTCCATATTGGATTGTCTCAAGTCACAAAATAAATCCTGGTGTACCCCATGGCTCCGTTTTGTCTCTGACTCTGAAACTTATAATCCATTAAATTGTTTTGCTGATCAGATTACCCTCCTTATTCTTCGGATGTGGAACTTTAATGGCAGCTTATGAAAAGATCATTTAATTCTGATATCGACAGAATTTTCTATTGGGGTATAAGAAACCGAATTGAATCAAATGCATCAAAAACTCAATGCTGTCTTCTTTCGTTAAAGCGAAATCCTGCCCTTCATAAGTGAAATTGAGCAAATCGAACAGCTTTCAGTTCTTGGTAAACAGAGATTCTTGTTTCAGCCGGGTGGCCGTGGCACGATGATTGTGTGCTCGCCTGTCAACCTCATGATTACAGGTTCGATCCCTGCCGCCGTCTATGTCGTTTTAATTCCATTAAAAACCTTCTTAAAATTGTCATCAATGGGTTGCTGGTTTACTCATTACATGTTGTTCAGGCATAACACTAACAACATGTAATTGAGTTAAACTAGTATGCCCAACAAGGATGAACACGAATAAAATAATGTGAATTATAAGCGACATAGAAATAAGACACGGCATTTCTCCGCTTTAGTTCAGCCGCCATCCCTGGAGATAAAAATATCTGAGACAACCACCAACAGTCTCAGAACATCGTGCCACATTAAAGGTAATCATAATCCCTTGAGCGCGGGTAGATTATAAAAAAAAAAAACTACATGAATGTGGAATGCTCTACCAAGCTCTACTTTTCCTTACCATTTTGAAATTTGAAATGTAAAACTAATGTGCATCAATATCTCCTTTCAACACCTTTCCTGTTTTCTAGTGTGCGCATATTATAAGAAAAAATAAATAAAATCTTGGAAAAATTGTTCAACTTCATTAATGAGAAGACTCTATTTAGGGGAAGTGGGGAAATAATCGATTTAAAAAATATTGTACATTTTTTTTTGTTGAAGAAATTAAAGTACCTTAGCATAAACTTCATATAATATTTTGACAAAAAACTACAAAACTACAAAATAATAATTACTTTTAACTACGTCTTCAAATCTTGGTAGACATGATGCGTGTCATTCCGTTAGTCACTAATAGTTTTGCCTTATACAAATTGTACAGAAATTGTATTGCTCCCATAAGCATTTTTGCCCAAACTTCCCCTAATTCATGTAGAATGGAAAATAAAGAAACTTGAAATAAGTATTCATTTATATGACTATAAATATTCATGCTTAATTATAATATTTAGCTTAAGATGTTTTACAATTTCAGATCTTTAATTAAATTATTTTTTTACAATTTAAATACAAACTATAAATAATATTTGAATGAATAAAGTAGTAAACTTAAAGATACTTATGTATAATATTGTTAATACTGATTCAATTATGAATTTTCAAAATGACATGTAGTCGTTTTTGTCTACCTGAGGAATATATCTATGAATGTGCAATTGCATTCAAGAGTCATTCACGCGCAACAATATATATAGATACATACATAGTTTTCCTTATATCGGAACAATTCCAAGAAAATGTAAATGATTTGTTTTGAAAATCATTTATTATCGTTAACGCAATAACAAAAAAAATTATTAAAGATATTTCCTTGAAGATTTTTTTTTATTTGTCACAAGTCATAAAAATCGAATTCATACTTAAATCGCACAGAAAATCAATCTTTATGGCGGTGTGCTAAGAACTATGCTATTTTTAGACACATGCTTGTATGCAAATTACCTGAATGTGAAAAGTAACAAAAACAAGTCCTTAAATCCACATTTGTCTACCTATTTGCCTTTTTTCGGATAATTAAGGTCGCTGAGGCTTTTGCAATACCTCTAAGTTTGTTTTTTACCTCACGCCTCCGTTTTTTCTTCATTAGTTAAAAAAATTGTAAATGTGCATAAAAAACGCAACAGTTTTTTAATGAGGGTCTAAATGTTTTATTGTATTCAATAGGTGATTTTTTTTGGGATTTGTTTGTTTTGGTTTACCAAGTTATACATAGTTTATGGTATTTGAGTAAGTTATGCTCCTTTTTTTATAAATTTATTGGTCTTTTTATGAAGATTAGTTGTCAAGAAAAGTAATGGAATAATCGATTTTGCGATTAAGAAAATGAAATTTAGTCACATAAAAGCTTAAAGCGATATATCCAATGCGAATGGGAATTTGAATTTGACTTTAAAATATGTCCTTAGTTCACACTTCTTTTATGGAATTAACGCGAGAAATGTTGTTTTTATGATTTATATCATTTACTTGGGGAAACATTTTAAACAGCATATTGTTAAGAAATTAGTATGATACTACTTAACAATTTGATTACTTTAAAGTAGTTTGCTAACTCCTTGTTGATCTTAAACATTATGTTACTTGTATCGTGCTAAGGTTGCTTCTGAACACACTTAAAACAACGCAATGTCGTGGAAAAACGAAAACGAACAGACCTTTTTTCACGTTTGTAAATGTCAGAGAATAGTATGAAATTAGCACGATAATAAAAAAAATAAAGCAGCTATTTAATTATTTTAATAAAATGTAAGAGAGAGAATAATGCTAAGTTCAATTGCCAAATCGATGTTTTAATCAAGTACCGTAGTAAAACAGTTTTAACATCGTACTAATTCGACTCTCTCTTGTGTTTCAAATCAATATGCATAAAAATACTTGATTTTTTACAGACACGAGTCTTGACAGAGTAAAACTAAACACGTAGAAAGAAGAACAGAACTCGAGATTATTAAGAGGTTGAATAAGTAAATTAATATTATTTGATACATATTCTATTAAATAAAAACAATTTTTTTCTGAGTACTTTAATGATTAATAAAAGCGATTCCTCTATATATTTTAACATGTGATATAAGGTACTATGTAAATAGTAAGTTATGTCTCCGTAAGATCAAAAATAACGATAGCAAAACAATTTCTTTTTGAAATTTTAGAAACATTCTCTCAAAACCTGTTTACCCATTTTTATAAAAAAAATATCACACATCTTTTAGAAAAGCTACATATACATATATGTATTGCTTATGGTGGAAAAAAATCTCTAAAAATTGATATTAATGGTATTATGTCTTCAGATTATTTGTTTTTTGACGGTCTTTGCCACAAGTGTTATAACAACTAATTTATATTTATTTTATTTTCTTAAGCTTTTATTTTCCTTGTAAATTAAATGTGATTTTAAGAAATTAAATATAACAACAACAAAAAATTTTCATGTTGAATAAACAACACCCGAAAAAAAACTTTTTTATTTGCATAAAGCAGACAGTAACCAAAAAGATCTGACAATAAATAAAACAAATAATAAATATTCAAAAAATTGGTCACCTTATTAATATAATTATTAAGACGCATTTCTGTGTGCTCAACTTCCTAAAAAGTTTGCTTTTTAATAGTTATTATTATAATATAAATGTTTTCTTTCTTCGTGACCCTTCTTTTTATAAAATTGTGTTTGTCCTTAAGTGGGCTCAAGGACAAACATAATATTATTATTATATACATACATATTTAATATATTTAATTTTTTTACTGGATTTTGAGAAATATTCAAAATATTTAAAAATGTATTTTCAAGACTGAATAAGCATAAAAGTTGCTAAACATATTCTTCCAACCAACCAAACAAATGTGCAATAACTTTTTTTCGAAAATCTGATTGTCCCCGAAAGTGTTTCAAGGAATTTTGATAATTTTTATTTCTGAATAACATTTTTCTGACATTAGCCGTGTTTTTTTTTATTTTTAAAATTTATCCGTAGTACAGTAGGATTTTATATGAATAACAAATACAACATCCGCAGCAGGATTTCACTTCTCCTTTTATCGGCAGTGATCCTACTGCGGATGTTGTATTTGTTATTCATATAAAATCCTACTGTACTACGGATAACTTTTCCAAAAAAATACGGCTATTATTAACATCAGTACCTACCATACAACTATTTCTTGATTTTCGAATTACTCATTATCGGCATAACGAATTAAAATTAATTATTTAATACAAAAGCTTCTTAAATATTTTTGAAAGAAATATTTTTGGATTAAAAAAAAAAAACAATTTTTTGGCAGTTCCATATTTCTCAAACGGGTCTATGATTTCGTTTTTAATTAAATTTTTATTTGCACAATAAAGAAAGCTTAAAGCTGACCCACTAAAATCTTTTCTTAAAAAATTGTATATGGTAAAAACAAACACTCATTTCCCTAAAAAACCATTTAAACGATTTAAATTTTTTGTTTTAAAACTATATTTGGCAAAGAAAACACTAATTTTTAGCTCAAAGTTCTAAAAGTATTTTTCGGCTCCCGGAAATTACGCCAGAGGAAATTATGCCAGAATTTATTTTTGGACAAAACACTAGAAAAAGTTCATTATTCAAAATTGGAAAAAGCCAGAAATTATTTTGGAAAATATGCCAGAAATTATGGAATTTTTTTTTTTATTTTCAAAGAATACACTTTAAATGTGATGTAGTAAAAAGAAACAAATAACAGTCACCCGGGGTGGCGCTCTACTGCACACAACGCACTCTTAACTTCCTTTTCGGTTCAATCGCTAGAGAGGTGCCTGTAGCAACAGTTTTCTTGGACAACAGTTCCTTAGGTGGCCCGCTTCGCAGGTTTTCATGATTTCTAACACCATTTTTGGGGGTCACCACCCGCGCACGCAAGTCCGTTGCTCGACTTAGGGTATGTATGTTCAGTCGCCAGACAGGAAAAATGGAAAAAAGGCCAGAATTTTTTTTAAATGCCTGAAATTCTGGAAATGTTGCCATAAAAGTCTAGGCTGTTTTCCTAGGAAAAAAGGCCAGAATTTGTATGAACAGAATGTTGGTGTTTTTATTCCAAAAAAAAAAACTGGCATAATTTCTTCTGGCTTAATTTCCGGGAGCCGTGTTTTTCTTAAAGCTTCTGAACATTTTTCTCTAATAAAATGCTTATTGTTCATTCTTACGTCTACAAAACATAAGAGAAATTTATTTAAATTTGCTTCCATACAGCTGCTTGCGGTGAACCTTGAAAAGTAACTCATAACATGCATTACCAAATTTTACAGTAGAACAATAGAACGACACGTTTTCTTACTAACTGATATGGGATACCTTGATTCAAATAAACGTAAAAGGAATATTTCTTTGATTTATAAGAGACTTTCTAGTTTACCTACTGGAAGATATGTGTTTGTTTGAGCTAACAAATTGCACTCAATCCTCATTTTCAGAAAAATACCAGTGATAAAAAATAATTAACAAGCGTTCTTTAGTTTACATAAGATGAGACAATAAGAAGTGGAAGACCCCTACAAATAATTTGCTTGTGGTAAATCCTTGGCGGAATAGTCAGCACATCGGACTGCCACGCCAAAGGTCAGAGGTTTGAATACTGAAATAATTCACCTTCAAGTTTTCCGTCAGAAATGCGAAAAAGTAACAAATTCTCCAAAAGCATTTTTTTGTCAAAATAAAGTCTCTGTCATCGAAGTCGTTTCAACCCGGAAGAAATTGTAGTTCCCCCCTATTTCCGCCAAAAACCTACACACGCTATGCGCATTAGGCTATGCCTTAGTTCTCACGAGCGAATTCATTTTCAAATAATTTGCTTTCACATATTAAACATAATCCAAAACATTGGTGAAATGACTAATAAAGTAAGTCATAGCCTTTGGCAGTGCCGCCTTTAAGTTATTTTATAAGGTCGATCAAGTGTAAAGCAGCTCTATTTTACAATCCTCACATCTCAGGTATGTGGTATAATGAAAAATGAACCCTTCTAAGGAATGTTTGCAATTAAAATTATGCCCTGACCATCCCACACACAAACAGAACATAAAACCTATCAATAGAGTGTACTTTTTCCATTTAAAACTTGTCCTGCTTAATTGGTCATTTCTGCGACAGTAATTTGCATCGGGCAGACCGATGGTATTGTCCATCATGTGTTTCGCATACAATGTTGCAGGTAAAAGGCTACAAGGATTATGGGATTTTGCCTTGCCCTCGTTTTATGACTGCAAAACTAGGAGGTGTTCTATTTACGTTGCATCCTTTGTTCTGTTCCTCAGCTTTTTTTTGCAAAAAGACATTAGATAACATATCTGCTTAGGTAAATAGTCTACTGATCGACCCAAACATAGCCTTGAAGGAATCAATATAGTAATTTATTATATTATGGTCCATATTTTTTCAACGTTTTTCGCCAAAACCTATTTTTTGCTTTGTTTTTGCATTTTGAATTAGGTCTGTCTTTTTATGACAATATTCAAGAGTGAACTAAATCGCTTTGCTTGGATTTGGCTTGTTTACTTGGTTTTTATTGCGCTGATTTTTATGAGTAGCAGCTACACATTAAATGAGGACGTCTTTGGTATACCAAACGTTTTTTCCGAGTAACAAGGTTTATCCCATTGTGGATTTTTGCACCCAGTAAAACAAATTATTTGCATAAAGGTTAGAAAAAATAGCGAAACATAAAAAAGAATATACTTACGAAGGCCTACGCACTTGCCCGAAGTTAAATGTAAGCAAATATTGTTTTAGACTATTGCTTTATGAGCTACCTATCCACCTAAATTATTGATTCGCAGAATTGATATAAAAATACAACATTAGTCTTAGATGTTTGTTTGTTCATTAATTAAAAAAAACATTAGTTTTGTATTTTTTAAGTATATTTATCACGAATTTCTCGAAACGACTAGAACTCATTTCAGCTGATGTTTCGTCAAACTAAAAAGCTGAGTTTTTTGGCAAGTTCATGTTCGATTTAAGGAGAAATACGATATGGATGCCACGAAAGCTATGGGATATGGTAAGGATACAAAATGTTGATTAAATTGATTGAGATCACTGCAAGTCGGACTTATACCAAAATTCTAGTTTCCAATGGCTGATTCTCTGACAATATTAGATAGTTGAATGATATTGCAACTTAGACTCTTTTAACTACCGATCAATACTTTAATATAGAGTTTTGAACATTTGATAAAGTTTTTATAGACCGAGTTTCTTGACGAAATGAATTTCGTTCGTTAGACGAGCGTTCGGTTACATTATCAGAACACCCTCACATAATTTTATAATAATATTAAACACCCTATGATAATGAAGAAAGATACAAAGTATCTTTCCATATACCAAATGTAGCTCACACAATGATTCATAATTTCATTGACGATATCCGATATTATAAACATAAACTTACCAAATGTAATGCTTACACAATAATTCATAATTTATGATTTCATCTCATAGCGAATGATGAAATCCGATATTATAAACACAAACTGCATATCAGCAATTTTATTAAACAAAGAGCAGCATATGATCTTCAATCATACTGCTGAGTAGACAAATATAAAGTATAAAAGGGTTTCTTCGATCACTTGAAAGATCAGTTCTAATTAGTAATTACAACGTATAGCTGAAGATTTCCCCCCACCAGTGGTAAGGGATCTGAAGCTCTTAATAAATTTATATTATTAAAAAACAATCGCTAGTGTTTTATTTAATGGTGGTATTCTCACAAGAGAATACAATATATATTATTTTTTATTTACGAAAGGAACCGTAAACAAAACTGGCGCAGTCGGTAGGATCTCGAAAGATCAATGAATCGTACTTATTAAAGTTTTATTCGGGATTTAAAAAATAATCGTCCGTACTAATTGAAATAGTTAAATACCGGTTAAGTGATATAACAAAAAAGGTATAGGACAATAAATTAATAATATTCAGTGAAAAACATAGTGAATACAGATCCGTGAAGGACAATTTCACGAAATCCCATAGAGGGAATGTTGGACTGAAAAAAAAAAAAAAAAAAAAAAAAAAAAAAAAATAATATAATATATATTGAATGCAACTAGAGGAAATTAAAACTCAAAAGGGAGCAGAGCACCGCAGAAATACTACACACAAAGTGAAATAAAAAAAATATATATTCGAGTGAAAATCGAATTTCGAACTAAAATCGAAAAAAATACTAATTAGTAGCTCACTCCAACTAAAATGGAGAATTAATTAAAAACAAAACTGGGACAGAAGAAAAAGTTTAAACAAAAATATATGTATATAACCTAAATTGAAAAAGTGAAAGAAGGAAGAACAACTTTACGAGGCAGAACTATCCAAGTCGAAAGCCCCAACGTGTAAAAAGAAGGAAGAACAACTTTACGTGGCAAAAATAATAATCCAAGTCGAAAGCCCCAACGAGATCGAATAATTAAATGAGGAAATATAATCCATATAGGATTCCACCAGCATTAAAACCCGACGAAAAGGAAATCAAATCAACAGATCCAGTAGCAGCAGATCAACAAAACAGTGAACCAGTATTAAGATTAGAAAATCAGGTAAAAATGGCTTCAATCAACCTTGACCCCCTAAAATTATTAAAAAATTTACCAACCTATAATGGGAGAAATTGTAATTTAATTATATTTATTAAAAAAGCAGAATTTGTAATAAATTCATGTAGTTTGTATAACGAAGGTTCACAAGAATTTATAGTGAGTGAAATAAAATCAAAAATAACAGATTTCGCCCTAGAGGTAGTATTAAGGAGTGGCGACCCTAATAATTGGCAAGACATAAAAAATATTCTAGTAAAGAATTTTGGTGAGAAAGAATCTTTTCTAAAATTAAAAGAACTAGCAGATAAAGTTTATTCAAAAAACATTTCTCAACTATATAACACATTCTCAGAAATCCTCTGTAGACTAAATAATAAATATTATTTATCTGAAAATAAACCGGAAGAATACAATCCTTTCAATAATGAAGCGTCATTATTATCTAAATTTTGTGAAAGAATACCCCCGAACGCAAGTTCAATAATAATCAATCATAACATAACAACCCTTAGTGAAGCATTCTATAAATTAGAATCTTGTCATTGGACAAAAGAAGATATTCATAATAGGAACGATAGAAACATTAAAAATAATGAGTACAAAAATAATTTGAATAACAATTTTAATAATAATTATAAACCTAATAATTTTAATCCAAACTATAGAAACGATAGAAATTACAAAAATGATTTCAAAAATTCTAATTATAGGAATAATAACAAGAGAAATTTTAACAACAATAGTAAACACTTTAATAGAAATAATAACCAAAATCAAAACGAACAGTATTATAGGCAACCGAACAGAAGTGGTAATTTTTCCAATCAAAATCATAATACATTTGTTAGGCAAAGAAATATTCCAGAACCAATGGAAGTGGATCATTTAACCCAAAATACATCAAATTTTCAAATACATGCCTCAGCAGACCATTACCCTGCATAGATGTCCATATTTTAAATAAAAAGCTTAAATTATTAGTAGACACAGGAGCTGCAACTTCTATTTTGAAAGAAAATATATTTCCAAAACATTTTGAAACTAAACTAGATAAACCACATACCATTAAAACACTATTTAGAGAAAATTTAATACGTACAAAAATAATTTTGCCATTACCAAGTGAATTTAATAAAAAAGAATCGACCATGGAATTTTTAATTACTCCAATTACGAATAGTACATTCGACGGAATTTTAGGAAACAATATACTTATACCATTACAAGCCGAATTATCATACTATACTCATACTGTGAAAATTAATAATATAGAAATACCATTACTATCAAAACCCAAGGATGATTATCCTCTAGAAAATTATATTCTAGAGTTATCAAATACACAAATAAACTTATGTAGAATTGATGAAAATGAAAATTTAATAAATAAATTAATTAAACCTTATATGAACGCGGAAGAAAAGAAAGCACTAATTCAAATACTCAAGAATAATAAGAAATTATTTTATAAGGAAGGAGATATTTTAACTAATGTTAAAGAAGTTACTCATAAAATTGAAACGAAAAATAATAAACCAATATATACACGATTGTATAGATACCCAGAAATACACAAAAATGAAGTAGAAAACCAAATAATTGAAATGTTAGATCAAGGTATAATAAAAGAAAGTAGTAGCCCATATAATGCACCTATCTGGGTTGTACCCAAAAAGATAGATAGTTCAGGAATCAAGAAATGGCGTATTGTCATAGATTATAGAAAACTTAACGAAATAACCGTGGAAGACAAGTTTCCTATTCCAAATATTGACGAAATATTCAGTAAATTGGGGAGAGCCCAATATTTTACTACTCTTGACTTAGCGAAAGGCTTTCATCAGATATTGGTGAACCCTGAAGACAGGCATAAAACTGCTTTTTCAACAGCTAATAATCATTACGAATTTAATCGGATGCCATTCGGATTAAAAAATGCCCCCGCTACTTTTCAGCGAATGATAAATCACGTATTAGAAGGACTCGTAGGAAAAATATGTGTTGTCTATTTAGACGACATCCTTATATTTAGCACATCATTAGAAGAACATATTTCTTCAATAAATAAAGTATTTCAGAAACTCAAGGAAAATAATTTAAAAATACAAATAGATAAATGCAAATTTTTTAGCAAAGAAACAGAATACTTAGGTCATGTTATTACTACAAATGGAATAAAGCCAAATCCAGATAAAATAAAAGCTATCGAAAAAATACCCATTCCATGCACAACTAAACAAATAAAATCGTTTTTAGGACTAACAGGTTATTATAGGAAATTTATAAGAGATTATTCAAAAGTAGCAGTGCCTATGACAAAATACCTGAAAAAAGGAACAAAGATAAATATTAAGGACCCAGAATATATTACAGCTTTTGAAGAACTGAAATTACTCATATCTAGTGACCCTGTTTTAAAATATCCCGATTACACTAAAGAATTCGTGTTAACAACAGATGCATCAAATTATGCAATTGGGTCTGTCCTTTCACAATCAAATCATCCATTATGCTATGCATCTCGAACCCTTAACGAACATGAACGTAGATATAGCACTATTGAGAAGGAATTATTAAGTATTGTATGGTCAGTAAAATATTTTCGATCATATCTCTACGGTCGCAAATTTAAAATACGAACCGATCACAGACCTTTAATTTGGTTAAGTAACCTAAAAGAACCAAATTCAAAACTCCAGAGATGGAAAATAAGTTTAAATGAATATGACTTTGATATCGAATATTTAAAAGGAAAAGAAAATCGTGTAGCAGATTACCTTAGTCGACTTGAAATCAATGCAATCAATGCAAATAAAGATACATCGTTAGCCACAAATCATAGTGGTATAGAAGAAAGAAATGATCATATAGGAATTTCAGAATTACCTACAAATATGTTTAAGCATCAAATAGAAGTTATAGAGTCAGAAGATGAAAATAAAAATATAAAATGTATATACCAAGGTGTAAGAAGACTAACTATTAAATCAAAAGATGTAGGCGATTATTTTACTGAAGCATTAAGGGAATTTTTACCCGATCATGGAAAAGTGGCATTATATTGTCCAAGTGATAATTTATTTTGCAAAATTCAGGAAAAATATGTTGAGCTTTACAGCAATCAAAGTAAACTGATATTACTAAGATGCATTACGCTTTTAAAAGATTTAAGTAATACAAATGATGCGTTGAATCTCATTGAAAAGATTCATGAACAATATAATCACCGAGGAATACAAGAAACATATCTTGAAATTAAAAATGAATTCTATTTTCCAAAATTAAGGGAATTAATAAGAAGATACATAAACAATTGTACTGTATGTCAAACAGCGAAACATGATAGAAATCCAGAGAAAATAAAATTTGAAATAAGTAAAACTACACTTAAGCCAAATGAGCTTATACACATGGATATATATATTCCAAGTAAAGATATTTACTTTTTGACAATTATTGACAAATTTACTAAACATTTGACAGCTTTTCCCATAGCTAGTAGAAACGCTCACAAAATAATTGAGCAACTTAAACTTAGAAACTCTATACTAGGCAAACCTGAAGAAATCGTATGCGACAATGAATTTAATAGCCTAGCATTTAAAGAATATTGTAACGAAGAAGGAATTAAGATAAAACTTGTAACTCCAAATCATAAGACAGGAAACTCAGATGTAGAAAGAGTGCATGGTACACTCAATGAACATATAAGAATATACAATGTACAAGAAAAGAAAAAGAACGTATTAAATTTAAAAGAGAAAGTAATAAAAGCAGTTAGTATATATAACTGTACAATCCATTCAACGACATTAAGAAAGCCTATAGACTTTATTCAAAACAAAATTAAGGTAGAAGAGTTAGAAGAAATAGGACGAAAGATTCATAAAGTTAAAGAAGATAATATTAATAAAAGAAATAAAAATAAAATAGATTTTGTTGAACCAGATTTAAATAAAGATTTATACGTAAAAGCAGACGTAGTTAGAACAGCAAAGAAGATAGCTGCAAAATATAAGAAAACAAAAGTAGAAAAAATAAATAACAAATATTATGCTAATCAGAAAAAAATACATAAAAGCTTTTTCAAAAGAAAATATAAATATCAAAATAGCGATAAATAATTTAATCTCTTTACAGGCAATATGAAAGCCATAAATATTTATTTATTCTTCATCATAACCATGGTGAAATCAGAGTTCTTATTGCAAGAAATTCGTAACTAAGCAGGATATATTATAATTAAACAAGAGCCAATTGAATTGATTGAAAGATATGACAAAATACTTCACATTATTAATTTAGAAACTTATAACGAAATAATTAAACAAATTGAATTTTCTATAGAAACAGGCTATAATAATTTTAATGACTTAAGATTAAAAAGACTAATGACAGAAGCATTAGGAGATACAAAATCAAAATTACATAGTATACTTCCTTATTCTAGACAAAAGAGAGGAATAATAAACATAGGAGGTAGTGCACTCCATTTTCTTTTTGGAGTTATAGATAATGATGAAAGATTAGAAATTGAGAATCATTTGAAAATAATAGAAGAAAACAATAAAAATGCTATAACAGAATTAAACAAACAGATAGGGATTAATACACAATTCCAAACAGAATTAGAAACTATGGCAGACAGAATAAACAAACATCAATACGTGCTTAGAAATTTCATTAATTCAACAGAAGTAAAACAAGAAAATTTAGCTAAAAGTATATTATCTTTACAAATAAATACCGATATAATGTTGTTAAACAATGAAGTTGAGAAATTACAAGACAATATAGTCTTTTCAAGATTAGGAATTCTAGGAAGAAATATTCTTACAAAAGAAGAAAATAAAAGATTTAATATATCCGTACAAAAACTAGAACATATAGAAAGTAGTTTAGTAACTAGAAATAACAATTTAGTTTTTATTTTAAAAATACCAGTATTTACATATAAATATGAAACCATAATTATTTTACCTGTTCCAAATGAACAAGGACTAGAAATCGAAATATCAAAGTATAATTATATAATTTATAACAAAACATTGTATGAAAATAATGCAATTAAATATGTTAAACATTTAAGAAAAAGTCCAATATGTATACAAAATTTATATGAAACAAAATACGAAAATTGTAAGATTAGATCTAATAAAGATCAAGAATTAATAGAAATAGAAGATGGCCTTATATTAACAAAAAATTTAGTAGAAACAAGTCTAAATGACTATTGTAATAATATTGAATATAAAATTACTAAAAATAACCTAATACATTTTAAAGATTGCAATATCAAAATAAATGCAACTTTGTATTCAAATCAAAAAGAAACTTTCAAGCAAAATATTGTAATTCCATTATATAATACACTAAACTTCACAAAAATAAATGTTACTTTAGAAAATATACATATAAATCAAATCGAAAATTTAAAAGAATTACAAGAATTAAAATATCAGAACAATGTAAAACATATTATATCATATACAAGTATAACAATCATAATTGTTGTAATTGCAATATTATTATTATATTGTAAGCGTAAAGAAACCCAAAAAATTAAAATTGAAAATAGAATTATAGATACTCAGGAGAGCATCAAACTTAAGGAGGGAGGGGTTACATTATCAGAACACCCTCACATAATTTTATAATAATATTAAACACCCTATGATAATGAAGAAAGATACAAAGTATCTTTCCATATACCAAATGTAGCTCACACAATGATTCATAATTTCATTGACGATATCCGATATTATAAACATAAACTTACCAAATGTAATGCTTACACAATAATTCATAATTTATGATTTCATCTCATAGCGAATGATGAAATCCGATATTATAAACACAAACTGCATATCAGCAATTTTATTAAACAAAGAGCAGCATATGATCTTCAATCATACTGCTGAGTAGACAAATATAAAGTATAAAAGGGTTTCTTCGATCACTTGAAAGATCAGTTCTAATTAGTAATTACAACGTATAGCTGAAGATTTCCCCCCACCAGTGGTAAGGGATCTGAAGCTCTTAATAAATTTATATTATTAAAAAACAATCGCTAGTGTTTTATTTAATGGTGGTATTCTCACAAGAGAATACAATATATATTATTTTTTATTTACGAAAGGAACCGTAAACAAAACTGTTCGACATAAACCTTACTGTTCCATTTTTATAGAGATCTAAATGGTGGTCAAAAACAATGATAAATGCTTACGTTTAAAAAGTCGATTTTTATTTATTTATTTATTTCATCATCTATCGAATTTCCTCTTTCAGATTGCTTAAATCTAACTTAATCTATTTCATATAATTTTAATTTGTATTTTTATTAACGTTTTCATTCAGTTAACTGTAATTTAAATACATATCTTTCAAGACCTGAGTCTACATTGAAATCTAATTCATTATATACTTTCATACATCTTGTGAATGGTTCATTAGAACCATAATTATATCTATGCAAGAGAATATAAAAAAATTTTATCATGCGATCAGGCATTGATTAAACCAATTGATTAAATCAATTGTGAAATTTTTTAGTATTAGTTCTTGAGCCTGGAAAAATATTTAATATTTAAAATTAAGGCATGGTTTTTCTCTCGGGTTGTTCGGTCCCGGTTGTCTAGTTGGTGGGTTTGTTGATGGTTGGTTGGTAGGTGTTTTCAGCCACGGTGGTATGCTGACTCCACGTCAGGGTAAAATCGTACTGCTTCTTCGAAGCACTAAAGTATCTAGGCTCTGGATGTCGTTCATGAGTGATTATCTTTCTCATCAGCGGGTTAGGGTGGTTGGCAGTGTTATGTAAGAGCTCCTTTGCCAATTGCACGAGAAATTGGCCCAGTGGCTTGATCTTGGCTTCTTCGTAGATTCTTACGTTGCTGTAGGTCTTTTGTCGTTGTCGATCAAATGTTAGTTCGGTGCGTATCTTCAGAAATTTCCTTTCGAAGAGTTGGAGCTTCTTCATTGCTGTCTTCAAAATGGTGTACCATGCAGGAAAATTATAGCTGATGACAGGTCTGATTAGCTGCTTGTATATCAGTAGTTTCACTGGCTGGCTTAGTCCGGTTCTTCTGGCTAGCAATTGGTGTAAGCGGTGAAACGCGAATTTGGCCTTCCTTAGTACAGACAGCGGTTATCATTGGTGGTGGGTCTCCTGAAACACACAAGCTCAGATTTGGCAGTGTTGAATGAATGAATGAATGAATGAATAATTGGGGTATAAAAACACTGCGACCTAAAGATCTATTGTGTCCCCCATCAAGAACTGGATGAGGTTGGCTCAATATTACAGTTCTTCCTCCAAATCTGCCCCTCTGAGGAATCGAAGTATTTGGAGTATTTTAAGGGATGATAATTCACTCTCTTTTATGTGGTGCTTGCCCAGATACCTGTGCCTTTGATGCACGAGTGCATCACATTTCCCCAGTATGTGGTCAGGTGTCTCTTCGTGAGTGTTGCAGAATCTGCAAGTCGCGCTGTTTACCAGGCCAAGGATGTTGAGGTGTCTTCTCAACCTACAGTGGCCTGTGAGAAGCCCTGTAATTTTCCTTAGGTTGTTCCTACTTAAGCTAATGCAGGTTAGGAAACGCTCTCGGTTGTAGTCCCCGAGTAGGAGTTTTGCCTGTCTTAGCTTAGGGAGTTCTTTCCAGATCTTTGATCTTTTTGTCTCCTCTTCTGTTTTGATTTTGTTTTTGATCACGTTTTCTCCTATTCCGCAGTAGGGCTCTGGCCCTGTAAGGGGTGTCGATGCACCTATTTTTGCTAAGGAGTCTGCCACTTCGTTGCCCTGGACACCAACGTGGCCTGGTACCCAATGGAGCGTGACAGTGTTATTCTTGCCCAGTTTATTAAGCTTAGTCACGCTTTCCCAAACAAGTTTGGAGCTGATGGCGTAGGAGCTTAGTGCTTTTAGTGCAGCCTGACTGTCTGACATGATGGCAATGTTTTGGTTTTTGTATTTCCTATCGAGGTTTCTTCCAGCACATATGCCTATGGCATTTACTTCTGCCTGGAATATGCTAGTGGACTGTCCCATCGGTAAGGAGAGTTTAGTTCTAGGCCCAAAAACTCCAGCACCAGTCCCTTCAGCCGTCCTCGATCCATCAGTGTACCATTTGATGGTATTTTCTTTAAGACTATAGTTTATTGTTTCGCCTAACCAGTCTTTTTTGCAACTTAACTCCGTTTTGAAATGTTTCTCGAAGTTATATCTTTTGATCATACCATCTCTTGGGATGTCAATGAGGTTTGTTACTGAGGACCGGATTATCGAATCTTTTTCCCTGTTACCAATAATTTTACTCGTCCCAGTACCCTCCTTGGCAAATCTCATTATGGCTCCCTTAGCAGCATTTTCAATGACCACGTGTAGTGGCGTCAGATGAAGGATGGTTTCCATCGCTGCTGTAGGGCAAGTTCTCATTGCTCCTGTTATGCATATACATGCAAGCCTTTGCAATTTGTCTAGTGATTTCCTAGTTGTGTTTAGTTCGGTTCTTTTATACCATGCAATCGCCCCATAGGTAATGATGGGTCTTACCATCATGGTGTACATCCATCTTATGATGTTTGGTTTGCAGCCCCATGATTTACCTGCAAGTCTCTTGCATATCATAAGGGCCTTTGTGGCTTTCCCGACAGTTATTTCGACATGCTTGTTCCAGAGGAGTTTGCTATCTAGTGTAACTCCTAAATATTTGACCTCCCTCTGGATGTCGATTACATCTCCCGCCAACCGAATGGGTTTCATGCGAGGTAAAAGTCTTTTACTGGTAAATGGTACTATCGTTGTTTTGGTAGGGTTGATGTTAAGTCCCACAGATATACACCATTTCCTAGTTATAGACAGCCCTCTCTGGACTATATCACAAAGAGTTTCTTCGTACTTCCCCAGTGCCGTTATAACGATGTCATCAGCAAAGCCAATACATCGAATTCCTTGGAAGGTTAGACTTTCTAGTAATTCATCAACTACAAGACTCCACAGCAAGGGTGATAATACCCCTCCCTGCGGACAGCCTCTTGTTGTAATGACTTTCTGGACGTTAAGTCCTGCATATGCTTCCGCCGTTCTTGTACTAAGCATTTTACTTATCCATCTGACTATAGTGATAGGAACTCTCTTCCTTTCTAGAGCCGAATGAACTGCTTCGTGAGAGGTGTTGTCGAAGGCCCCCTCAATATCAAGGAAGGCGCATAATGCCGTTTCTTTAGTATCTAAAGCTCTCTGTATTATATTAGTTAGTTCGTACAGAGCGGTTTCTGTGGATCTACCCGCTCTGTAAGCATGCTGACGGTGATTTAGGGGCATGTTTACTAATACTTCCGATCTAATGAAGTTATCAATTACCTTTTCCAAAGTTTTCAGTAAGAAGGATGTTAGGCTTATTGGCCTGAATGACTTAGGATGTGTGGTATCTTTTTTCCCCACTTTGGGGATGAAAATTACCTTTGCTCTTCTCCATAGACTTGGTATGTACCCAAGTGCAATACTACTTCGAAGCAGTCTAATAAGATAGGGCATCAGTTCCTCTTTACCTTTCTGCAAGAGCGCAGGAAAGATGCCATCTACGCCCGGTGATTTGAAAGGTTGAAAGGTACTTAACGCCCATTCAATCCTATTGCCTGAACAGATAGTCGAAGCTATCTTCCAGTCTTCCCGGTAAGGCCTTAGAGGTATTCTCTCTATCATATTTCCTACCATTGGTAAGCTGCCTGGAAAATGAGTATTTAGCAGTAGGGTTGACCTTTGCTCCTCGTTTTCAGTGAAGCTACCATCGGCGTAACGAAGTGCCAAAGAGGTTAATGTGTTATCTTTGGCTAGAGCCTTGTGTAATCTTGCTGCTGCAGGTGTCGACGAAATGCCCTCACAGAAATTAGCAAAACTATTTCTCTTAGCTCTCCTTATTTCTCCGTTATATTTGGTCAGCTCTGCAGAGTAGTTATGCCACTCTCCAGTACTCTTTGCTTTATTGAAGAGCTTTCTTACCTTGGATCTTAGTTTTGACAGATTATTGTTCCACCATGGAGCATCCTTCTGCCTTTTAATGGGTTTAAGGGGACAACTGAGTTCGTAAGCCTCATTTATAGCCCCGCTAAATTCATTAACTAAGTGTTCTAACTCAAGGTTACTGTTTGTCGTTTCTTGTGGACCTATACGTTCAAGACTAGTCTTTAGGACAGTTTTGTACAGGTTCCAGTTTGTTTTCTTAGGGTTCCTGCCAGAGGTGTTCTCTGTCAACAGGTTTTCTAAAGTAAACACTATAATTCTATGATCAGACATAGAAGGTTCGTTGGAGACTCTCCAGTCTCTAACTAATCGACTTAAGTTCGGGGTTCCAAACGTTAAGTCTAGAACTTCCTTCCTTACTCTAGTAACAAATGTAGGTGTGTTCCCTACGTTAAATATATCTAGATTTTTCTCGATAATAAAGTCTAAAAGGTACTCACCCCTTTGATTAGTATCGGTACTACCCCACGTTGTATGGTGGGCGTTTGCGTCACATCCAACCATCAGTGGTAGTCCTTTGCTGTTGCAGTAGTCCACTAGCTTCTTCACTTCGACTGGTGGTATGTTGGCGTCGTCACCGGCGAAGTAGGCTGATGCTACAACCATCGTGCGGAGGTTGCCCTCGATGTCGATTTGGGCTTGTATTGGTACCAAGTCCCGCGTCATAAATTCTGAAAGACATATAAAATTTATGTTATTTCTTATCTTTATGCATGCTCTGGGCGAGTCAATCCTCGTATCCCATATTAACTTAGAGTCCTTACATGTTAGGCCCCTAACTTGGCCCCCGTAAATCCAGGGTTCTTGGATCAGAACTAGCCCTAGGTTATCCGCTGTGAATTTTCTTGCTATGACAGCTGATGCTGCCTTAGCGTGGTGGATATTCGCCTGAGCTAGCCTGGTTCTGATCCCGCGTCCAGACATTTTAATTTTATTGGGTAGGGGCAAATGCCCCTTCATCTGCAAGCAGATCATCCTCCTCGTCCATTGGAAGCGACTCGTTCAAATCGAATGGGCTAGGAGAGAGGTCAATGCCCTCCATCTCTTCGCTCATCCGACTTGCTTCGTTTGTTGCCAGTGTTCCTACCTGGCTTTGGATGACTGCTATGGTGTGGGTGTGGTTGTGGGTTTGTTCAGGGGTCTGGGTGGGTTTTGGAGTATAGGAAGGTAAAAGGATTTGTGAAGGTTGGGAGGATTGTACGGGTTGGGAGGTTTGGAAGGGTTGGGAGGTTTGGGAGGGTAGGGTTGTGGTTGTGGTTGTGGTGGACGCTAATAAGGTGGGAAGGGGGGTGTTGGTGGGCAAACTGGATTGGGGTTGGGTTGTGGTTGTGGGTGTGGTGGGAGCTAACGAGGGGGGGAGTGGGGTGTTGGCAGGCAAACTGGATTCAGCTGTGGTAGGGATGGTGTTGGCTCCTCTACCTGCTACTTCAATACAGCTCATCTTACTGTTTTTTCGTAGGCCAGTAACGGGGATCTTCCCGAATTTGTAATGCAGTTGATGCCCTGCCTTACTTATGGCCTCCGCTGACTGACCGTCAATGCTGATTACCAGGAGCTGTCCTTTGCCCTCGACCTTGCTCGACAGGATCTTCCATGCATTTACAATCATTCCCTCATTCTGGGCCTGGATGAGCGCGAGCGATTTTTTGTCGTCTTGCCCGGTGCTTCTTGGCAGAAACAGCGTGATGTTGTGCATTTTGGGGATGTCATCGCCCATACATGCCATCAATTCGCTGCCCTTCCAAGTACTCAGCTTGGAGGCTTTTTCCTTGAGCCAATCTGCCGTCTCTTGCCCAGCGCAGTCGACTAACAACCGTCCCGCCCTGAAGTGCACGCCATTAAATTTCAGTTTATGCGTCCAACCAAGGGAGACTTCCTCAATAATGGCATCCTCCAATACTGACAATTCGTCAGCACTGAGGGAGACCTGAGGGTACTCCTTTGGCAGAACCGCAATCCTCAATGTACTGGCCGCGCTCGCGTACGAGAGCTGTTGTACGTCGGCTCCGATTTTAGCGGTGCTCGTTCCCGCTGTGGTTGCTGGCGACGTTCTAGCTTTTTTGACGTCTTGCCTTAGGGGAGGAGTTATAAGGTGGCTCTTCCTCTTACCCTGTTCTAGGCGTTGTGCAGGTTCTTTCTTTGCATCCGCCTTTCTCTCGTCTACTTTCTTCCGGGCGTCCTGCGGGGACATGCCCTCGGCGAGGAACCGGAGGTACCATCTTGCACCTGCACCGCTGAGTCCCTTCCTATTTGGGTCATCCCGGCCACCTGGCTCGCCCATTTTCGGAAGTGGGCCGTTCTTTTTTCTGCTTTGGCCACTTTCTTTTTCCCGGTGCATCATTCTGGTAGACTCAGAGACAGCTTTTGATGGTGTCATTTTCCCATCAGTGATTGCTTTGACAGCATCCTTCACCGGCTTGGGAGGTAATCTCCTCATGCTAGCTTCAGATGTGCCAGGAGTATCATCTGTAACTCGCCTGGGTGGCATTTTCCCCTGACTCGTTGTAGACGATTCTCCTTGAGCTACCCGGTATTGCACTTGCCCATGAGGCTTTCTCTTGAAGAAGTGACTGATGTTCGGTCTCGACTCGTCTCCACGGAGGTTAGACTCCATGCGATCCGCATACTCATTCGCGGTGACATCCCGCGGAATGTTAAATTTAATGTGGTTGGTGTTATTTTTTTGTTTTTTGTTTTTTGGCATATTGTTCCCACGAGTAGCTAGAGAAGGGTAGGTCCGCCATATCAGAGCTCCGCATGATATGGTAAGGTCATGGTTACTCTTCGATTCGACCTGGTGTCGAAGAGGTTCCGTTAGAATACAGCCGGTATACCCCCTGGCTGCAAACCATCCAATAGGCACGGTTCACGTAACACCCTGGATTAGGGGGGGCAGTTCTTAGTTCGTAACTCCTCAAAATCACTACCGGATTGGGACTTTCCAAACCTGTAGGTCAGATGAATCTTTGAAACTTAAGCCTCCGCACCGCGGCAAGGTGACTGCCACGCGAAGGTTGGCAGTGTTGATTCGGATTTTTTTTTTTTTTTTTTTATAATCTACCCGCGCTCAAGGGATTATGATTACCCTTTAAATGTTTCAACACAGCGCGGGCGTGAAGTTAATGAAGAGAAAGAAGGATAGGAAAGATGTGTGGCACGATGTTCTGAGACTGTTGGTGGTTGTCTCAGATATTTTTATCTCCAGGGATGGCGGCTGAGCTAAAGCGGAGAATTGCCGTGTCTTTTTTTCTATGTCGCTTATAATTCGCATTATTTTATTCATGTTCATCGTTGTTGGGAATACTAGTTTAACTCAATTACATGTTGTTAGTGTTATGCCTGAACAACATGTAATGAGTAAACCAGCAACCCACTGATGACAATTTTTAGAAGGTTAAAATGGAATTAAAACGACATAGACGGCGGCAGGGATCGAACCTGTGATCATGAGGTTGACAGGCAAGCACACAACCATCGTGCCACGGCCACCCCCACTTTCTGTAATAATCGAAGAGTCTGGGGACGTGGGTTTCCACTCTCCGAGCTGCAATTGTTGGCGCTATCGATGGGGCGTAGGTCAGTGAGTCGTCTACAAAAAGCAGGTTCTCGCAATCAGTTGGCACGGGTTGATCAGAATTCATCAGGCTATATAGGAAGGGACCCAACTTCGATCTTTGGGCGACTCCGGATGGATTTGATTGAAGACTTGCAGCTGTCCACTTGAACGAAGAATTTCCAGAAAGAGAGAAAAGAAAATAATATTTTTATTAGTGGCGAAGGTAACCCAAGTGCTCTAAGCTTATGGATAAGGGCTTCTATGAATACGCTGTCGAATGCTTTCTCTGAGGAGACGTCAGACTGGAACTTTAGTAACGGATGCAGTGTCAAATTCCCTTCCCGGAAGCCAAACTGCATGTCTGGGATGATGTTATTTTCATTGCAGTACTTCTTGAGCCTCCCTAGCATGACTTTTTCCAGAATTTTGCTGATATTGTTGAGGAGCGATATAGGCCTGTAGTTGGAAACCAGGTTATTAGCGCCTTTCTTCGAGATTGCCACGGTTTTTGCAGGTTTCCACTTATGAGGCAAGTAGCAGTTGTTGACGCAGTTGTTTATGATGATTGTAATTAGTATCATCGCTGCATGTGGAAGCCTTTCGATGACGTAGTTGGCGAGTGCATCCGGTCCTATTGACTTCTTTGGCTTGGAATTGACTATGATTTCCGCAATTTCCTCTGGTTTTTATTTGCCTTACTTTATATTTTTAAATATTACGACAATCGATATTTTTGTTTGGTCAATATAGAATTTCCAAAATGCAACTTCTTGCACTTGAAACAAATGCCAAAAATAGGTGGAAAATTTGGTCCTCATTTCCTAGAAATTAATGTCTTGATCTCAATCAAAAAGTGCTTGCTAAGTTGTTATTATAACGCAAGTGAGATGTCCAATTCAATTCCACTCAAGTAGCAAATTGCTACCTAATTTCAGTACTTAGCTTATTGCTGCCTATGATATATGCATACATTTATACAATTTTGGTATACTTAAGCTCTTAATTTTTCTACTCCTAAGCAAACGGAATGATTTTGATAATTTTTCTTTGTTACGTGTTTTCTTTTATTTCTCTGACTAATTTTATATTTTTAGAATTTTTTATATAAGCAATCCGAAATTTATTTACCCAAATACCAAATGAATTTAATCTAAATGCAAATCCAGGGGTGCTGTGTCCAGCCAAGTTGGCGACACTCCACCTACTTTACAGAAACAAACTCAAGTGGATCCACTTCAAAAAGTTCAAATTCACAGTATTTGCTGAGCTGATCAAACACCACCTCTTGAGCGTTAGTACTTCCTGAGATATTGGACTTCAAAAATCGCTAAGACTGTAAATGATTGACTCACTGGCAGATCATTAAAATTATGAAACCATTCCCACCAATGTAGAACCTTGTAATTTCGCACAACGGTAGGTCTTCTGGTAAAAACTGAAAATGTGGAATTTTCCATTCAAGGAGCATGGCGTCCCCACACTTACTCAAAAATGCTTATAAAATATAGAGAGCACTTTCGATTATTGTAGACTAATGCAATTTTGTAGATCGGTATGTAGATCGATAGGGCTTGAAGTAAGGTGCATGTTTCAAGTTTTCATAACATTTTAAATTGTGAGTAATAACAATTTAAAATGTTATGAAAACTTGACCAGTGAACCCTCCAAATTTTGGTCAGTAATAATAATAACTAAATGTTTCCTAATAGTTTGATACTTTTAAAAAGATTGAAATTAAACTTAATAAACTAAGAATTTGGAGTTGGGAGATCTACCCTGTTTCTTCACGGCTGACTTATTTCACACAGGGTTTTATAAGAATTTGGTTGTCGTTTTTAACATTTATGGTTTTCTTGTGATTTCACTTTTCATCAACCATTTTATTTTGTCAGGCGAAGATTTCGAAAGACAACAGTGAAGCTATTGGTATGGAGTTCTAAATACGAACAAAGATTGTATATAATAATTTCTTAAAAGGAGTTTTTGGAGGCACATAGAGAAAAGAAAGAATAAACGCATAAGTCCCATCGCTCTACAAAATTGGTAAGAACTTTGAGAAAGTGGGTAGATGCCAAGCCCCCAGAATAGAAAATCCTAAATCTTCAATTTTTGCTTTATAAGTTCTTGAAGCCCTAGTTTCATAGTTCTACAACAATCAGAAGTACTCCACACAATTTACATATAATTTTTTTTTTTGAGAAAGTGGGTGAATACTACGCTTTTGAAAGGAAAAATTCGTGATTTTGTACTTTCTGTGCACAACGAGACCTACCGTTGTATGAAATTTCAAGATTCTACGGAGTCGGGAAGTACTCCATAGTTTTGATGATTTGTCAGTTAGTTACGGTCTTAGCGATGCGATCAGGAACTACGTATGCTCAAGAGTTAAAATCCGTTGAGGCACCTGTAATTGATTATCTGAACAAATATTGTGAATTTTGAGTATTCATCTTTAATGGTACTTAAGTTAGAAGGGGGTTGGAAACCGCCTGAATTTGTTCTTGTAAAAAGTGTGTAGTGCTGCGAACTTGGCTGGGCACTACTGCGCTCTTTGATCGTATGTCTACTATATAGCATATGCAAATAGATTCCAACTTACCGCGATTATTTATTTTAATCAAACCCATGACCACGACAAATATCAAATATTAAAATAAAAATAAAAATTAAAATAAATAATCGTTGTAAGTCCGTAAAGTATTCGTTTATTTAAAAATGTCTCAGTTCCACAATAAAAAAAGACTTAAATCTTCAGATTCAAACTATTAACAAATCAATTTTAACTTTTAACAAATCGATTTACTCAAAACACTAATTTGTTATTATTTTATGAATAGTTTATTAAATTATGTAATATAATACAATAGAAATAAAAATCAACAGTACTTTTAAGAAGATGAACTCGAGCCCAAGGAAATTTTCCAACACCATTAAGTAGGTAACCTTGAAATAGTTCACCATAAGATTTTGATAAAACTCCACTTGTTATTCCAACAAGCTTAGCTATTTTCTCCAAGAAATTTATAGAGAAGTTGAATGACAATTGCCAAAATGATGGTTGTTTTTTTTTGATAATGGTACGGTACTTGTTATCTTCGACCAACCTCAAGCTAAAATTTTTATCTCCCTAATCTCAATGCTCAACCCTATAGGAAATCGTTTTTAATAATGAAAGCATACGCGCGAGAAGTTTTAAGTGACTTTAACATGGAGCTCAACTTGGTTTCAAAAATTGAAGAAAGTTTGCAATAAGTTATACAGATCGATTTTAGTTTAATGGTTTTTCTATAAGGGCGGGTAGATGTTGAATGGAATAAACAAAGCTGTTTGTGAGGTATTTAGTAAATTCTTTATGTGTGGAGTATGCTATCGTTCAAATGACCGCAGGGGTTTCTCATGGTGGCACGGATCCCAGTGGTTCAATTTTTAATAACTCTTCTCCTTAGATCCGGCTGAATTTGAACGATGGCCTATGTTACTTTAGAGCACCGGTCGATTGTGGTTTATTTGCATAGACCTGCTACTTAGGAAAACCCCACAAGAAAGTCTTTTCAAATCGCATCACCATGGTGGCCAATTCACGTCACTTCTGCGAGAGATAACCATACTACCAAATCGTTCATACAGAATGTCAAACGTGGCGTTCCTTGTTTGGCAAGTAGTAACGTCCTGCTGGAACCACATGCGTATTGATACATATTGTTCAATTTGGGTCATAAGAAATTGGTTATCAAGATTGTGTAGCTCTCGCCATTGACAGTGGCTGCCTGACCAACAACGTTGTTTTCGAAAAAGTACGAACCAATGACACAGTCCGCCGCACTATGGGACCAAATGGTGCAAACCATCTCAAAAATCCATAACTTTTTCGTTTCTCAATATTTTTTTTTTGAAATTTTGCACACTTATACTTGTATAACCAAGAATTTAAAATATTAAAACGTTTTATATAGAAATAAATTATTTTATTTTTCTTAAATAAAATAAAATAACAAATTTGTATATTTTGTTTAATTTATATGGTCAAAATTTATTGGAGCAAGAATTGTTGCAACAATTTGGATGAAATTTGTACAGTTTTTTTCTTTTACCGGTGAAAACATCTGAAAGTAGTTTTTGTGAAATCCGCCCACTACCACGCCCATATTTTTTTGATTTTTGTTATTTCTTATTTTTAGTGACCAGGAAGCCGAACATTTTTGTTTGAGGTTTTTTAAACTCAAGAAATCAGATGCATATTTTTTCTGCCCACTTTCCCGCCCCTTTTTTTAATTTTCAGCTTAAAGTTCATTAAAAGCAGGCCTTTTTTTGATTAAGTTTTACATGTAGAAATTAATTTATGAAAAGTATTATTTTTTAGTAAAACCCGTGAACTGCCACGCCCGTTTTTGATATATGAAGGTGTTTTACCCTTAAGATAAAAAAAAAAAACAAAAAACGTAATTCAAAAGTATCTTATTACTATGTTATGTATCGATATTAATGTATGTTTAAAAGTTCTTTAGCCTCGTCAAATTTGGTTTTACCAGACTAGATACATATATGCGGATCAGATGTATATAATAAAGTGTGTAGAACATCTTCGTTCTTAGCTGATCTTGAACATTTCCTTTGCAAATAAATTCTCTCATTTTATTTTTTTTTTTTTTAATTTAATGCGAATCCTTCAAACGCTTTATTGAGAATAAAGGTTTAGTCATCTCATTACATTATCTATGAATGTTGCCTCTTGATTGATTAATGTTACAACAACAATTTGGCTGTCCCATGCCAACTCTATTACCCTTTAGACTATTTTCACATGCTTTTGGTATTGTTTACGATTCAGTTTACATATTGTATGCAGTTCTCTTTTAAGTGAACTGTTAACTTTTTGTTTTTTTCTGTTTTCTTTATTTATATGTACCTACATTTGTATTATATGAAACATACCCCACACACCCCATCCCACCCTCAAATGCTTGGCATTTATTTTTATTTGATTATGATTTTTTTTAATATAAATATGAGTAAGGAAGTTTAAAATTGGAAAACAAATATTTTATTCTAAAAATAAAATTTTGAATTTTAATAATATTGGAAATAACTGATAAAAACTTATACATTTTGTGGAAACATAGTCACTTATTATGATGTTTATGAAAATGTGTTGCACATGTTTTAACAGCTATATTTTTTAACTTTTGACAAAAAATAACATTTTGTTTTGAAATTTTGAGCTAAAAGTAATAAAATAATGGTCTAAAAATTTTTGGAATACACATTTATGTGCATCAATAAAGGTTCCACATTTTTGCCAAATTTTATTTTTTTTCATCACTTAACAATAAAGTTATAAGAATACGAATTTTTATTCTAAAAACTTATTTTTCTTCCTCATCATACGTTTTTTCTTCTTAAACGAAAATGCATGAAAATGCGAAAGTTTTTATTTTTTCTTCCAAATTTAGAATATTTTTAGAATACTAAACAGCCATTAACTAAACGGAGGCAGCTGGAACTAACAGAGAAAACTTTAATTGAAAACAAAAAAATGAAAAAGATACTGCACCTTACTCATTTCTTTTATTAATTTACTAGTGAACTAAATTTAAAAAAAAATATAACTGTTTTGTAAAGAAGAGGGTTTGGGCTTTTCAAAAAGGTATAATACTTATACATTCTGTCCAGAAAAATACGAAATAATTGACTTCAAACTCTCACTTCCAATAATTCTAAAAAATAAAAATATCGAAATGTCATTTTTAACGGTAATTTTAGGTACCTAGAACAAAAGTAAGATACAAAAAATTTACTGTGTTTGGAAGAACCATATTTCTAGTATATAATTCCATCATTAGATTTTTCAAATTACGAAATTCACCAAAACCATTTTTGAGATGGATTTCATCATTTGGTCCCATAGTGCGCCGGCCCAAAACTTTTTAAGGATGCATTGGCCTCTGGTGAATCTCGTAGGGGTTGGTGTCGTCCAATATCGGCAATTCATCCAAAAATGGGCCTCGTCCCTAAAGATGATTTTTCGGTCCAAATTGGGGTCTTCTACCAAACGCTCCGTCAGCTAAGAAACGTCCTTATCTATGGACTATTAGTCCAGTCAAAGCGTCATTTGACCTTGCGCGCAGAGGCATGGTCAATTTTTTTTCCATGGATCGATAGGTGCTTATGAGAAAAGTTTAAACCAAATTTGCACCACATGACAACTTTTTTTACCAAAGTTATTGGTAAAAATGTATTTTGTGTCATTTTTTGGTCATTTGCGAATATCTCGGCTCCACTATCTCGCACAAACAAAAATTAAACATGTTTTTATTCATTATAACATTAGATATGTTCTAAAAAAACCATTTGTTTAAACAAATGAAAAAAAAGTTATAGTAAGTTAAACAAATTTTTTGTTGTTTAAAAATCACTTTTTCGTGATTATTAAGAAAAAAGCTCATATAATGAGCCATTACCAATAACTTTGGTAAAAAAAGTTGTCATGTGGTGCAAATTTGGTTTTAAGCTTTTCTCATAAGCACCTATCGATCCATGAAAAAAAATTGACCATGCCTCTGCGCGCAAAGTCAGGCCCTTTTTCATGACGCTTTGACTGGACTATATGGCCATCAACTTTGAGCCCCTAGGACAGTTGGATTTCGTACACGTGTAGATCCAAGTCATGACGCCAAGTTCGCCAAGTTCGCCAAGTTAATGTCAGCGAAACGCCGAGTTCTTATGCAGGGCGATCAATCACTGCCTCGAGTTTTTCTATACATTTCAACGGACCGCGACGATGTTCTCGACTGTTCTTGCGTTCCTCTCACGCTTGAATGTTGGCTGATTGATAACCGAACCGTTTATTACCGCATTATTTTCTAAAAATATTTATTTTCAAACTTTTTTAGTTCTATTATATTTAAAACTACTTAACTTAAAAATACTCTTGTTGTATTTAATAATTAACTTAAATGAAATAAAAAGCTAAGTTTAAGCTGTTCCAAATAATGTTTTTTTATTTATTAAAATAAAAGTAGTATATAGAATTTGTATTATAAAAACCTTCATATAAAATAAATGTCCACTATCAATATAACAATACTTTAATATACTTTTTGCAAAAGATGTCATCAAAACAATATGGCCGCCACCAAAATCTATCCCTTTACATAATGTAATAGCATGTGTCAAGGCATTCCAAACGCATTTAAATAACAAATTATTTTCTAAAAATATACCATCAGCCATCTTATTTTAACACTTTTTTGGTATTATTATATTTTATACGAAAAAATAACATAATAAAAAAAGATATTATTTTGGATAACTTAAAAATACTCTTGTTTTATTTACTAATTACCTTAAATGAATTTCGGAAGCTATTTTTAAGCTATTCAAAATACTATATTTTATTTATTAAAATAAAAAAACACATTAAAAATGTCCACTATCAATATGACATACTTTAATAAACTCTTTGCAAAACATGGAAAAAGAAATATCTTTGTGTTTTGGCAGATCGATTTTTAAGAATATTTTGTGAATAATTTTTAGGATCATGAGTATCACTGTCCCAAGCGTAACAATAGAATCCCCCATATGTTGAAATGCGATCGAATTCAAATTGCTTAGGTATGGGTTTGAAGGGACATTTATGTGTACTCAAGATGACAGCGGACTGACACATGATAATTGCACAAAAATTGAAGGAAAACTCAGCTATCTGCTATCATCAACTAAACGATTTTATCCAGCCTTAATCTCTCATTTAATTTCGAGTTTTGAATTTGTACGCAGATAAATTATTATGTATGTATCATCGTCTTTCCAAACTATACCAGTGCGGGTCTCTTTTCTTTTCTTAGACATGATAGTTGTTTTGAAACCTCGGGACTCCTTGTAGTCATTTACCTAATTTTAATCGATTGGAAATAATGTACCTACAAATGAGGAGGAAGGAACTACAAGCATATAATGTATAGAATACATAACATAGGGGTCAGTTCGAAGGGCCCTGCCTGGCCCTTAGCATAAGTATCATCAAAGAAGACCATACGGTTTCCATGAGAAGAAATTTGTTTTCTTCGCTAATATTGCACGATTTATATTTTTGAAAAGGATTCACGCATGACCAACGTATTGCATTCAAAAAGGATCATTTCAATGCTGGCCAGAAAGGTAATTCATCATCCTGCAGGGATATAGCAATCATTCTCAGATTGACCAAAAAACAATATCAAAATCGGATACCTACCTTTGCACGGTATCTGAAAAAGTAATTTTGCATCTTAAATTATTATTCTTCCATTCCCTGGGAAACTCGAATCATGCGCCGTCATCATATCACAACAAATACATCATCATTTGTATAAAATTCCTTCATTTCTCCCGGTAAATTATATTATGTATACCTACCAAAAATGCAAAAGGATGCGATAGTAGGCTCTTTCATCATCATAATATTCCCACATATTTCAGTGCAAAATAACTTTCTCACACAAAAAAAAAGGATACAGGATGGATCGTTTATTCTCATAACGATCACAAATAATGTGCACAATATTAACCAACCATCGTAATGTGTTGTATAGTTGCGCATACGAGTATATGTCCTTTCCAAAGGATTTTAGGATTCTGCAGGTGGAATTTTCATGATGTCCTTGAAGCTGACTCTACTCAGATGGTGTTCATACCATAATCGTGTGAAAATGTTGTTCTTCGTTATTTGTCAAAGGATAACAGGAAAATAAACGCGTCATTTCCAAAAAGAACCTGTTGGTCTCTTAGTTTAGTTGTGTTTGTAGATGTCCTTCTCAATGAAATGGAAAGTGGCAGTTGGAAAATGACTTCGACTTTATGTTCTCACAGGAAGTTGATTTTGTCTCGCCTTTTTGCGGTGATCCTTGAAGAGAGAAGCTGTTGCATATGCACTCCACACGTTGGTGTATCGTGTTTGGAGGATTTGTTTTCGTTGTGGTATTTGGTTTCCTTAAATACAAGTGGTATTGCGCAAAGCGGCTGCAGAGTAATATGGTGCAAGGTTTTGTTTTGTAGATGGTAAACATCCGCTATACGTAGAGCTCGGAGTTAAACAGGTGAATGTCGAATGGGAAATAACTATTAAAGTGGACTATATAGTCTTGATTGCATGTCCGGAAGGAGATTTTTTTTTTGTTTAATGGGACAGTGGCTTGATGGTCTCAATGTTGATTTAAGAAAATATTGGCTTCGGTGTGCACTTCGGAACGTCCAGATGGCAGGCAGTTTATAAAAATGCGGTTGAATTTATATTTCTACTAAGAATATCATCAGCTTCACAGTTACGCAGAAGGTATCTTTTTATTCAACGAGAAATAGAGATAATTCCATGATAATTCATTTTTGCATATGTTCAAGCTCATGAACCCTTTCAGCTACCAAACCTACTGCTGGTAAGTTTTTGAAAACTCCTGCAATGAACTTGCAGAACCTTTGTATCGTGATTGTTTTTCATTCATCTTTTATGACATTTTCGTCTTAAACAGAAACTGAATTATTAATTGCATTCAGTTTGGAAACAACGGTAAACGCTGGTACTCACGAAGACAAAAGTGTCCACAAGGTTTCCAAATGTCTGCTATTGCTTTTAAATATTATCTAGGTCTTCTCTTAATTAATTTAAGTTTCCCTATATTAGACACTATAAACAGCGCTAATCTTGCTGATCTTCGAAGGGCATTAAGTAGACATATACATAGTCCCCAAGACTTATGTGGTATCACAATGGCAAAATTTATGATCTAAGTGTATCAGTTTTCTGCTGGTAGTCACTTCAAACTTACCGAAGATAAGTAAGGTACGAAAAGTATATTTTATCTGTAATATTTGTTATATTTCTGCAAATGGCTAATGTTTCATTTACACTTGTCTTTCAAAGACGCACTTTAACAATAAGACCTGGTAGCTCATACTTACTTACTTTACTTATGTTGGTGCTCCAGTCCGGGGTGGACCAGGGCCTCAACTAACAAGCTTCTTCAGTTAGCTCGGTCCCTAGCTACAAGTAGCTGTCTTCAGTTTCGCACGTCAAGTTGGTTGAAGTCCCCTCCCACTTGTGTGTGCCACCTGAATCCCGGTCAGTTTCGCTGTACGGCCCGTACAGTTCATGGTTATATCTTCTGCTCCACTCCCCGTCTATGCAGACGGAACCAAAGATCACACGAAGAATTTTCCTCTTGTAACATCATAAAGCGTTCTCATCTACTTTCGACAAACTCATTGTCTCTGCACCATAGACAAGGACCAGGATGATGAGACTTTTATAGAGGGATACTTTAGCTGCTCGAGAGAGGACTTTTGCTACTCAATTGCCTTATTAGTCCAAAGAAGCAGCGATTGGCAAGAGTTATTCTCCTTTGGATTTCAGCGCTGGTGTTATTGTCTGAATAATTGCTGCGCCTAGGTATATAAAGTCCTTAACTACCTCAAAGTTATAGCTGTCTATAGTTCTGTTCGAGACGTCGGTGTTGTGTGTTCTTTCTTGATGACAGCATATACTTGGTCTTGCCCTGATTTACCGCTAAGCCCATCTTCTTCGTTTCCGTCTCAATGCTCACAATGCGCCACTGACATCGCGCTTTGTTCTTCCAATAATGTCAATATCGTCGGCGGCGTATCCGAGTAATACCAACAGTAAAAACCAAAAAGAGTAGACAGTAGACAGAGCTGATATGACACATTCTGTGTCAAGCTCCCTCTTTCAAGGAGAAATGGAAACTTAGCATTACATAACTTCTAAATGGATTTTATCGCTGATATGGCTTTTTAAAGCAACCCAAATAGTTTTTTTTGTTGGGCCTTTTTCGAGAACCAGGTGAGTACAAGAACAGAAAAGTTTAAGCAGAAATAAAGATTTAAAAATATTGATCTGAAATAAATTTTTATTGTTTATCAATTATTTATTATATTTATAATATTTAGACTTTTCTAAGGAATATCGAATACAAGAACTATTTATATTTTGGTTCATATCGGCACGTTAAATGTTACAGTATCAGTATTATTTTTTTTTCCATTTTGCAGGGCATCTCTGGAATGAGTCTAAAATGTAAATATACCTAAGTAGGTACATCCTTAGAACTCAGCACCAATACTGAAATCTTTCGTCAGCACGTGTTTGCAGAGGAATATTCTGCTTATTATAACAAAAAAAAATGTATCTGGTTGTGAAGCAAATATACCTCCTCCGTACCTCTATAATCCAAGTTGCTGCCATCTGCTATCACCGAGCTCCTTATTAGTCGCCATTATCTGCCAACAAAACTCATACAAACCCTACAATGCACCCCCAAATTAATTATCCGATTAAAAACCCTTACCAAGGTGTGCAGTCAAGGATCTTAATTGAGTCATATTCGACAGCCTAAGGGCTTTGGTCAGTGCATTGCGATACGGAGTTGCACCAAAGATCTCATTCAATTCACTGTCTTAATCCTTATTTTGTGATTCAAATCCCTTCTTTCTTCGTTCGAACTATGCTATTAAAAAGGTACCATTCTTCGTCCTACAAACAATTGAAAACGGAAGGATATTCTTTCTTTAGAAACTGTCAAAAATTTGAAACTAGGACAAAGTTTTTCCTGATGTTTATAATATGTCAAAAGCGGCTTGCGTAATACTACTTCATCCTAAATTTGTTGTGCTATACTTCCTTTAGGCTCTTTTTGGTCACTTCTTATTGCCTATTGTGCAAATGCCAGTGGGTGTCTCTTTTATGTATTATCTTTTCTTATATATAGACAAATGCAATGTTTTATAAAAACATGAATACCTATTGAGAAAAAGACACAATTGGAATACGAAAATGTCAATAGTACTTGATGGTGGTTGTTGACATCGGAGACTATTTTATTGGTAACATTGGACACATTGTGTCTAAAAATCTTCGAAGGTACTTAATTTAAATTGCTTAACTTACCTAAGCCTCGAGCTACAAAAAGGTGTGTTCTTAAAATGATGAATAAAATATAATATAAATAATTAAAAATAGGAGACTCTATTGATGTTTAGGCAGGGACAACTGTTTAATTCGAGACGGTGGGCAAATTTCCCAAGATAACGCAACTCTACAAAAGAAAAATAAATTGTGTCCTAACATTCATTTTACGACTTTTGTTTTCACTATGCACCAAAATGAATAAGTAATACCATTACTTAGATGACGTTTAAGTGACTAGCAACAAGTAGACAAGTATTTTTATAAGGTCTCAAAACAGTAAAAATGTCATCATGGCCAAGCGCTCCGGCATCAACGATGGCTTGGTCTTTAAACCGGTGGTTCGTTCTTCCTTGTTGTCGAGAATCCAGGGGTTGGGATTCGAAAACTCTCTTAGCTGAAACATCGTTGTCCATTCACTAAATGTGGTCGAGTTAATGTTTTGGATGTGTTTTGGCTTTCTGAACTACATCCACATCTTGGTACAGCTAATAGAGTTCGTAGTTATATCTCTTCCTCCATTCAGGACCAAATACCTGTCGAAGAATTTTTCTTTCCAAAGAGCACAGTATCATATCTCCCTTCTGCTTACAGTCCAGTAATGGGCGCCGTAAAGAGGAACTGTTAGTATAAGGGTTTTTTAAAGCGTACACTTCGTCTTACGAGCTTTGAACCCATTTGTTTTGCTTAACCGAAGTAGCAGCGGTTTCCTAGGGCGATTTTCGTCGGATCTCCACTAAGTTGCCGTTCGTAGAGTTATTATTTACTGCGAGGTAGATGAACTCCTTAACTACCTCGAAGTTTTTGTTATCCATAGTGACGTTTTCCTTAATCGGTGCACAAATGTTTGTTTATTGATAGCATATACTACTTGGTCTTGTCCTCATTTAATTCAAGACCAACAAGTCTCATCGGATCTTCAACAGCAGTGAAAGACTCTATTACAGAACGTTGGGAACGGCCAATGACATCAATATCGTCCGCATACCCCAACAGTTGGTCAGATTTTTTGAATATAGTACCCACAGCGTTAAAGCCCTGCTCACAATCAGCACTTCTTCTTCCGCTCCAACTGTGTGCATCTGAAAGAAGACTACAAAAGTCTTAAAATTTTACTCGAAGCTTTAAAATATCAAGAGTGTAATTGGCAGTGTATTTGAGATTTTTAAATGGTTGGGTTTTTAATGGGACTTCGGGGAGGCTACATAAAACGACCGTGCTATCCCTTTGTGAAATAGATGGAGTTTTGTCTTGGAAAACATAGCGTTAAATGTAAACATATTATTGAATCTTAAAATGAGTTAATGACAATTGTACAATTCACAAAAGCGCTAATGGAAAATCTGAAGCTTTTCATTTAATAAAAAAATTTTTCTTATGTTGTTAGAAACCAAAGTTAAAGCGGGATTTTTGATTGGTCCACAAATTAAGAAAAATGCTGCCACTGAGGAATTCCCAAAATTGCTGAATAGTGCTCAAAGAAAATGTTTGCCTAGTTTTTAAGCACTGGTTTCTGGATTTTTAGGCAACAATAAATTCGAAAACTACCATGGGCCGCAAGATGTCTTTGAAAGTAAATATACTAAATTCTCATAAAGATACATTTCAAAACAAAATGAGAGCGTTTTCAGAAGATCAAGGACGACGTTTTTATCAGGATGTTATGCACTTTGAACGCTTTCAAGGGCAATACAATGAAAATCTGATGAAGTTTAATACGAGAAAGCACTTTTGAACATGAAAGAAAGAGTATCAGAGTTCATTGTAAATTATTACATTTCACACTCTTGTTAATTTCCATTGTAAATATTTTAAAAATTAAGGATGCAAAACTATTTACACATTTATTTGTTTTTAATTAAAAAAAAATTAAATCAAAGTTCTAAAAATTGGCCGTGAAAACGTTTCCCGGGCTACAAAAGCGAACTTTTTTATCAGATTTATTTTTTTTCGAATGACTTTAGATTCACCTTAATACATTTCATACCCTTTTTTCAAAGTCAAAAATTCATGTTGACTTGTGTTACCATTTTTATTATAATTCACACGCTCTCAAGGGTTTATTGAGGTACTCTTACCCGGTGTTCTGGGGAACACCAATACATATTTTTTGAAGGTTTCATTGTTACCAAACGGTAGCATTTTCGATAAGAGAGCCTGGTGCCAAACTCTATCAAATGCCTTAGAAATACTAAGTACAATAATCTTACTTTCTCCAAAACAATGTAAAAAAAAAATAAAAATTACCACATCAGTTTTCGAGTAATACGTGACTAAATGATGTGAGTTTGGCATTACCGCTTACGTCATCGAGCAATCGATTACCCTAATTTGACATTTTCATTCGATCACTGATGCGACTCACTCACTCGGTCACTGAAGCGGTAATTTGGCTCCTGTTTCATTCTTCGGTGAGATATACCATCAGATCGTCAGTGCAACGATTGCTGTGAAAGCCGTATTGACGGTCATTAAGAACCTTTCGATCTTCGAGATATTTCTTGAGCTTATGATATATCAGCGATTCCATGACCTCGCATTTTCTTGGGGAAAGGCTATTGCAGAACAGTAGGAGCGATGCAAAAACAAAAACTTACGCAATGGTTGTGCCAGCGATAAGAACACCTCTTCAGAAGAATGGGGGGTATACCATCAGGTATCCTATCAGTTTTACTGGTGTGTTCTGGATATCCAATAAAAGTAGAAAAGTTTGGGCTTCACCTGCCCAAAGATGTGAGATATACTCGAGTCTTGACGTATAAGCGCCTTATAAATTGTAGCCAGATTAGAGGGGGTGAAAAATGTCTTACCTCGATAAAGAAGTCCTAAGCATTTAGCAGCTTTTTTGATGCTTTCGAGAAGGTGGAAACTCCAACTAAGATCGTCGTTGACACACATACCGAGTACTGAGAGACTGAGACAGCCGCTTTCTTCGATGCAAGTGCCACTCAAGAACAATGGCACAAGGCGTAGATTTTGCCTTAACGACAATAATTAGCATTGAGTTTTCGAATCAAATTTTTATACCCCACTTAACAATGCTGTAAAAATCGGAGTTTAACAAACTAATCACACGATACCGTTTCATTTCTACTTCCGAAGGAGATGAACGTGAATTTGAGATACTCGTTAGAAGCTGAGAGTAGAGTCGTTGGCAAGACAAGGAAGTGTATTAAAAGTTTCAGACAAAAGGGAATGTGGAAGAGAGTCGGAGGCAAAACGGATCCCTGGGGAACCAGCATTTTTCTTATGAAGATCAGATTTGAAATCGTCCTATGAAACATGTATTGAACCAATCCAAAAAATAAGTTTCATTGATAACAAATGCATACATTTTCGCTTAGAGAACCTGGTGCTAGGCTCTATCAAATAGCTTGGAAATATCAAGCGCAATAATCTTACCTATGAGCTGCCGCTCAATAATTTGAATTATTATTTATTTTAAATAATTTACTTAAGACAATACATAAATAAAATTTGACTCCTAATTTAAGTTTACAAATATGTATAAATCGTAGACACAAAAATGGTCATAGACAATTTTGTAAAAAATAAAATGTTCAACTTTTGATCTTTACATTTTTAGACTAAATAGGCGATTTATTTATGTGTATTTACCAAAAACTAATTTGCCTTAATTTCTAATGCAAAAATAACTTCAATTAAGACTCAATAATATGATTCCCTATGACGACTCCAATCAAAAAATGTTCTATTCGTAAATTACAGTCTTATGCAAATTAATTGGGACAAACAAATTCTCAAATGAAT
Organism: Philhelius festivus; assembly: GCA_963931855.1. NCBI lineage: Eukaryota > Metazoa > Arthropoda > Insecta > Diptera > Syrphidae > Philhelius > Philhelius festivus. The sequence goes on from OZ007554.1 coordinate 165,246,428, forward strand.
TTGGTAGTAGGCTTTGATTTTTGCGTTAACTTTTTGATTATTTTGGTAAGTGCTCCCTGAATTAGTTTCATCTAAATATTTCTGTTGGCTTTTTGAAGGTAGGTTGCATTATTTCTAAGGGTTCTGGAAAGATTGGCATTATTTTTGAAATCATGTTATTATGTATATATCGGTGGAAAACAGAGCAAAAGTCATCGCTTTACATGAACATACAGGAAAAACTATTAGAGAGATATCGATTGCTGTAGGTGTAGCAAAATCAAGCGTCGGTCGGTAGGATAATTGCATTGCACAAGGCAACATGATCAGTTGAAACACGGAGAAAGGGAAAATGTGGTCGAAAACGGAAAACAACGGCCAATGACGACAAAATGTTGGTCCGAAACAGCGTCATGGAAAGACAAGTGGTGAGCTTCAAAGGGGCTTGGAGACAGCTGGAGTACATGTGGATTCATCAACAGTTCGAAGGCATCTTCTTGAAGTGGGCCGAAAGGCTCGAAGACCATTAAAGAAACAGCTTTGACAGACGCTATGCGCAAAAAAAGATTAATAGGGGCCAAAATGCATAAGGATTGGACTCCAGAGGACTGGAAAAAAGTAATTTTCTCCGACGAGAGCCATTTCGAGATCCAAGGATACAGGGTAAGTGTCTTAAGGAAAAGTGACAAAAAAAAAACTCCGACCTGGACATATCGTCCAAGCCCCTAAACACCCGCCAAAGGTTATGTTTTGGGGTTGTTTCACGTCTGAGGGTCCTGGAAGCTTAAAGCCCATAGAGGGCATGATGAACAGCGCAAAGTACGCGGATGTCCTAACGCATATGCTCCTTCCTACTATCCAAAGAAGAACTTCGATGCAGGAAACCATTTTTCGGCAAGATCAATGAAGCAATTCTTCGCGGAGAAAAATATTAAGGTGCTGGAGTGGCCTGGCAACTCACCTGATCTCAAACCGATTGAGAATCTATGGGCTATTGTTAAAGCGAGGCTCAAGAAAAATGACTGTACGACTAAAAACAAACTAATTTCAGCAATTATTGAGGTATGGTTCCACGACCAACAAATGAAAAATATATGCGAGAAGTTAATTTCATCAATGCCGAAGAGAGTTAAAGAACTCATAGATACTAAAGGAGGGCATATAAAGTACTAATTTCATATTTATATACTTACTTATAAACATTATTCAAAATAGATGAAAAAAATGCTCAAAAATCTGGTTGTCCCAATTAATTTGCACAAGACTGTAGAATATTTGTTTGAATACATTTCGACTTCAAGTCCAGCGAATGGAAATTTAAAGATCTTCTGTTAATTGCGTCGTCAATTTCACATCTTTTTCTTTAAAAAAATGTTAGAGAAAGTATTGATTGTGTAAATCCTAGTTTATAAAATAAGACGAAGGTAGAATCCTTCTGTAGCAACAACATGGTAAATGGAAAAGCAGGATCTTTTGGTCTTTAGCTGATTTATCTGGCTTTCCCTCTTTGAAAAATTGGCGCCAACGTGTCATCGTATTAAGGCAACTGTCCAACTGTGCATTAACCAGCTCTATAAAAAAAAAGTCAACTGTAACAGTTTTTCTGTGAAAGTGAAAACTAAAATAACAAAAAAAAAACCCTACAAATGGAAACCTTATAGAATCATCTAAGCCACTACACGTACCAACCCATGTTTGTTAGTTAAAAACTGTCATTGCCACTTACCTTCCTTGATCCAATTAGTAGTTCCTTGTTCGCAAGGACATATAACGAACTTTAATACTGTTCCCGACGAGAAACCATAGAACATGGTTTTGGTGGCTTCCTCACTCCTGGATACCAAAAGGGGATAAAGTTCTCAATGATGGAACATTGAATAACAGCAATTTACGTTTTATAAAGTAAAGTATCATATTTCCACGTGGAAAACTGTCAACAGTCATGATTTTTTGACGAGACACTGATGACATTTACAAAGGTGTCTGCCGTCCCGTTGACAAGGGATTTTCAACGGTTTACTGGTTTTGAAATGAGGATTCAAATTGATTAACAATACAATGTTATTATTTAACAGACAAGGTTGTGCAAAAAAGGTGATATGTAAATTTAGTTACATTTTTCTTGAGGACCCATCCAACAGAAAGAGTTCCAATGCGGAACAAATTAAAATTTATCTCGGTTCTGTGAGTTAATATCCTTTGCTTTTTGTAGTGTCCTTGCCCGTATTCGATCAACTTCACTGTTACCACGATAAATCATGGAGTTTTTAATAAGAAAGTTTTACCAGCCAGTTTGAAGAAGTCTATATATAGGAGAATCCTGAAAGTAGACAATGAGATAAAAAAACATCCTTGAGAGACCGTTGATTTATGAATGGCAATGTACAAAGCCAAAGAGAAGCAACAATGGATCCCGATTATCCTGTGATAGTCCCCAAGTGCTGAAGAGTCCCCTGAATTCTGATGCCCAATAGAGTTCCTATTCAATGAAATTCCATGTATATGTATGTTTGTCTTTTGGTGTGCACAGTTTATTATGTTGTGTTGCGTGGAAAAGTCAAAGGACTTGTGACGAATTTTGGGTATCGGGACTTAGCACAGGGACAAACACAATACTTATCTCATTAATCATCAGAATAAATGAAATAAAAAAAAAACATCGTATGTCATCAAGATTTTTATGGTTGATTGTAAGTAAAAAGTCCTAAAGGATAAGAATCGAGATAGCTGACGCACCGAGGTGCGATCGATTTGTCATATGTTAGTGGGTGGCTGATGTTTTTATTTTGAAGTGAAGGATTCGGTTGATGTCCTGCACCTGGTGTAGTCGAATATTTGTATCTAAAGGCTTGATTGAGTTTTATATAAATGTATACATATGGTTGACAATTTAGGATTATACGGATCAGGCTAAGATTAGGTAGTTACAAAAGCATATAGATTTATTGGAAATTAGTTCTTATATCAATGGTGTCAAACTTGAAAGTAAAATTTCAAAATGAAGCTATAGAAATCGCTTTGAAATTTCTTTAAGGCCTCACGTATCTACTTGAAGGGGCTTCCAACTTCCAAAAAATATTTCTTGAAAATTAAAATTACGTATTTGTATTAATGTTCAAGACCAGTAGAGCTATAGATAATTTTATAACGAAAAGAGAAGGGTTCGCACATTTTATATTTTTTGATGTTTATGTTAATACTATTTATTTAAAAACATATTTTACATACGAGTATTGTATAATAAATAAATTTTTTAAAATTATATTTTAATATTTAAGATTGAACTAAAAAAAATAATTTATTATTCAATATCACAATAAAAATTTTTAAAAATAATATTTTTAGATTAGAGTGTGAGAAATTAGTATTACGGTTGGCGAATCGAGAACTTTTGATTCGACTTAAATGTCATATACATATTTGATATTTTTAATAAACAATTCGCCAACCGTAGTATGTCGAATGTGTAGTTCGCTAATGAAAAAATCTCACCTCGAACGTTCGATTCGCAAACCGTAATAGGGGGGTTAATCATCTTTGGTTTAGAAGTACAGCAGCTGTGGACTTAAAGTCAGCCTACCCAACACAGTCCTGGTGTTGTTTCAAAGAAAACGAAATTTTGCAAATAAGAGCCCCACAGTAAATGGGAAATCCTCCCATCATGTTTTTGTTTTTTAAATGGTAATATAATATTAATGATCGTAATCGTAGCTTATCGATTACTAAATTATTTCAGAATTCGGGATGGTTCAGGAAGCCATCTCATACCTTAGTTTTCACCAAATCTATCAAAGAATGACAAAATGCTTAGACACATACACACGTCTTAAATAAACTTGTCAATCTCTGAAGCTTCTATATGATAACGTTTTAGAACTTGATGAATGCTTAAGCCTTGATCCGGATGGTGTTCCGTAATTGATATTGAAAAAAATGTGTTCAATATGTCTCTAAAACTTTAAAAATATACGTACTTAACGCCAATCCATAAAAAATTTCTAAGAATCTAATAAAAAAACTATCGTCCTATTGCCAAATTTATATACTATTTCTAAACTGGCCGAATCTTTTGTTTGTGGCATGCTTTCTTTTAATTGTTCTTCTGTTATATATATATACAATGACATAAATGTCAAAATCAACACGGTCTTATAAGTAAAAATCCACAGCCACTAGCCACTCCTAATCCCTAGTAACTAAATTGTATCTTTACTTTGGTAATGCCATGAAATACTTTTATATTAATTTAAAAAAATGGACTTTATGATCGTTTCGGAGATACTGGTATTTTCATAGTTAAATATTATGAAATCATCTTCAAAAATAATTACTCATGTCAATGTAAAGTTCATTTTGGTGTACCTCAACGAAGACATTTTGGACCTTTGCTATTTGTTTAATTCATAAATGATCTTCCTTCTATAGGTATTACAACATTCAATGGCATTAATATATGATGATGACGTAAAAATATTTCGAATAATTAACCCCATTGCAGATAGTGAAAAAATACTAGAAGATCTCCACAGATTTTAAGTTGGGTGCCATATTAACCTTTTGTTTTAGAATATTAACAAGTGTAAGACAAATGCGTTTTGCATGAAAACGTTCTTTATTTATTTTTGAATATCTGTTAAATGTGTCGCATTTGTGTAGTGTCTAGTTTTTCTTATCTGGGAATTTTATAAAACTAAAAATTTTATCATTCACTGATCCCTTTAATTATATTGTAAAATTGCAAACAAAAGCTTTTTCCGTGATCCATATGTTATTAAAATTCTCTAATACTTTTGTTAGGCCAATTCTTGACTTCGGATGTGTTGTATATGGGCGCTTTAATGTAAATGGAGACTTACATATACACTTTCTATTCACAAAGAGTATTTGCAGTTCTGTTTCATAACTAGATTATTTAATGGGTCTATTTTATCTCGTCGTGCGTCGTCTAGCTTAAACAGAAATTTTCCTATTTACTTTATTTTAAGTAGATCAAACTACGTCACTAATAGTACTCTTAATCAGCTGATTGGAATTTTAAATAAATTATCTAATCTCATTGCTTCTGAAAATTACAATCTCAAAACAAACTTAAAACTAATATCGTTGCTCTAAATCTAAGAAGCTTCATACATTCATAATTATATAATATTTTAGTTATATTAACATAATTAAATATTATAATGTTAAAGTTAGCATTTAGCGTATTGAAATAAATAAAATAAAAATAAAGCAATTTCCTTATCAATCCTTACCTACCTTGCGTACAGACTGAGTTGTACTTCGAATGCATTGAGATCCGAGTGGGTGAAGCGACCTGTTCAATGGTACTTTTTACCATTTTTTGCTTTCATTCAAAAATAAGCGCCGCTCTTATTCATTTAAGGTTTACTCTCTGCAGTTTTGGTATTTCAAAGTTTAGAAGTTCCAAAGTTGTTCGGCTCTTCGAAACAATAGAATTAATCGAGCAGACTTTGAATTTTTCTTCATTTCTGTTTACTTAAAGATGCAATGTGGTTGTTCTGCACGCTCTATTTATCCAACGTTAGTAAAAAAAATAAAGAAATTAGTTGAAAATTTAATTAAAAATTTATACATGTTAATTATTTCTGTGAGAATTGGCTATCCCATATCTGAGCAGTTAAGATGATTCAGAAGATCCCACTTATTGGAATCGATTATAAGACAGCCGTTGCTTTATAATCTTTTCTCAAAGCCGACAACAACTATAATTTATGATTCTCCAACTTTTACCGGTTTCTAACTTATTAAACATCAATTAAAAATACTTTAAAATCCGTTAATATTAATAAAACATTTCTTGAATAGAAACAGATTTTGTTCTTTTACACGGTGCCTGTGCAAATGCTTGAATTTGTGCAGTTTGAGAACCTGTTTGAAAGGAAATTATTGAAAATTCTGACAAAGTCACAGAAATTCAGAGCACGGGTCTAAATTGCCTTAGTTTTCAATCTAGTAGAGAGTTTAATATTTCGCTTTACTCAAAGAATACTTTCATTTCAAAGGGAAGGATCAGGAAGGCTGCTCACGAGACGATACAGTACGAGAATATTGTAATACTCGTCTGAGCCTTGCCTAAATCGAAACATTTAAATATCGTCTCGGTCTTGTCACGGGAAAAAAATCGACCTATGTTTTGACCTATGAATTTGAACACCATAAACAACGCGATTTCCCCGATTTCTTTTTCGAACTGAACAATCTTTTTTTTTTAAATAAAATAACAAAACTTAACCCAAAATAACCGGGAACTTTTAAATCCAATTTCACAAAGAACAGTATGACCAACGCTGGCTACTGGTCTCTTTCGAAGGGAATGGAAAACAGGATTTGTTAAGACTGTCTTCACAATTCACAATGTTGCAATTCTGCCTTATGTCTCAAAGGTGTTCGAATCTATTAAAGCACTAATCGATAGGCCTATAAATCAGCAGCAATCAGGTTTTAGACCAAAGCCTAGTTGCATAACAGCGTTATTAAAAGTTTCCGATGATGTTCGTATAGCCATGGACGAAAAGAAACTATCTCTGCTCACCCTATTAGATTTTTCAAAAGCCTTTGATTCGGTTGAACACAACATTCTCTACCACAAACTTCCCACGCAATTTAATTTTTCATACCAATCTGCCAATCTGATCAATAGTTATCTTAGCCACCGTGTTCAAGCCGTTTCACATAATACGAAACTTTCATCATTGTTGCAAGAGGTGTGCCACAGGGACCTATACTAGGACCTTTGCTATTTTTTCTTTTTATTAATGATTTGCCTCAGGTCTTTAAATTTTGAAAATTTTATATTTACGATGTAGTGAACATTAACGTTCAGTAGTAAGATGGTCTCGTCAAAAAATGCTCTTATTAAACCCTGATAAAACCAAATGCTTACCCATCCTGAAGATTTTCTACCAATTTTTGTATTAAATTCGCAAATCAAAATGGTAAATAAAATTAATAATTTGGGTGTAGTTTTTAACAGCAGTCTGACATGGGGCGACCATATAAATACAACATGTGCAAAAATATGTGCTCCTCTGGGTCTTTTATCAACATCTCGAAACTTTTTACCCGTCCGCATAAAATTACATCTTGCCAAACCTCCAACCTCCGAAGATACGATCATGTGTCAGCATACACGCCGCAGATTCTCGGAAGTGACTTGCAGTGTTTCCTCCGTTTTAAATGCATAGCCGTTCTCGTTAAAATAATCAAAGGTAATTGCCCACAGTATTTGAGCGATAAGGTGACTTTTTCAAACTCAAATCCTGGAATAATAATTAGATAGACCAAATATGTATTCTTAAATGGTATCAAGGCGTCAATTCTTCATTCATTCAGTAACCCTCTAGAATATTCAATAAGAACTAAAATTTTAAAAAGCCAGTTTCTCACAATAGTCTTTAATCTTATAAAAGGAAACATTTCAAACTCTCTCTAAATAACTTGATTTAATTTAACTTAATTTTTTTTTTCAATAGATACTATTATTATTTTTGTCTAAGCTTCTCATATTCGTTTCCAGATTCACGTTCTTGTCCTTCGGATGTGTATTTAGAAAGGCAGCGTATGATAATCTCATTAAATTCTGATCTCTATGTATATCAATATCAAATGGGGAACCATATACCGCGTAGAGTTTAACGTTTTAAAAATTTAATGCTGTCTTCGTTAGAGCGCAATCCACCTCCCATGCCACTATCCATGAGCGACAGTTGCATTGAGGAAACCGAACAGCTCTCAGCTCTCGGCTCTCGGTATGTGCATCACGAACCACCTTGTGTTGATCTGCTTGTAATCTATAAGAACTATATTTGTTCAAAGCTCGAATATAACTCCCGTATTTGGACAGGTGCTACAATAACCCACTTGAGTCTCTTAGAAAGTGTTTTGAAAATGATGGTGATAGATCTATCTACATTGGAATCTCTCAATGTTTCGTTCCTTTATTATTTTATTGTTAATTTTATAAGCAATGTTCTAGTGAAATAGCCAGTGGCATTCCCCGCCTTAAACAATTTAACCTTAATAATCGCGCTCCAGGGAATACCCTATAGTTTGCCCTTGAGACTAACTTCGGACCAACTGTTAATTTCAGAGATACATTTTTTAGCCGTACTACAAGAATGCCTTATCCATATCCAGCTTAATATTTCCCTCCCATTTTGATATTCAGAAATTCAAAACCAATGTGTATCTGTATTCTGTATCTCCTTTTACATCCTCTCCAACTGTCATTAGCGCCCGCACTATGCTCAAACAATTAAAGGGTAGTCATAGTACCCATAGTTAAAAAAAAATATTTTATTTTTTGTTTTTATTTCCCTAAAAAGCACTTACACGATTTTAAAAACCACACACAAGCTACAGGAATTCTGAGCTTGGATTCGAGTTAGATTACAATTCATTTATTTCATTTATTTATTTATTTCATCTGTCGATAAACATCTATCAGATTAACATTAAATTAAAAAGTATCTACAATTTATGCAAAAAACTATACAAAAATACGGAATAATCAATTTAAAATCTGTATATCAATTACATCATGTATAGTTATAACACATTGAGAACATTTTCTTTAAAATCTGATCTTATTTGACTTAGGTCGATTACATTGCCGAGTGAGTTGTAAGCAATACAAGATTTGGTTATAGTGTCGCTCCGACCATAATTTGTTCTATGATAATCAACATAAAAGAAGTTTCTTGATCTTATAATTCTACCAGGCGCATATATAGGTATATTAAAAAGAGAAAGAAGAGGAGGACAAATAATATGGTTCATTAGCACATCCCTAGCAAGCATTATTAAGAAATATTTTCTTCTGGAATGAAGAGTCATTAAGCCAAGAAGATAACAACGACTTGTATAAGAAGGGGCAAAATTCCAACTCAGCTTACCGATAGCAAAACGAGTAAACCTCTTTTGGACGTTTTCGAGTTCTATTATAAAAACTTGATTTACAAATAAAATCAATCGATCGAACTTCCCGGTTACTAATTATGATCTCAACGGATTTTTAAGTAACTGACTAAATTTTTTTTGTATTTTAACATGTGGTTTAATAGGGGTGTCAAAAATACGGATTAAATGATGCTCTAAGTGACGATGTATATTTAAATGAGGCTCGATGCTGTTTTAGATGAATGAAACTACAAAAATGTAAATAACACATTTCTGACCTATATGACCCCCAAACATGTTGCATTCTTTCCTCTTTACCTTAACAAATCTCCCCCGTTATCGGAGACTCAAAAAAATAGATACATATAACCGCCCTTATACAACCGAGCCAGATTTTGTTTTTGAACGGTGACATCTCGATGCATGTACTCAAATTACTTAGAAAAAACGAATTAAGTTGGTTTTATGTCGCCGAAATAAGCATTTAAGATCCTTATTGTAGAGTTACAGTGGTTGGTGGTTCACCAAATAAGACACGGAATCAAGGGATTTTATTTATAAATTTATGTACACATGTATATATGAAACGGGCAAAATGTGATGCGTCCTTACTTTTATATTTTTTAGGTTTCTGTATTTCATTATGTGTACTCGTATGTTTTAAGGATCACAGAATGACAAACAAGTCTTATGTAAACGTCAACGGTCGACGAAAATGATATAAATTAAGAACAAATCTGCGTTCAGCACAATACGTATACTTAAATTTTTTGACGGAAGTAGACAAGGATGCTAAGGACGAGAAAAAACTCCTTGAGAAGAGAGATACTTAGTTTTTTTTTTTGTTCTTTATCTAAAAGACACACATATTCTTTTCGCGCTCCTATAAAAAAGGATATAATTTCGTTTCCTTATGGTTGTCGGAAAGTGCCTCATAAAAATGCAATCATCTGCTGGTATTCTTTTGTTATTGTTTAGTCTTCAGTTAATGGCGTCGCCAATGCTTCAACAACCGGACACTCACTTGAGACTTTCTGGTGGAGTAAAGTGGATAGAAGGGATAATCTGTAAACGTTAAAAAAAATAAAACAAATAGCCGCATGCGTTCATTTTTGTTCAAGATTCAAGGTATTTTTATTCATACATTTTATTTTTAACTTAAAACTAACACAATTAGAAATGGTAACACAATAAATAATACCTAGCTGCAATTCTTTAGCTTGCGAATTAGTTTTGAATGAAACATTTGTGCATTACATTTTACATTAACAGGGAACTGTTGTGATCTTTCAAATAGCATTATAATAACAATAAATATTAAAGTTAAAGAAAATAATAAATTTTTCAAAAATAATTCAGAAATATAGAAGAGATTATGGCCCCGATTGCCGTTGTCGATTATCAATCGAATCGAAACTTTTCGATTGTTTCGATTGGTTTTCATATTTTTGTCACCCCAGTATTGGAGTGATAGGTACATTTATGCATTTTCACCATATTTGAGTTAGGAAAGATTTCTTATTGACAAAAGGCAGACCTGTAATTAAATCTCTCCTATCTCTATTGTAATATTTTTTTTTCTAGGTTCTTTAAATAAAACTTATTACTCTTTTTAGTATCTCTTCTTTATTTACACTTTCCAATTCAAAACAGTAAATCTCAATTTATAATCAACTCAAATAACTTTATTCAAATTTAAATCACACTTGTTTAATAACACAATCCAATAAGCAATACTTTTGCACACTTTCATAATCCAAAATCAACTGTGTCTTGTGCTCACCGCGAGCACTCCCTTATATACTCATGTTACGAGTAGTTGTTTTCGAAAATTCGCGAAGCTTCTCGTCTTGGAATGTTGGAATAAGGGGAAATACATTTGACATTGGAAAAGAGCTTTTTGTTTCTTCCATAAATTAGATATGCAATTTTCCAACAGATGGCGCTGTAGTAGTATAAAGCTCTGTTCACAACACTATTATAGCTAAAGATTTCAGTGTTCCAAGTGATCTAAACGCTCTTTTGTGAAAGAATGGTCAGTATTGGTCTGCCACATTAGCCTTTGTATTAGAAAAGGTCATAATTTTGTATAAACTTTTGTCAAATATCAAAAATGTTTTAAATGACCAATACGTACAATTGAACACAAAAACCCCCTTTTTTAAACCCATGGTTTAGTTTTGAAATGATCTATACATACACTGAGAAAAATATCAAACATATTCATATTTAAATCAAACTCAAACACATACGATTTGGCATGGAATCGATATCTATTTAATTTAAATAGAAACGTATTAACCCATGTTTGACCCGATTTGAACATGATTTGGTTTAAATTTACCTCGTTTTCTATTTGATTTAAACATGCTTATCTTTGTTTTTATTAACTTTATTTGATGTTGTTTCAAATAGAATCATATTAATTTTTTTTGACTTCAGATTTTTCAGAAATTAAAAAAATTACTCAACACAAATAAAAATTATATAATAAGTACCTAAATACATATGTATTTATATTTTTATTTTAAGTAACATTTTGTGATTACATTTTTCCAAAAAGTATTTAAATTATTGTGGAGTGCTTTCAGATCTCATCTTTGTCACATCTTGAGAACATCTTCGTCAAATTCTGGTTTATATAATATGTAATTTGTCTTCTGGAATTTGCTTCTTGTTTTGCTTCTTTCGTCATCTTCTGGTCGTCCTTTGGAAAGAATATAGAAGTCAAATGATAATTTACTATAATACATACTTATTAATCAGTATTTAAGAAAAAAACTTTACAAATAATCAGTTTTTGAAACAAATATTTTTTTTTACACTTACATTCAATAGAGAACAGAGAACAATGATATTAACTTCCACTCCTCGAGTAATCTTAACCTTTATGTTCTTGCGTGAAACAGGTATCTAACATTTTATTGGTATATATCAAATATTTCACGATTTTTTTTTTATAAATTACTCACTTTAGTAAGATCACAAACACTCGCGGAACATAAACACACTCCATGACTTTCGATGCCAGAAATAAGAAAAGTTATGTATTTAGCTAACTCATTTTAATTCAATTCAAACTTGTTCGGGCTTAAATTTAACATTTATGTTTAATCTCTTACTCTTGTAAATATTTTAACTCCGTTTATATCTAAATTAAACTCGTTCATGTTCATTTTATGTTAAAATTTTCAAGTAAGTAAAATAAATTAAACATGCATTTTAACTCAAACTAATTTGAATACATACAAAAAATGAAGTGCAGATCTCAATGAAATTTTTAAACATGAATGAGTTTGATTTAAACATATTTTACTGAAAAATAATAGTATTTTCGAATCTAAACAGATTTGAGTTTAGTTATAAACGAATTCTGTTTGTCCTTATTTAAACATATAATTAAACATGTTTCTATTTAAATAACTCATAGTACAGTTTTCTCAGTGTACATTTTCTGGCATTCGAATTCAAACTTCAAACGTCATTTTCTCGAAACTAGGTTTTTGTAGTTTTGAGCACTCCAATACTGGGGTGAAGTTTGTATTGTGTAACTCAATTGATCGAACAATCCATTATTGTGAATGAACCCACAGAATATTGCGAATATTTCAAATTTTACAGTTCTATGATGTGTAAGCTTTTGAAATCATTATTTTTTTCTGATTTTCATTTTCAATATAGATTAAAATAGTTTATTTACATTTTAAAATGAATGCAATTTGGTTATGGTTTAACGTTAATGGCACAGATATCGAAAATGTCCGACAAAAATTTGTTATGGTCCGAAACAGAAGACACATCAGAACAACTCTAATCCTCTGGAACTGGAAGAAAATCGTCGGGCTAGAATGCATTTTATGAAAAAAAAGTGGGGTGCAAGGTATGATAGGGTATATTAGGTAACACATATCAAGATAGCGTATACAAAGAACGAACTCCAGCACGTATATTACAATCGTTAGCCTTCTCCGCGATGTCCACATTTTTCTCCATCAATCTGATCAAAGTTTCCATTTGCCTTTTATTCGTTAATAATAAATATTTTAATTAAAATTTAAAATAATTAATTAATTCGAAGAAACTTAAATTTTTTTCACATGAAAAACTTCTAGACATCAGCTTCCTTCCGAGTCGATCAGAATATGACAATCGAAAAGAACTATACTGTGAAATCGAAAAGTTTCGATCACCATCGGCATTCGCAATATGAAATCGACGACGATGACTTTTTTCGATCATCGTTTAGAAAATCGACAACTGCAATCTGAGCTAATTCATCAAAAATTGAGAAAAAAATCAAAGCAAAAGGATAAATTTTTGTTTTCAGGCAGAGATCCTTCATAGATCGGAAGCCGGTAAGTAAGTAGAGTTCAATGACAAGGTGCAAGGTGTTAGTTTATTCTCAGGGTACGTCTTAAGTGTTACTAGTTACTGGATTTCCAGCTTTATCGCTTTCCATTCGCGTTCATAACAAGCTTCAACAGACTTTTACAAGAATTTATTAAAATCTTATTGACACCCGATAACCATCTTTCAAGCATTTTTTTCGTGCATTTAACGGATTCATGTGCGTTTTTTTTCTAATAATGAATAAATACGTTGATAAAGAAATTTTAGTTTCCAATTTTTTTTTTAAATAAATATATGTATTTTGGACAAGCGACTAAGATCACATTCTAATAGCAATGCTTTAGACAAGGCCTGGCATGGCATATCAAAAATGGGAATATTGGGTACATTTCATGATGATCGCTTTTATAATTGTGACGGATTCCTAAATTTTCCAAATCAAGTAAATTTAGTTTTAAAAGTTAAGAGCGACTTTTAAGTAAAACCTTAAGGGTATTTTTCTCCCTCTCCTTTCCTGAATGATATCTTGACCTTCAATATTTATGTTCATAAGGTATGCGAGCAAGGAGTAAGTTTCATCAGTAGGGTGCTTCTACAAGACTATTTGGCCAGTATTCAGGTCCAGGAAATTAATGAACCTATATAGATCTATTCCACCGTCACTTTGTCACAACAATTGTGATGAATCTGTAGCTTGCATCGACAAGGGCTTGAAGTACCACCAAAAAATATTTTACTTCAGATGGTGTACTATGAATGAAATGGATCAATTCGCTATGAATTTGAATTGGGTAAGATCCAACATCCTCGTTCAAGTGATCCTGCAGGCAAAAATACAGAATCATTATTCAAGTCACTTATTCTTTTAAAAGCGATTATAAAACCAAGAATTCCAATGGGTAACTTGAATAATAAGAAGTCAACTTCACCATTTCTATCTTGTGAGCTTGAGATCGCGAATAATGAAGGGCTTAACGATGACACTGATAAAACAGATGACACTTTCACTTTTGAAACCTATAGTCATGAAGAGCCACTGATTTATGAAACTTCCTAGCAATTGATCCACGAAGATAGAGTCATTGAGTCCAGGGCTATGTGAGGAATAACTCTTAGAAAACTTTCCTTCCTCCTACTGACTATTTAATTATCTTGGTATTTATTTTCACTTTACCGAACTTTACAACTCCCTCTATCAAGGCTATGTAATCAAAACCCAAAGCAATCCACAACGACTAAACTCGTTCAATTCGTATCATTTATCTTAGAGAACAGAAAGGAAGTCGGCGTAGTATCAACCGATTTCAGTAAGATCTCTTACAAAATTTCACATACGCTCATTCTTTCAAATTGTCCACTCTTTGGCTTGAACCCATCTTCTTAAGATGGATTTCTTCTTACTTGAAAAACTGTTACTAAAAAGTTCGATTCAGACCTACTTTCTCTGATGATTTTTTAGCTACCTCTGGGGTCCCACAAGAAAGCCACTTAGGATCTCTCCTTCTTTTTCATACTATTAACGATATTGAAATGGTCATTAAATATTCCCATATCTTATTCTTCGCGGACAATACCAAGTTTTTCAAGACCATTTCTTCGACACATGATTCTTCTCTTCTTCAAATTGATCTCGACAGTTTCTCTGCCTGGTGCCAACAAATTTGCTAAGATCTAAATATTTTCAAATGTTATTCAATCCTTTTTCACGAAAACGCAGCCAATCTTCTCCCCTTCCATACATTCTCCATTATCAACCCATATCCACCGCTGAGTGAAAAAATTCTTAAATTTTTAAATTAATAATTTTTCATACTATCCGCCACTTGTAATAATTTTCTTAATATTTAAATAACTTTACCCACCCACAATGCAAATATTAAAAAACGGTTTTTGAAAATCGCATTTTCTCGGAAACGGCACGTAAAATTATGATACGAATTTAATTAATTTAATTTAACGATCTACAAATTGATAAGAAAATTTTAAAAACAATTTTTTCGATTTTTAACTTTTTCAATATCGACATAACGGATTTTAATGAAATTTTGAATCCAGAAAACATTAAATATCAAAACTAAAACTAAAGTTTTTATTTTTTGAAAATTTTAAATCTCATTGACCAGTGTTAATGATTTTTTTGCTAGTTTTGATTTGAAAAATGATAAAAACATAAAACTTGTGTACCAACATTTTTCCTTAAAAATGTTTAAATAATTTTATGTACAAAAGCTTATTTTTTTTAAATTACATATAACATTTTAAGTCATGCTATTTTAGGAAATGTTTCAGAAAAATAAACAACGAATCTTATGAATTTTATTATAATTACATCCATGTTTTAAATTCCACGGCACTTGTACATAAGAGCAATCCAGTCGGAAATTATATTTTATATTGTTTCGAACCTCCCAAGATTTGTATTTGTTGATCCTATCATGTGCACTCGAGTTATTATAAGAAAAGTCGAGATTCGTTTCAAATTGAAAAACCTTTTGAAAACATTGTATCACTTCGGAAATTCAAAAGTAGATACAAATAACACACTTCTAGGACATAGAGGACTTACACGTGCGAAGTGCCTACATAAGACACTACTTAATGTACATTATTTTAAATATTTTGTTTGTATTTGAAGGTGTTTTTTTCACCTAAGCCAAACAAAAATCTTCGACTTATTGAGCTTTTGGTTACTTAAAATAATTCTTTTTTTGTTACTCCCTCTCCAGTGTACATGTGAATTCAAAATTTTGTCAAACCATCAAAACATGAGAACTGCAATACATATTTAAAATTAGAAATACAACACAATTAAGCTTATCACTTCAAAATTATGCCAAATAATTTTGCATTATATGCTATTCATGCTGATAAAGATGCTACTGAACAGCCATTCTAAATAACCAATGCATAAACGTGCCCAATGAGAATGAGAATGAAAGTCCGTTTTTGGTTTTAGCATTGACTCTTCATCAAGATCAAGGACGTAGGTAAGTTATCAGAGGGTCGGCTAATGCACCCGCCAAAACTGTGAGCAGAATATTAGTGTGTGTAGATACCTACATACCTACATACATAATACATTCGTATTTTTATTAAAACAAACAGCAAAAATATACTAAAATTTTTTAATTGATTTCAAAGAGTGCACACTCATAAAGACTGATGAAGTACGCATGCCGAAATTTATTTGTTTTTAAATTTTAGGTGCCAACTGGCTTAGTAGCTATCAACTCATTTTGTGAACTTTGCCATTGAGCTACATATAAATACCTAACATTGGATTAACTCCATGCAAATTTAGCATGTTCAAAGTGTTGTGCATTTAAAGATAATGAAAAATATAGTATACAGATTGTTGCCATGGTTTCCTATTTTTAATTGGAGCACAAAATAAATGGAAATTAAATATGCTATACATTAACTCCACGTTTTTATTTTGACAATTCGATTTTTAATGAAATTACAGGACGGTTCGTTAAGTTCCAATTAACATCCATTATTAGATATAGGCTACAAAATTATGAGGAGTGTAGAATAAAAAAAAAAAAAAAAGGTAGAATAGCTTATCCCCATTTTTTTCGACATGTATGTATGTACAAGTATGTTTATTTAATTATTTGTAACGGTTTTTTTAATGTATAATAACTAATATTGAAGGCTTATACCCTGACATTAACTAACCCCTTAGTAGATTTCTCGTTCTGTAGTTTTTCAGAACACGATATTATAGTAAGTCTAAAAGAAATCGATGTTTCAGGCAAATTTGGCTTTGAAATGATGATATTTTAAATAAATTCTTACTTCTGGTGTTTTACTTGTAGAATGGAAAGCTTAAGGACTTAGTGAAGAATTCCAGACCTCTCTGCGCTTTCCAAACTTTTTGAAAAAATGGTCACTGATTGACTTTAATTTGGTGTTAAGGAATCGTTATCCTTTAATCAGCATGGTTTTGTAAGAGGAAGGTCGACTTGTACAAATTTAAGACTTTTTCCTACAAAAGCAGACAAAATTGGGATTGAATGAAACGTTAATAAATGGTTAAAATCATAAAATGTCTGACAACAATAAAAGATGTTGTTTCGGAACTTCCACAAGGAAGTCATCTGGGCCCACTTCTATTTATTATGTTCAGCATTGATTTGCCATCAATATTTAGATACTAACTGTTTGTTGTATGCTAATTACGAGTATGTTAAAGTTTTTCTTGCAGCGTCATCACTTGCACACTACTTTTTACATTTTGGGGTGTTAGTCTTCACAGAGTTGATGTTATTAATGATCATGGAGTGCTCTTTGATTCAAAACTAGACATTAAATGTTACATTTATTATATTGTCTGTAAATGTAATTCTTTGTTAGGTTTTTTGAAACGGAACTTGACATCAGGGATGTTTATATTTTGAAGACCTTATTTATGGCCTTAGTTCTACCTGTTTTGGAATATTGGTGCGTTGTTATTGGTCACCATACCATGATAACAACACTTTAAAAATTGAGAGGGTTCAAAAAAGATTTACACGTTACTCCGAAATCCTTATGGATTGAAGATAAACCATTCTCAGATCCCCTTGAACACACACAAAAAATTTCATCAAAATCGGTCCAGTCGCTTAAGAGAAGTTCAGTGACATACACACTCACAGAAGAATTATATATATTAAGATATGTTTTTATTCAATTCAAATTTCATATTAAGGTTAACAATTTGTACACATTCTTGAATAAAGTTTTAAGGCATGACGACATATTAATTATGTAGTCTGCCAGAGTAGTAGTGAAATAATGAACTTAAAATCAAATCAATTTTGTAGGACTTTTAGATTAGTTAAATCAAAATTATTATTATTGAATGGATACTTATTACTGCGATTTAGGGATTTTTTTTAAATAATGAAATCAAACATAATGTTTTTTTTTTTTATAGAACTTTTAGTATAGTAAACACACAGCGGGCACATTTAATTTTATATATATATTTAGTTAAAACAGATCTTTTTTTTAAACTTCAAAGACTTTCGGTTAATATTTGGCACCTACTATGATAAAGCTTCCTTGCAAAACTCGTATAGACGCATCCAATCGGTACCATTCAGATAACCAGTAATCTCCTCCACCTGAAACGTATATTTTCGGAAGTGGGCCCTCCGTATCTCTTCTAGCATCTCGGACATACCCCAATGACGTGTTTAATATCTTCCTGATAGTTACAGATACTGCAATTTTCAGACTGCATTACGGTTTAATTTGTAATTTAATCTGAGCACCTCCGCTCTTATTTTCCAGTTCCTATGACGCGGCTGTTATATAAAGTGTTAAAATAATTTTTCTCGTTGAGAATGTAGATACACTGCGAGTAGTACAGTCATTCTGTCGATGACTTATAGCTTTTTCAAAGAAGGCGTATATTTTGTTCTCATCGGTGACATCAATAGCTTTGTAAAGCGCTCTTTTACACTGGTGTCCATTCAATGATGACAGGTCTAAAATGACGCCACAGTTTGCAACTAACATGTTCCAGTCCTTTACTAATAATGTTTTGTACCGTACCGCATACGCCAAAATCTGTCTTGTAGTCTTGACTCATCCAAGTTAAGAATTCTCACCATATAATCAGCGTTCAATTTATATAAATAACGAAGGCAGACCTGTTTTCATATAATACATATATTTTGGAGTATTGATCGGTAACAAGAGGAAAAATCGCAGCAATACTCCACTTGTTCAAATCTTTGGACATCCCACACTTGCGCCCCATAAAACAAGATTGCTTGTGCCGTCACATTAAAAACTGATTTAGATGTACTGGAAAAAGTCAGTTGTTATAAACTTTTTTCCAATTAACACAAATTGCAACTTTAGAATTATATAACTTTACTTTCAGATGTTTTTCAAGCTTGAAGTTGAAATTGAACTCTGTTTCCAGGTATATATAAGATTTTACTACTTCTAAACTGTTTCCATCATATTTCCAATGCTCGATTTCTTAATGTTTTCCAGAACAATTCTTGAAGACCATAATTTTTTGATTTGTCAGTGATTACCTTCAAATTCTATTCTTTGCAATAACCTTCTATATAGCTTATTAATCATCATTTGTTACCGTGGATTCAGCCAGAATTACTATATGTCATTCGCATATATTATGACTTTTATCGCAAATATGAAAATCTACTCCACCATTTAGTCTCTCCCCTAAATCATCAAAAAAAGCGCAAAGCAGCGGACTAATATTAAAACCTTGCCTAAACCTAGAGCTAAGTGTACACGATTGGTAGATCTTACAATATTGTCAGACCTGACAATGACTGAATATTATCTATAAATGAGCTGACAGATGAGTTGTGTGTGTACACGGTTGGTAGAAAATCTACAAATCTCTTACAATTAATTGAAAGGTATTTGGCCAGCTATCTGAAAATAAATTGTTAGTGAACTTCTGATAATAAATTGTAAGAGATTGGTAGATTTTCTACCAACCGTGTACACGTACAACTAATCTAAGGCTCATTGGCAGATAATATTCAGTCATTGTTAGGTCTGACAATATTGTAAGATCTACCAATCGTGTACAATTAGCTTTACTCCTCGATTAACTTCAATTCTTTCTGAACATTCTTTACTATTATAGACAAATGCTGTAGTTTGTTGGTATAATCAATCGTACGGACAAAATTCCTTTAGACCCCTAGCTTATGCTATTTATAAAACAATGCTTTTTGGTTTATTAAGTCAAAAGCTACCTTGAAATCGACAAAAAACGCATATAATTTTGTATTTTGGTTAAGTTTCCACGGGGCGAGAGATCGAAGAAGAAAAATGTTGTCCACTGTCGAATATCCCTTGCGAAATCCACTTTGAAATTCACTTAAATTGGATTGAACCCTTACCAGGTATAAATCTCATTGATTTGATACCACTTTAATGTCGCAGGTAAGACCAACATATTTTGTTTGTAACAGATATTTTTGATGAACGAATAACCCAATGAATTACTTCCATTAATATCCCTCAATGTCCCAAAAAGAAACCTTTCGAAATAGAAATAAGTTATCTTATACTCCAACTCATATTATAACCAATTGCGGGTTGAATGAACCAATAACGCTCCTTTAAAATTGTTTAATACGATATGTCATGAGATTGATCTTTCTATATGAATAAAGATTGCTTTAAGAGGAAAGTACTTTAATTATGTAATTAATTAATAAAATTTATGTTCAAGTAATTTAATAAATTGTAGATTTGTTTGCAAGTCATATAATTATTATTATTTCGCAAATTAGTCTAATCAGCAGATTTTTGTTATCAATTGATGGAAATAAGTAATTATTTGAGTTTTCAATAATGAAATAAATAAAATTAAATTTCGAATTTAACATTATTTCGTTTAATCTTATTTCATTAAAATTAAATTTGAAAATGACTACAATCTGCGTATTTCTCTTCTTATTTCGGCATTATTGCACTTTCTCAAAGGGCAATAAGGCCGTTTATCAAAATTCGGTGTTATTTGTCTTAAATAAATTTAAATATGGCTGAATTTGAAAATTTTGCATGCTTAAATACTTATACTCGCTTTTGTTACTCATTTATTAATTAAAGGAGAAATATTATAATACATTGAATTATTAATTATTGATGCATTGAAATGAATTTTTAAAGTATCTGTATAAAATACAAGATTGGATCTCACCTTCTTGCGCCTTTGAATTTTAAATATCATTTAGGAATAATAAAGTGCATGTAATTAGAGAAAATGTAAAAAAACCTGAAATTTAATGGAATGGAATTTTTATTGTAGCCGAAATTATTTACTATGTTTCACAATTTACAGATATGGTATAACTGTACCTTACTACTGAAAAAAATTATTTTTTTTATAAATATCACAGTTTAATAAATGGAAAAATCGGAAGAAATTGCTACAAGAAAAAACCTAATCCCTGAAGTTCAGTCATTAAATTGCTTTGGAACAAATATCAATGTATGCAAATAAAATTTAAAAAATCGCTAGAGCAGTTTTATTAACAAATTATTTCTTCTTGACAAATAAGATTTTCTTAAATTTTTCTAAAATAAATTTGTTATGAAATTTAAGGTAGATATTTAATAATTTCGAGGCTCCCATACAGACAGACGTTATTGCGGGACCCACTTTTTCGTATTGTCAATTAGATTTTTTTTCCAAATGCAAAACTGATCTGAAAGTAAAGTAACGGTTCTTGCAAGTAAAAATCAATTAACGACTGGCACAAGGCTGGCTTAATAAACATACATAATTCAATGACTAATCATATCACACCCTATTCAATGACAATTTATTACTCTGGCGCAGCTATAGGCAGTCGAATACTTATGTTAAGTATATGCATGAATAAACCACCATATTCTGAATTAATCTAACCATGAAGGAAAACCAAAATTTATTTTGGAACCTTCCATAAACAAAGATTAAAAGATATTCCTCAATATAAGGTCAGGTACCCTTAATCTAAACCATAATTCTTTTTTTTTTTATTATTTTCATTCCATAATGACCACTTAGGATTGATTAACAATTTATTTTATTATATGTACATAGTTTTCAAAAAAAGCGAAGCAAAAATTGATGGAATTCCACTTCAACCATTTTTTGCTGTCTGTCACATTTTTACCTACCGGAAATGCGGGCCACTACAAACATAACAATAGCCGGGAAGGGCACACAGCATCCCTCAACGTATCATATTTAAACATGAAACATATATAATTACCACATTTAATGGACCACTACTACCACAAGGCCTCTAACGGAATGCCTGCTTTATACTTTTGTGAAGACCAATCGTATCAAAGTGGCACTTAAACCAAGAGCGGGTCTGTTGGGGACACTTTTTTTCTGTAACTACATAAATCGACCAAACTAACCCATCGCTGTTTGTATTTTACGATGGGGTGGAAATCGAAGGTTTAAAAATGCAGATTAAAAAGGACTGATAACTATAAGAAAATTAATTCAGTTTTTTTTACAAATGAAGAAAAACATTCACTACATTTACTATTTTCGTGGGAATAGTTGTGGATTTTGAATATTTGTATGTTGTTAACATTGAATCAGAATTTGTAGCAAAAGTGTAGGTATGTATTTTACGTGTGATATAAGGGTGTACTATATGTCAAGCAATGCATTCGTTAAAAAATCGACCCCGAGATTTTGATCAAACTTGACTTAAACATGATACGTAAGACGAAAAAAGTTGGCCTCGCAATTTGGCGTCTGTCCTTCTGTTCGAGTGCTTTTCTAAACAGCTGGACCTTAAACTGGTTAGATGCGCTTTCTAATTACTCATCCAATCCTTTTTTGTTCTTAAGGTCAGAAATGGTGGTAAAATTAAAGAAAATACATTTATAAAATAAAATGCACGACTGGGGTCACACGAACTTGCTCCTATGTAATAGACTAAGAATTTCAAAAAAGAATGTTATTAGAGAAAAACTGTTCATGAGCATAAAATTAATTTTTTAAATGAATAAACAAGTTGTCTTTAGTAGTTAGAGGTAAAATCAGGATGCCACGTGATTCAAGCAAATATAGGTTTATGCAAGAACAAAAATTATAAGTCTTTGTAGTGGTTTCTTAAAAAAGCTTTTATATACAAATGTTTTAAAACATTTTTAAGAAAAAATTTTAGGACGCAAATTTAAAGTTTTTATTATTCTTCGAATAAAAATTAAATTTACAAAAAAAAAATATTGAACCGTTTTCAAGATATTGAACTTTCAAAAAAAAATAGATTTTTTTTTCAAAATTCAAAAACAATATTTTTCTTAAAGTTTTGAAATGCAATGTTTTTTAAACTTTTTAGAAGCTTTTCTCTAAAAAATTTCATTAAAATCTGTTATGTCGATAATGAGAAATTTAAAATTTTAAAAAATCGTTCTATGGTAGGTACAGTCAGTAATATCTTGTTTTCAAATTTTGTCTTATTAAATTATAGATCTTAGAAATTAATATAAAGAAAAAAAATTTAAGCAGAATTGTCGGAACCGTTTTTGAGAAAAATACGATTTTCGAAAACCATTTTTTAGTATTTGTATGGAGGGTACCGTTATTTTTAGGTAAAATAAATTTTTTTCCAATATCTTGATGATTATCTCAAGAAACTTTTTTTTATCAAGTTTTAAAAAAATCGAGCATGGGGTTTTCTGCGGTCGTACAGTTTTTGAGAAAATCAAAAACAAAAAAAATGGTTCCAAGGAGTGTACCAAAAATAACCATTTTTTGGAAATTTTTTTTCAACCATTACCTAGGTAACTAAATGAAATTTTATGAATTTTTTAAAAAAAATCTGTGGGACAGCTTTTGAAAAATAAAAATATTTATAAAATTTCGAAAAAAAATCGTATGGCAGGTACCGTTATTTTTGGTCTTAAAAAAACAAATAAAAAACATCCGGGGGAAAAAAACTAAAACCCATATGAACCAAGTTAAAAGAAAATCGGCAGAGCCGTTTAGCTGTAGTCGAACAGACAGACAGAATTGCGAGACCCACTTTGATCAAAATCTCGAGTTCGATTTTTTTTTCCGAATGCATAACTTGCCTTATAGTACCTATAAGCCGCAAGTAAAAATGTTTAATTTTGTTAGTGAAAGCTAACTTTTGGTTGAAAACAAAAATCGAAAAATGGTTCTTAAAAATAACTCTTATAGAACCATGTTTTTTGTTTTCGACTGCCTTAAAAATGGCAACTTATTTTAATTTAAAGCTCATAAAAGTTTGAATAGTACTCGTATTGTGTATTCACTTTTTCAAAATTGTTTTTAAAACTGTATAGAAGATTTAAGAAAAAAATGTTCTTTTATTAAAAATAACGGTATACGTACGAGTGCTATACAATGTTACAGCCATTTTAGAAGGTCTTTCTTTCCAGAAAATTAAAGACAAATTCTCTAATGTTATCTCTTTGAAATGTGCTTCTACGCTTAGCCTTTAGGAATCGGCATTCAATCTTAGGTCCCATCCATTCCTACTAACACCCACACAAGAATGGTTAAGAATTTAAGTACAAGCCGTTGGCCACTGATTTATTTTTACTTGCGATATATGTATGTACATACATAGGGAAAGTTTTGTATTTGGAAAAATAATCGAACTCGAGATCAAAGTTGACATTACGATGATAGAGAACATAAAAAAGTGTGTCCCGCAATTCCATCCGTCTGTATGTTTGTTCGACCTTTAGCCTAAGCCACTGAGGCGATTTTCTTCAAACTTTGTATTTTAGGTTCTTCAGTGATTCCCTAGAGGAGAAATAAATTGTTTTGGCTCCAGAACTAACGGTACCTGCCATACACCCGTTATGCAAAATCTTATTTATCTCGAGAACGGCTCTAAAGATTTTGATAAAAAAAATTGGTGTGCTATTATATGCATGAACTACAATTTTTTTTAAAATTTTCGAATTTCTAAGGAACGGCTCTAACTATTCCGACCAAAATTTCTATACAGGAGCTCCTCTGAATTTCAAAAATATTGTATACAAAATATTTTCTGGATTGAAGAAAAAAAATTTAGATATATTGAAAATATTAGTAAAGCATTTAATATGAATTCAATGTCAACAATTAAAAAAGGGTAAACATGAATTTTAATAATTTATAAAGGCTAAAATAAATATAAAATGTTTTCCGTCAGATATCAATTAATTGCTTGCCCTCGTGTGACATGAGCTGTGTAGCAGGTAGCGCCATCTTGTTGAAACCACATGACACTCCCGATTCGGGATAAAGCAAATTATAGAAACAAGGATCTCCATTAATGGTGATGGCAAAGAAGATCGCACCGATGACGCTGCCGGAGCACGACAAATGACTTCTTGGGAAATCCATTGCCACTTGGGGTCCACACATAAGGTCCAGTGTGAATTGGCATCGTGCAAAATCCAACAATTTTGCTTGTAATAAGGTTTTATTATTTGAACGTGTTTGGAAAATAAGACAAAACACAAGAAAATTAGTAATAGATAAAACAATTTGCCCGCGATGAACTTTAAAAAAATCCGACGCTATTGGAAAAGTATATTATTACAATAGATCAAACTCTGGGCTGAAAAACTAAATATTGTACCATCACTACGTGTACGATTTTGCTGAAGCAATAAGCAAGATCACCACTTGTTTGGTGACAAAATAAATTTGGCAAGAATGCAATGCGACTTGACGTTTTTTCAAACCATTTTAGCAGAAGCTGTATGGAAGAGAAAGAAACTATCCCTCAACTTTACATTCTCTTAACATGCTCCGCTCTTTCTCCCCTAAGGAGACTACTGCTATAGTGATCCTAGTGATTTGGCAAACATACACATTATTAGCCTCGTGCGCTTCGTTTAGAGCTCTAAGTTGTCAAACGAATAAGGAAGTAGTTTCCTAAATTAGTGTGGTATTACCATGGACCAAATGTGTCAGTCTTACCTTTGGGCTCAAAAACCTTAAGTGATCGTCCTCTGCACGAAAACCTCAGATCTAATAATTCAATAATCGAGTTTGATACTACAAATGCAGAAAAAGCAACCCTAGAAGATAATAAAATTAGGAAAGTATGGTTAATTTAACAGCTGATAGTCTTAAAAACAACATCCTTCGAACAGTTGTCTTTATTATCAAAATGAGTGTTCGTTAGTGCGAAATTAAAGTGTGGTGGCACTTCACAGTCAACGATACTTCTACGTTTGGTAGCTAAATTTGCGATGACTGGTTTCGGTAATGAACCAGCCAACATTCTTACGTCAAAGGAATGCAAGATCGGTCGAATCCTCGCCATGCACAAAAACTCGGCGCTTCGCAGACATCAACTTGTCGAATTTTACTTCGGGACTTACAAGGGCTACACCCGTACAAGATCCAAGATCCAACTGACCCAGGAGCTCAAGGCTTACATGACTATAGAAAACGCTGTTGTTCGATGCTAGGGCTTCCGATCATTTGGAAGAAGACCCCAATTTTGGCCCATAGATCATTTTTGGCGACTAGATGCGCTTTTGGATGAATGTCTGTGCTAACAAGCAATATTGCCATATATAAGACGACACCAAACCACACTAGAAGAAATTGCATACTCACTGTCAATGACCAGCGCTACAGAACGATGATAACCAATTTATTATGACCCACATTGCACTATATAGACCAAGATGACATGTGGTTCCAGCAGGACCACACAGTCGACACCACGATTGACATCATTCTGCATGAACGTTTTGAGAGTGGGTTTATCCCTTGCAGAGGTGACATGAATTGGGCATCAAGCTCATGCCATTTGACCGCGCTATACTTTTCTTTTGGGGTTTTCTGAAGTCACAGGTCCATGCGAATAAACCATAATCAACCGATGCCCTTAAGGTGACCATAACACATGCCATCACTCAAATTCAGCCGGATCTATGCGGAAGAGTCATTGCATTGAAATTGGAACACTCGGAACCTTGCCGCCGTAACCTAGGCGGGCATTTGAACTATGTCCATATTCCATACATATTGACAAACATGGACTTTTCAAATAAAAGAAGAAGTTAGTTAACACTTCACACAAACCATTTTTTTATTTCATTATAACATCTACCTGCTCTTATTGACAAAAAAATCCCTTTTTACTTGCGACTTATAGGTATATCTACTATAAGGCAAGTTATGCATCGGACAAAAATCGAACTCGAGATTTTGATCAAAGTTGACATTACGATGATAGCGAAGACCAAAAAAGTGGGTCTCGCAATTCTGTCTGTCTGTTCGACTACAGCTAAACGGCTCGGCCGATTTTCTTTAAACTTGGTAGATATGGGTTTTATTTTTTTTCCCCCCGGATGTTTTTTGATTTGATTTTTTAAGACGAAAAATAACGGTACCTGCCATACGATTTTTTTCGAAATTTTATAAATATTTTTTTTTCTACCTAACGTAGTTAATGAATGAAAAAAATTCCAAAAAATTATTATTTTTGGTACCCCCCTTGGAACCTTTTTTTTTGTTTTTGATTTTTTTTAAAAACGGTATGACCGATTTTGATAATTTTTTTTATGTTAAGGCTCCCCAGCAGCTTCAATATTATTGTGTATTCAAATTTTCAAAAACAAATTTTTTTTGATTTTTAAAAAATTTTTTTTTTGAAAACTCAATATTTCAAAAACCTTATGCTCGATAAATAAAAGTTTCTTAAAACAATCTACAAGATATGAGAAAACAAAATTTATTTTACCTAAAAATAACGGTACCCTCCATACAAATGTTAAAAAATGGTTTTCGAAAATCCTATTTTTCTCGAAAACGGTTCCGAGAATTTTGCTTAAATTTTTAGTCTTTTGATTAATTTTTAAGATCTATAATTTAATACAAAAAATTTTGAAAACAAGACATTACTGACTGTACCTACCAAAGAACGATTTTTTAAAATTTTGAATTTCTCATTATCGACATAACGGATTTTAATGAAATTTTTAAGAAACATTGCATTTTAAAACTTTAAAAAAAATATTTTTTTAAGTTTTGAAAAAAAATAATTTTTTTTTTTTGGAAAATTCGATATCTCAAAAATGGGTCAATATGTTTTTTAGAAATTTAATTTTCATTCGTACGCTAATAAAAACCTAAAGTTGACGTACCAAGTTTTTTTTTTTTTTTAAATATTTTAAAAATTTTATATATAAGACCTTATTTTATTAAGAAACCACTACAACGACTTTTAATTTATGTTTTTGCATAAATTCATATTTGCATAGCATTCTGTTTTTTGTCTCTTACTACTAAAAAAATTTAAAAAATTATGAAAATATTATCCTTATGAACAGTTTTTTCTAATAACATTCGTTTTTTAAAATTCCTAGTCTATTACATAGGAGCAAGTTCGTGTGACCCAGTCGTGCATTTTATTTTGTTAGCAAAATCAATTGTTTCATATTTGTTTTAATGCGTGTATCAATGCGTGAACATTTTCTGTGGCTATAATAATACAATCTTTCGTCAGTCTGGGAAATGTTATCAAATTTGATTACTCGTTAAAATAGTGGTCAGCATCAAAATTTTTATTTAAATATATCTATGTACATATTTCCATTTCAAATAATAAAATTTTAATAAAATAAAAAAAAAAAAAAACGGATTTCAATATAACCATTAATTTGTATGTGATAAGCGTAGAGACATCAGGCGATTTACGGATAAGATAAAGATTACTCGTAAGTTGTTTTTTACTCCATTAACAGACTTAATCCTTTTAAAATTATTTATTTTTAAATTTCTTGAAATAAATTGTCGATGCACAAACATGCATTTCATTTCCGTTTCTCAACGTACATACTTAACTTCATTCATAAAACTTTCCAAACAAAATTTATCCTAAGCATCCTGTTTTTTAAACGATTTAATCTAAAGTATCCTATTGCACCCATTAAATAATGACGAAACTTTGCAATTGACCTCTCAATTTAGATACTCAAACAATGAAACTGGAAAACCACAATAAGTTCCTTCTTGCAATCTCCGCATCGAATTTCCTCTCAATCAGCTATCGATCACCTTTTAATCAACAAGCAGGTTATGTCCTTGTTGTGCACCAAGAATATCCGAAAGGACATCAGTAATAAGATAGTTATTAACTGATAACGAATTTTATTCCCACACTGCAGAAAATACAAGTGTAGAAGCTACAAGAGACGTACCTGAAGTGAAGAGTTTCAAATAACCCAAAAATAAGTGTCACATCCTTATCTTAATATATCCTTGAAGAAAATGCAATTGAATGTATAGATCCTGATTTCATATCTGCCCGAAGTGCCTGATCGAAAATGAACACTTGTGCGGAAAAATCAAGAAAAATATTTCAAAGGGATTTAAATTCACAGTATATACCGCTTGATGTCTGGGCCCTTACTTATTTCTCTCTGGTGGTTTTCAAAAAAGGATGTATTTCGTAAGTTTTTCGCAATATGGTCAGCATATTGTTAGATTCTTTTTACCCAGTTGTTACAATAGACAGATCAATAACCAATGATCCTTTCGTAATGATCTATGGTTCTATGGTATTGCACAGACAATGATGTAACAGTAGGAATTAAATACAAAAAAGGATGCGAGAGAAAAAAATTTCTTTGTCCATTCGTTTGTCCATCTTAAGGAATCCTTCTCAGTAATATTATACCTATCCCAATTTCCACTTCGATTGAAGCGTGCAAAATTTAATCTTAAGTATTTTTTTTTTTGTCCAGGGTTGAAATTTCCAATGAAATCGTAGTAATGGGAGGATTGAAAGGGACACTTGAATAAAGTGTATCCGCGCATGATAAGACGAATGTGTGCATTGATAGGACTCCAAGTGTGTTATTTTGTATACGAAAATAAAAAATCATTTCCGGTACGGGGTAGACAGCGCCATGGGTAACCAACCTATATAGTGTCTTGTATTAAACCTATATGTATAAATATATATTATTTTTTTGTTGAGCTGCTTTCATTTGATACGGTGTAGTTAGAGAATATCCAACCGCATTGGCACGCCTCTAAGATACAAATTTGTGTACAAAATATCCTGCCAAATAAATCAAATTCGATTCGAAGCAGGTATCTTGATGTATATACGGAGTACCTACATGACGTGCAACCACACAAATTAAATGGAAATAAAGGTCAAATTCAATTGAAATATCCGGAAATCGAGGTAAAACTGAAATGAAATCGAAAATGAATGTGTTTTAATCATAAGGTATCAAATTGCCAGATGAAATATGAGCGAATACACATACATATATGTACATAGGTATAAAGGACTTGGTGAAAGTAAAATTTTTACTTTCAGCCACAAACATTTCTGTTGCGTTCTATAAAATATTTTTCATTCAAAATTGCTTTAAATATTTTCAATTTGTTATTTAGCTTCTGCTAGGTCTGCGAGATAAAATTTTATTAAAAACGATTGAGGAAATACTATGTAGGTAAACTTCACATAAACTCGGTTGGATCTTTTATACGAAATAATTGTCTGATCAATTGGATCTTAATTCCAAAAGTTGCAAAATAACCAAAAATCGTTTCGATATAGACAAGATGATTCTTTCCCTGTTGTCATTTAAATAAATACTCTTTCGCATATAGAAACAAAATAGAGGCCATGACGGCTCATAGAGAGTCTTAACCTAGTGACTTATAACTCTCAACCATTTCTAATGGTCTTGGATAATAATGGCTGGAAATAATACAACAAGGACTTAATTTTTGGAAGAAATATAAATAATGACAAGGAAAAAGTTTCTGCTCGTGGTAGACCAAGGAAAGGCTTCATATCGTGAACTGACCGGGAAGAACGCAAACGTTCGGTCTTACAGGATCCTAAAAATGATGCATCATCATCTAAAAATAACAAAATACTGATATAGGATTTTTGTATTGTTTCTTCAGCCCTTATAACTCAAACCATACTATCCAAGTACCAATACGATGTAATAAGAAAAACCACAAAAG
This sequence comes from Philhelius festivus, assembly GCA_963931855.1. NCBI lineage: Eukaryota > Metazoa > Arthropoda > Insecta > Diptera > Syrphidae > Philhelius > Philhelius festivus. Next base: position 165,277,161 of record OZ007554.1, read on the forward strand.
AAATTGCCCATAATATCTTATGTCCGTCTCTTAAAACTAATTTTTTACTCTGCAATTTGTTTAAACAATTGTCGTAAGACGTCTTTGAATAAGTTCCGTCATAAAATAATTTGTCGCGCCCTTCTTGCCCAAAAAAATGCCCTAAATATGACAAAAGTCCTTAAAATAGCATTTTTTGTTGTATGACGGTACTTATTCAAAGACGTCTTACGACAATTGTTTAAACAAATTGCAGAGTAAAAAATTAGTTTTAAGAGATAGTTTTGGTATGGTAGTGCTAGGTTTTATGAAAAAATGCTTTTTTATGGACTTTTGCATTTTCATGGAATTTTTTTGAGAAAAAATGATGCGAACATTTTTTTTCTTTTGCGATATATTTACGACAAATTTACGACAATTATTTGCGCTGTCCTTCTTCTTTTGCGAGTTCATTTTACCCTATTTTGGGGCGTGGTAGTGCTAACTTGACTGTCAAGTTAGCATTACCAGGGGTCATTTTTTAAAAAATTAACGTTCGTAGCCGCAGGCGTACCGCGACAAAATTTTTGGTCTTACAGCATATTTACGACAAATTTACGACAATTATTAACACCGTCCATTTTCTTTTTCGCGTTCATTTTACCCTATTTTGAAGGGTGGTAGTGCTAACTTGACTGTCAAGTTAGCATTACCAGGGGTTATTTTTTAAAAAACAAGAGCGACAATTTTTTTCGTTTCACGACAAATTTACGACAAATTCACGACAATTAATAAAATTATTACATTTTGAAAATTTTGAAGTGGTATTGCTAACTTGACGGACATTAATATCTTCCAAGTACAAGGATATTGTTGAGGCCAAAAAATCTTGTTATCCAGAGTACATACTAGGTACATGTTAACAAAGGCTGCAATATAAACTTGGTCACACTGCAAGTCAAATTTGGAAAACAATTCCCTGTGGCGAACTGGCACAATTAAAAGACCGAACTTTGGAACTTCACATAAAGTGAGGCTGTGGTAGTTCATCTGGGCAGAGCGAATATATGCAGACATCTTCTATTGGCAACCAATTTTTTCATGACATTATGTTTGGAAATTACGTCAACAACTGGAGAAAAGAAAATATGGATCAATCTCCTTCCATCTTCAACGCGATAATGCAGAACTCTAAAATTTGAATATATAGGAAACACTTGGAATTATACGAGAAGGGAAAAAACCGTGTGAATAATAAAATTGATGAACTGTTAGAATGCATGTTGTCAAAGTTAGCAATGGTCTTTGTTTAACAATAATAGATGAAAAAGTAGCTCAAACTGTGACTAATACTATATGTACGAGTAGTTCTGCAAGCAATTGCTTATTTGTGGACCTAAACTTTCAGAGATGAATGACTTATCCAAGTTGCATTCAAAGATTCTGAATGAAGAAGCCTGCATGTAAGGCATAGATTTTTGGAGTACATATTGTACCTGGGATATAAATCATGGAGAACTCATGAGGCTACCCGTGCTATTGAGGAAGAAAAAAAAAACAAATTCTATACTCCGTCCAACAAAAATATGCAGTGTGGGCAAGATAGGACGTTTGCCTCGCATTCTGGCTACAGTGAATTGCATAAATCTGTCCTTCATTAAAGCTCTCACAGGGTTATCGTAGTGTTGATTTTAAATGGACCCTTCTTTTAAAGCTCTAAAATCAAAAGCACCTCAACAGAAACGCAAGGAAAAATAACTGAACAAGCTACGAAATGAAAAAGCGTAACTCTGAACGCACATCAATATTTAATGCGGGTTGCAATTGAATAGCACCAACAGTCATAGACCACAGCAATTCAGTGCACACTCAGATATGCAGTCAATAGAACGTTGGGCCTGCGTCAGATGCAATTGAAAATTTATGGGCGCACAAACACTTTTTTATGGAGGAGTTCTTTCAATTTAGTATGGTGCAAAAATATAGCACGCTACTGATTTTGAAAAAGCTCTCCCATAAGACGTGTACTGCATATTTTTGTTGGATGAAGTATAGTGGAATTCATGTCAAAGCTTGGAATAAATGTTGACGTAGTAAAACAACGAATCACGGCAATACTTCACGAAGCGCAATACTTTGGAAGCGCAAATGTAGCTGCAGAGATGACCCAAAATTAGACATTAGATTGATAACAAGACTCGCAGTCATATTGGAAGTTATTTGCAGAAACTTTTCAATCGATACCCACAAATTTAAGGCTTATTCTGAAGAGATAACTAAGCTTGCGATATCGTTACATGCTGGCAACAGTTAACTATAACATGGATCAGAAGTAATATAAAGTGCATTCTTGCCAATTGGATCACTTTCAGAAGTGGCTCAGGAAAGTAGGAGTAAAGACTTCAAGTACTATAGTCTATAGGACCCACCACTTCTAAAATTTTCCTGGCTATCGTCGAATGAGGATTTTTTCATATAATCATGATGTCATCCGATCCATTTATAACTCAAATTCAAACTTAAGGTTAAACAAAAATATTTTCAAATATGAGAAATGACATATCTAATAATTTACACCCGTTTTCAAGACACAGAATTTTCCAAAAACAAATTTTAATTTGTTTAAGTACAAGATTTAAAGAAAACCGGACTTAAGTTTTAGGGGTAGCTACAGACATAAAAACAAACAGACCTACAGGCATAAGGTCGTATAGATACGCAGCCATATTCAGACATGTGACAAACAAACATACAGGGTGCGTTTTAGGTTAAAGGTCGATTTTATTTTTTGCCATTTTTGCGTTATTATGAGCGACGAACGACATTTTGATATTGGAAAACTCGTAAAGTAACTGTATGGTGCACCAGTTGCGTCATTGAGCCATATTTCTTTGAGGATGCCATAAGCAGTTACTGCCTACCACTATCGGGTAAGTTGGGAAACTTTCTTGTACCCGAATCGGTTCAATTAGGTCTACAGAATATGTGGCTCCAACACAACAGTGCAACATCACACACATCTCGTTCTAAATTACAAATTTTACGGGAGATTTTTCCCCGCTGAATAATGTAAAAAAGTGGTGATAATAACTGGCCCCCACGATTCCCTGATTTGTCGCCCCTCGATTTCTGCTTATTTAATTGCCTGAAGGAAAAGGTGTACATCAACAAACCAACCATAAAGCGAAAAAACATCATGTGACAATTTTGCCCTAATTCGTACGTTTATGTAAAATTTTTAAAACAAAAGTTGGTACCACAATTTTAAGTTTCTATCGAAAAATAAAATTCAATTATTAAAAAAAAAACTTTTTTTGAAGGTTTTGAAATGAAATGTACAAAAAGTTGTACATATATGTATGGTTGGTACCTACTGTTTATTGCGTGTAAATTTAAGATTGCTTTATTTCCAAGTAAAAAAAATTTCATAACATTTTTATTTTATTTTTTAAGCAAATAAAAAAACAAGAAATAATTTTTTTTAAAATTAATACTATTTATTCTTTTAAGTAGCTGTTGCATAAAAAATTAGGCAAAATGGGGTATGTCGTTTTCGAGAACACCGAAACAATAAAAAGTTCTATTGAAGGTAACATAAATAATAAAGGGTCTTTCAATAAGGACGAGTAGATGTTGGAGTCGAATAAAACAAGTCCTGTGTGAGGTGTTAACAATTTTCGGGCAGAATTCTGGCGCATATAGATATAGACCTGTTACTTCAGAAAACAACACAGGAAATTGTCTAGTGCATTTAAATCACATGACCTTGATGCCCAATTCACGTCACCTCTACGGGAGATAACTTTACCCTAAAATCTTTCATGCAGAATGTCAGTCGTAGTGTCCACTGGGTGGCAGTTATCGCCGTCCTGCTAGGGCCACATGCCATCCATTTATGGTTCTATTCGGGCTATAAGTCGTTAGTTATCATAGTTCTTTAGCGCTCGCCATTGATGCAGACTGCCTCGCCAACGCCGTTTTCGAAAAAGTACGGACCCATGACGCTACCCGCCCAAAATCAGCACCAAACAGTAAATTTTTGAGGATAGAATTTCACCTATAGTGTGGTTGGGTATCGTCTCATATATGACAATATTGCTTGTTAGCACAGACATCCAAAAATGCGTCTCGTCGATAAAGATGATCTTTCGGACAAAATTGGGGTTCTCTTCCAAAAGTTCTGAAGCCCAGGCAGCGAACAACAGCGTTGTCTATAGTGATGAACTTTCAGCTCCTGGGTCAGTTGAATCTTGTACGGGTGTAGAAGTCTGCGAAGGACGAGTTGTTGTGCACGGCACGGTGAGGAATCGACTGCCTCGAATTCTGCTATACACCCTTGTATATAAATAAAGTTGATATAAAGTTTATATACAAAGTATACACTTTCACGGACGGCGGCGATGTTCTACGCCGATTTTGAGCTTCTTTGAAGGACGTATGTTGGCTGATTGATTTCCAAAAAGGTCTTCTCGAATTTGGCTAACAAAAGTTGAATCGACTGTGAAGGGCCACCACGTCAACTGTAAACAACAGATTTGACAGATGTCACCAAAACAACATGGCCGCCCCAAGCCCCGAAAATTTAGGCGTGCTATTTGATAACCCATTTACAATTTCGAATTTTTTCTTTAACTTAAAGATCAGTGGAACAGTTTTTGAGAAAAAAATAACTAAAAAAGTTTTAAGAAAATCGACACTTTTTTGGCTCAAATACAGATCATCGTAAATCAAGTTTTATCAAAATCTGGAGTCGTTTTTTTTCGAATGCATAAATTACCATAAACATGGGACCTTCATATATCGCATGTAAAAATACGAAGTATCCTGAATAAACCTCCAAAACTAAGAATTTTCCAAATTAAGAGTGTAACTTCACACTTCAGGGTTTATCTCTAAAATTTAAGACATGCATTTATGCATGAACATTGAATTTGTTCAGTAAACAACATTTTTCAAAAGCTATACATAACCCATACGATCAAAATGTAATTGAATGCCTTAGATAATCCATCTTCCATACAACGTGTAATAAGTGTAGCTGACAAAATAATTATTGTCTTCTTTTTGTTTCGAATCAGGAGCAGACGTCTCTCCTGAACTGGGAAACAAACAAATTACCATTGCTAATCTCCTCTCCGTTTATCGATTATTCTCGGCCAAGTTCAGGGCTACAAAGTGAGTCGCTTACAAAAATATATGTAAGTTTCCGAAGATTTTTAATCGTCGCGTCGGTCGTTTTTTCATTGTGGTTGGACAAAGAGCTATTCAAATGCAGCTCGAGGCGTCTTATCGCCTGCGGTAAGCAAGACTAGAAATGATAGTGAAATCGCACACTAAATTTGAAATTTCAGCAGTATGGGTAAATCCAGGAATCAGCACTCGCTCTAGAAGGGAAAGAGAGTTAAATGAGTTTTTGATAATTTTTGGGAAATCAAGCCAAATTCGGGTTATCAATTAGTGAAGTGGAAAGGTCTGTCTTATCGGATTTGCTGGTGAAAGTAAAATCAAAGGCTATGAATAAAATAAAACGATGAGTAAGAACAGTGGTTAGAGTTATCAGAATGTTTGCTAGAAAATTAAGAAAATTAAGAAGAAAAGCATGCAAAAGGGCGAATGAAAAGGTTTTCAAAAAACTAAACTGGAATTCGCTCGAAATAGCGCCAAGACGATAAGCCGTAAGGTTACCCGTGATAGTTGTTTTGTTTTTTTGTTGTTTCTGGAATAATGAGTTCAGTATTATTTTGAACTTGTTTGCTCATGTCACTGGGAGTAATTAATGTTAGATTAATGTTACTCATTCTCTTTGTTTTGTAATGTAGCAATCATGTGTTCATTGGGATAGGTTTTTCCTTTTTATTTGAATTGATTTACTTGGCGCTTAGGCTATTCAAAATATGATAAGATTTGATGCACCTTATAATGAGTCAACGAGCAGAAGAATTTCAAGTGCTTAGGGCGGTACTTATTGAGTGTTCTTAAATTTATGAAGCAAAATATTTGGTATATGTAATTTATTTCGAAAGTTACCGAATGAGTTTTTCGGAGGAGCTCTAACATAACTCATGAGTCTTATGAGCGGTCATAAATTTTCACTTTTATGTAGATTGGTGCTAGCCTTATGAGCCTTCCAACATAACTAGAGATATTTTTATATTTCTTGTGTTATTGGATATAAGAAGGTTGTTCTTGCCAACATTTCCATTAGTTTTTATTTCGTCACTTTGAATTTCACAATCATAAAGTTGAGTTTAAAACAACAAGCAAAGATTCTTGAGGTATGCAGGTAAATTCACAATCAGCGGCGGATCCAGGATTTGGTCGTTGGGGGATTCCAACTACATCTTTAATCTTTAGGAAAAATTAAGGCTTTTAAAAATTAAACCAATAGAATAATCTAACAGATCCATGAAGACAAGAGGCAAATGAAACAATGTGTAGCAAAACAAAAAAATGTTAAAGCCTTACATTGTATTTCTCGATATCTACATACTTTATCCATATCCCATCTTCACAGAAGGTTTGAGAAATTGGAATTAATTTTTAATAGATTTGGATTTCCAAGCAAGAATTTGATAAAAATAAATGTGCAGGTCTGTAGAAATTGTATGATGCTATACTGGGTTGTACTGAAGCAAATTTTATCTCAAAAGTCCGTTGTATATTCGTTGTCTTCATATTGACAACGAATATACAACGAATAACTTTGAATTACAATTTTAAAACGCAAAATTAAATAATTTTGAAACTCTGAGCATGCAGGTAATCATTAATAAAACATTCAAAAATGTTAACAAGATTTTACGAGTTTTGTCAGTATTACTCGTTACAATTACAACTTCGGAAATATCATTTTTTACCTTAAGAATCTTCGAAATTCTATGGGCCAGGAGCGCCTGAATGGTCTTGAAGCTTTAAATATGCATTAGGTTAGGTTAATGGGCTGACAGTTGATCTTGATACTGTCACACTTATATCAATGTACATAGAACCGTTTTGATACACTAGGGGTTATGACCCCCGTTAAGGGTGTAGATGAGTTTTAGCAAGATATACATAGCCTGATATTTTGGAGGATACTTTTAAGTTATTGAAGAAATGTCTGTCATCACATAATCACCTGGTTGAGGAGAGGTAGACGCCTTTTCAGGGCGTGGTCCTTTTCTTTACCCCCACTTGAGAAATCATCCCTCCACCAGGTCCGTAGGAGCATGTGGCTCCTGCAACGTCTGGTAGATGAGTTTAATATGTCAGTGTTTGGTGTACCTATATGTTCGTTTGTTTGGTCAGTATTGCTGATTAAGTTGAAGGGGCTGTATCTTTCCCCAAGAGAATCTTACCAATCTTAGAGAGAGGTGGCTCCATCAACTCACTAACGATCGTGTTCACTGGAGGAGTGCCAATCGCTGCTCACGAGAAGAGCAAGAGGCTTTTTATTCAGTTGTATGATAACGTCGGGTTTTTTTTGCTGACACTAAGCCATAGTTTTCTGGTTATAAGACAGGAATCGAGCGAGCTCTATCCCTTGCTTGTTATAGCTAGAACTCTTCTCTCGATTACCTGTTTAAGATTACAGGGTGGGACTTGAACTGTTGTGTTTGCCTGATAAAGATCAAGTGCTGATCCTATTCTTGATAGTGCTTTCTTTGCCTGGGACACCACTGTGACCAGGAACCCAACAGAGCCTAATGATTTGCTGTGTACGAAGAACACTTAGCTCTTGTCGACGGCAAGTTACAAGCTTCGATTTGATTTCAATGGCAGATATTGCTTTTATTGCCACTTTGTTATCAATGAAAAAGGTGATATAAGCTTGTGGTATTTCCACCATTGAGACTTGTCTAGCAGCTTTCTCAACTGCCAGGACCTCATCTTGAAAATCACTCCTGTAATCAGGAAGTCTGAATGAGTTGGCTAGTCCGAGGGTTTCTGAAAAGAACCGGTGCACCAACACCAGTTTCTATCTTGGAACCGTCGGTATATATATTACCATCATTGATTCGCAGGTTGATGGCTCGTTGATTTGCCAGTCCTCCTTGCTAGGAAAAACGGCCTAGAAAGACTTCTAAAAGTGCATACTTGCATACAACTTTCTAGTAAAGATATTCTTAGAAAATTCTTCAAAACACAAAGAAAACTTAAATATAAAATAAAACTGTCGTGTTTTTTTTTTTCATTTAATAGTATTTTAAAACATTTTAGTTTGGAAGGGTAAGATTAAATTGCACTTAACTTGAGCTAAATTGCCTTTATAAAACTACTGTCATCATCATCGGCTCGACAACCGGGTTCCGGTCCTGGCCTCTTTCAACAAGTCTCTCCCCCTATCCCGGCCATCCAGTTGCGCACCCCAAGGCTTCGGGCGTCCTGGTCTACGCCATCTCTCCAGCGCAAGCATGGTCTACCATACTGTCGTCTACCATATAATGTACCAAAAAGAACTTTCCGAGCAGGTTCTTCTTCGCTCATGCGAGCTAGGTGCCCTGCCCACCGGAGTCTACCGAGCTTAATTTTTGTCACGATATCTGCTTCAAGGTAGATTGCGTACAATTCATGATTGTACCGTCTCCGGAAATGTCCTTCCTATGGGGCCAACAATTCTCCTTAAGACTTTTCTCTCGAACGCAGCTAAGAGGTCGGAGTGCCTTTTGCTAAGCACCCAAGTCTCGGATCCATATGTGAGTACTGGCAGGACCATGGTCCTGTACAGCAGCAGTTTTGAAGTTATGGTGAGATTTCTGGATTTGAAGAGCTTTGACAGACTATAGTAGGCTCTGTTGGATTTGAGAAGCCGCCCGCGTATTTCTTCTTCTATATTGTTATCGGCTGCTACTATTGACCCAAGGTATTTAAAGGATTGCTCCGCTACCTTGATTTTTTGACCAACTGTTCCTCTCGCATTCGACGCCACCATGTACTTTGTTTTACCTTCACTAATGTGCAGCCCTGCTCGATCTGGATGAAGGAATCGTGTACAGCTTGTTCGGTTCTTCCCATGATGTCGATGTCGTCTGCGTAAGCCAGTAACTGGCTGGACCTGTTGACGATGGTCCCTCTTGTTGCCGTGCCAGAGTCACGGATTGCTTTCTCCAACGCCAGGTTGAAGAGGAGGCAGGCCAGACCGTCCCCTTGTAGGAGTTCATTAAAGATGTTGATTGGTCTGGATAGCAATCCGGCTATTTTTACTTGGCTTGTTACGTTGGTCATGGTCAACCTACATAGTCGTGTCAATTTATTTGGGATGCCGAATTCTCTCATGGCTTTGTAAAGTTCTACCCTGGCTATTCTATCATAGGCGGCCTTAAAGTCTATAAACAGATGGTATGTTGGGATGTACGATGACGGTTTTAGCGTATGGGGTTATCCGGTCTTGTAGGATAGAGGAGAGTATCTTATAGGCGGTACTCAACAACGTGATACCTCTATAATTGCTACACTTTGTGACATCTCCCTTCTTATGTATGGGGCATATTATGCCTTTTCGCCAGTATTCTGGCATTTCTTCCTGCTCCCATACGTGTACTATAATATCATGAATTGCTTGACGTAAGGCTGGCCCGCCGTGATGAAATAATTCGGCTGGTATGCCATCGGCTCCCGGGGCTTTGTTCTGTTTAAGCCGGCCTATAGCCTTCTCAACCTCTTCTATGCTTGGTGGCGGCAAGATAGGGTATTCTTCTTGAAGTAGTGGAGCCTCCACTTCTGCAGTGAGCTGACCATTTATCAATTCATTAAAGTACACTTCCCATCGCTCCAGTATGCTTTCAGGATCGGTGATCAGATTTCCCTCTCCGTCCTTGCAGTATGTGCAGCGTGGTGTGTACTGCGTCATGTTTCGGAGGGATTCGTAGAACTTCCGCGCCTGGTGCGGACCTCGATCTCGGCTATTTTCTATTTCACAGATTAGGTTCTTCTCCCAGGCTGATTTTTTTTTGTCTGTGAAGCCGTTTTTCCATTCTTCTGAGCTCTTTATATTCCTCTTTGCGTGCCCGCGTTCTATGAGATTGTTGCATTGCTCGGTACGCAACATTCTTACGTTCAGTCGCTAACTGGCATTCATCATCAAACCAGTCGTTCCGATTTTTACGACTGCTGCCTAAGATGGAGTTGGCAATACTAATGACAGTTGTAACGTCTTATTATTTCCTTAAAGTTTTCCAAGTGTACTTATTCATTTAACTTGGAGATATCTTTAATCTATCAAAAGTAGGGTTAACTAAATCAAACGAAACTACGAAGTTACAAAATATAGTTTGAAGTAACATACAAATTTTGGGACTGAGTAAGACCAAATGCAGAGGAAAAGCTGAATATAACGCAGAATCGGTATTCGGGTGACGAGAAGACAGAGAGAGGTCTAAGATTGAATGGTGTGGTATCATGCTAAGGACGCAAAAAGAGCAAGAGAGGTCAGCGCGTGATATGCTCGTAGATTTTAGTAACGCTCATCAACTTGTAATTGGAGGATCTTTAGTTCCACACAAAACCTGTCACAGAATTAAATGGGAATCTCGTGACAGTCGAACCAAAAATCAATTCGACCGCTTCATTATACATCAGACATTGGGAAGTCACTGTGTGATGTCCGCAATGAAAGAGGGGTAGACGAAGTTATTGGTCATCACTTGTTGTTGGCTATGCTGAGGTTACGAACAGCTGTTGTCCGGAGGAACTCAGAGGGTTCATCAAGAAGACAAGCTTTTGATACAAGCGTTCTAAGTGACCCAAATATACCCCGACATTTTGCCACCACACTTCACGACAAAGCATCTAACTTACAGTTAGATGTACCTGGTGATGCAATGTGGGGTCAAGAATATAAAGTTCTTAGAGTAACTGGACCCGAAATAGTACGTATGCAGACAAGAACTAGAGATTCCTGGCTATCCCAAAATACCTGGGGCAAAATCACCAGACCGAAGGACATTGAAAGCAAGAATTAGTGCTGAAAGTGATGCTCATAGGAAACATATGTATATTAATGAATTAGTATAAAGCAGCTCATAAGACAGTGCAGAGATGTGTGTGCGAGACGTGACAAGAGGGCTATTATGGTTAAACCCATCCCAATGATTGAAAGGATGGCGTTATACCTAGTTAAGTTACCAAAGAAAGGTGACCGTGTTCCCGAAGTTGATGGCAACTATAATTTTAGCGTTGATCACATTAATACATTGCAAATTATACTTGTTGACTTCGAAAAGCCTTTTGACTGGGTTAATCGGGAATGTATATGAAGACCTCTGATTGCGAGGGGTATCCCCACAAATATGTTAATGTCATCGAAGAGTCATTTAATAGCACAATGGACAGCTTTCCGATTCTTTTGAGGTGCGTCAAAGAGCGAGACAAGGAGATGTTCTTTCACCTATCCTATTTTTACTGGCAACTGATGATGTGATGACTGATACAGTGGCATGGAATATAATGCAGACCGTTTGACAAGCTCAGCTATATATGTACATAGACTATGCTAATGATATCTGCCTCCTGGCAAATAACACTGGGGCGGCTTGAATCAATTGTGTCAAATACTGCAAGGAAACGGAGAGGTTGTTGGCTCAAGGATTTACGTCAACAAAACCAAAGTAATACACACCGTCCAAAACATTCAACAGTAAATTATTCTAAGACAGGGGATCGTTGAAGGGGTCAAGCAGTTTAGTTTTCTAGGTAGTTGTGTAGTAATTGGTGGTGGAACGGACCTGGATGTTAATATCAGTATAAGTAATGCCCGACGTGCATTTGGAATCCTCTCTCCTGTGTGGAACACTAGTAAAATATCAATACGCACCAGGTTAAAACTCTTCGAATTGAACGTAAAATATTTGCTGTTATACGCCTGTGAAACATGAAAGTATTCTGCTAACATCTCGAGCAGGTTACAAGCTTTCGTTAACCGATGTCTGTGGTACATTTTGAAGATCTACTGGCCATGTCAAACGCCGAGTTGCGGAGTAGATCCGGGCAGAACAAAGTGGATGTAGACATTATGCAACGAAAATGGCGTTGGATTGGCCATACATTGAGGGAACCTGACAATAACATCTCGAAGCAATCTTTTGAATGGAATCCTCAGGGTGCAAGACGTATTGGAAGACCAAAATCAACCTGGAGGTCAACTGCAATAGTAGAAGCTAGGTCTCAGGATATTCGTACGTGGTCGTAGCTAAAACCGTTTGCGTCAAATCGTGACAGATGGAGGGATTTTGCTACTGCCCTATGATCCAGATGGAGTTAAATATATATAAAATAAAATGAACGACTGGGTCGCACGAACTACCTGCTATGTAAACGACTAAGAATTTCAAAAATGAATGTTATTAGAGAAAACTGTTCTTAAGAAAAAATTCATTTTTTAAATAACTAAAACAACTCCTTTAGCAGTTGGAGCTAAGCCAGGATGCCATATCGTCCCCTTTCTGCGTTAACCTCGTATCTACAAAAACACAATTTTTCAGGAAACGAAAAAAACGTGTAGTTTCCGTCAATGGAACCTAATAACGAAACTTTATATGTTTTCTATTTATATTTTACAGTTGTTAGTATATGCTAGTTTTAATTTTGCTAGGACATCACAAAAGTACTTGTTTTAACTGTTTTTGTTACATACGAGTATCCGTCTCTTATGTTTTGATTTACCGAAATGCAGATACGAGGTTCTTTTTCTTATTTAAAATAAATTTAAATAATTGAAAATTTAAACTCAAGGTTAGAAAAATAGCTGAAGCATAAAAAAATACACAGATTAAACTGAAATACTGTTGTTTTAATTCATACAAAATCTTATATCTATCATACATCATACAACTCAAAGGATATGTTATTTAAATACATATGTATGTTATTTATGTACATTTACAAGTAGCTTATGAACTAAAAATATATTCAATAAAAGTAACAGATTTTATTCATAAAAAAGGGAACAAAATTAAATCTCAAAATCTTTCTATTCTTTATTAGAATTAAATTTAAGGTTATCATAAAAGCCGTGATAATCTTTTGGAAGTAGTTTCTTTAAACTCTGTAAGTCGTTATATTTTTTTAACGGCAAAAGTATGGAATTTTCATAAAGTGATTTTAAAATAGTTTTTGAAATAACTATTTTCGCTTTCCTTTGCGGAGATAATATCCAATCATTGGCGAAATCAAGTTTATAATACATACCCGTGGAATCATATCTTATGCATTTAACATCTGTTACCTCCGGATCACCCGTTTTAAAGCCTGGTCTAATGGATTTATAGAAACTAATTTTGGAAAAGTTTTAAAATAAAGTATAGTCTAAGACGTTACTTTATAGGGTTCGGGGAATCTTCTTGCCTCTGTTATGATTCTAACAAAATCAGCTGAAACGTACATTTCTTTTGACTTCTTTTTTCTTTCGATGGTTGAATGGACAGAATCACATTCCATCTGGGTATGTCCAACCGTCAAATACTTTTGATAAATCGTCGTATTATGTTTTATCGCCACGAATTGTAGAAGATTAGCTAAGTTGACGTTTCGATTTTGTGCGCTACATCCATCGCTAAACAGGACTGTTGGAACACTAAGATCACAAACATTTTCCAAAACATGAAAAACACATGAAGCAAAAACATTAGAATCCATTCCACCTTCTCCTTCGTGCCATACGTAGCAATGAACTTCTGATGTTTTCAAATTGAAAAAAGTAAACTGATGCACAGCGAGCTTTTGCTTAAAGTATGTAGCTGATGAAGCTATGAAAGGTACCGATTGGACAGCTTGAACGTCCAAAGTATAAGCATTTATTTCATTTTTAACGCTTTTTCTTTGTCATTATCTTTTTCCAACCTTGCTTTATTTTTGTTGCTAACATGTTCACTATATATGTATGTCTTGGTCAATGTTTCCGTTCTTAAAACTATAGCATACATCACATTGATCTGTTTTTGGCTTATACAATCCAATGTTAGAAGAATGTGCTGTCTTCAAAATGGATAAATACCCGGGTAGAAAATTATCTAGGAAACACTATCGAATAGCGTGGCCCTAGCTAGATTGGCCATTATATAGTAAATCCTATGCTGGGCCTAGACAGATGCAAGCCTGGCGGATCTTGACTAATTTATGCTTATCCTGGCTTTATATTGAACCTGGCTAGAACTGCCTATTTATTGGCTTTTCTAGGAGTATCTTAGACTGGGCCTAGATATTTTTAAATTGATTTAGCCTAGATATGAAACTTTTTCTTGGCGATATATTGGCCGTAGATAGTATCGCCTCTTTATTGGCATTGTAACATATAAACTACAAGGGACCTGGATAGTTTTTACTTGGTGTAGCCTGGATAAGGAATTGTATCTGGGCGTTATATTGGCCTTAGCTAGTGTCGCCTCTTTATAGGCGTTCTCAGATTTTACTTATACTGGGGCAAGATAGTTTTTACTTGATGTATCCTAGATATGAAACTTTTCCTTGGCGATATATTGGCCGTAGATAGTATCGCCTCTTTATTGGCATTGTAACATATAAACTGCAAGGGACCTGGATAGTTTTTACTTGATGTAGCCTGGATAAGGAATTGTATCTGGGCGTTATATTGGCCTTAGCTAGTCTCGCCTCTTTATAGGCATTCTCAGATGTTACTTATACTGGGGCTATATAGTTTTTACTTGATGTATCCTAGATGTGCCTATACATATGTCTCTATAAAAGGCTATCCATTATCCTTCTAAAAACATAACTTTTTTGTTTTGGTCCTAAATCGGTATTTTTCAGATTCTTTAATACGTATTTAAGTCTTTTAAACAGTATAATTAAAAGAGAGTTATTTGAGTAGCACTTTGAGACACGATATTTTATATATCACAGTGGCGCAATAGGTAGCGCACAAGCACGGCAAGCGAGAGGACTCGGGTTCGAATCTCAGTGGAGGTAAATTAAAAAAAAAAAAAAAAAATCTTTCATTCCAGCAAAAAATCACTTAAAGAGTCGAATATAGGGAGGCAAAGAAAAAATGAAAATAATCAACAATAATAAAAAAAAAAATTTTTTTTAAGAATTGCAGTAGCTCTTGTGCTACTTGTGAAGACCCATCTAGGGCCCATATAGGAACATCTAGCAAGGCCCATTATATACAGAGCATTAACAAATTAGCGAGGGACAAGCTAGATACTGCTCGGTAGGGCCATGATTGAAACTAAGAAAAACTAGCTGGGGCCTTGGCATTATCGAGTCGAAAATTCTACCCGGGTACCATGATCTTTCATTATTTGTCCTTCGCAAACTGTTCATACATTCTGTAAACATCTTTAAAAGATGTGTAGCTGAAATCAAAATATTGTTTGTCAATTTTTTGCCTCCAATCGTGAGACTCAAGCTTAGGTAGGCCCGCTAAAAAATCTTTGACATGTTCTTTTTTTTAAGTTGATAGCGGATTTTTTCTTTTTCGACTTTTCTGTTTGAAAAGGAATTCCAAAGTCATTGGTTGCTAAAACCCAATTTCGTACCGTCCATTCTCCCAAATTAAATGTATTTAAAAACATTTTTTTGCAGACTGGTAAAGCAATTTCAACTTTTAACTTATATTTTAAAGTTGAATTCCGTCTTGAATTATCACCACCTGTACGGCGAGCTATGGACTGCTTTTCTACAAGAGCTCCAATCATCACTTTTGCTTGCTCATTTTACACTTAGCGGAATCACAACGAGGCTTGAGCCCACGTTTTTGTCCTTTTTGTTTCCCGACTATCTTTCCTTTTTCTTTTTTAACACTATAGTATTGCTTTCCTTTTTTGCCGTGCTTTTGCGACTATATTCTTCTTCCATTTCTCCGGTCTACCCTGTCCTTTCTTCCTTCTTTTTTTAGAAATAAGACCGAAATTTTCATCTAGATCAAGGCTTCTGCGATTAGACCTGTTACAATCAACAAAGGAAGATTTTGATGAGGGTTGACAACAGCTTGATAAATCAGAAGTAATGGAATCTTGATTATCGTTTGTTTCAATAAATAGTCCGGTCTGATCATCAAGGATGAAGCCTTCGTGTTCGTAGTCTAATGTAGGAATATTGTCTTCGACTTCACATTCGATAAACTTCAGTTTACCTTTTGTTTCATCTAACACCAAAACATGTTTATTTAAAATTGCTGGTTTAGAAGAGCCTAGTTCAGTAATATTATAATTTTTTAAAGTTTAAAATTTATTGTTAAGACTTTTAATTTAACACGATAACGAGAACATTTTGAAGAGTATTTATATAAAAAAAAGAGATTAATTTACATACATACACATATTATTTACCGATCCATATTGTGTTTTTTATTTTATATTTTTATTAAATTTATAACCTTAATACTAAGCCAAATCCAATATATATAAAACTGATGCTCAAAAAGCTTGCGCCACATACAAAGCTTAAATTCACTCTAAAGGTACCTAATTAATAATAATATTATCTGCCTCAAAGCTAAATCTGAATAATGGTACTTTTGACTTGTCGTTAACTGTGTAAAAAAGATTAACAATGAAGAAACTAAGGCCTCACCAAGTACATACGAGGTTCTCATCGAAACTTAACAACATGAGAGTAGTTACGAGGAAAAAGAATTAACGGTAAAATAGGTTAGATGAATCATTTTAACATTCAGACTTAGCTCTATTATTTTGTGAGCCCTAGAGAGTGTTTTTATATAAAAAAACGAATTTGCCGAAAAATGTAGTTACGAGGTTAACGCAGAAAGGGGACGAATATGTTTTAATAATAATTAGTTTATGCAAGAATAAAATTATAGTTCGTTGTAGTGGTTTCTTAAAAAAAAGCTTTTATATACAAAATTTTTAAACGATTTTAAAGAAAAAATTTTGGTACGCCAATTTAAAGTTTTTATTATTGTTCAAAAAAAATAAATTTACAAAAAAAAATATAGAGCTGTTTCTGAGATATCGAATTTTCAATAAAAAAATAGATTTTTTTTTCAAAAATTCAAAAAATATTTATTTTAAAGTTTTGAAATGCAATGTTTTTTAAACTTTTTAGAAACTTGTCTATAAAAAATTTCATTAAAATCCGTTATGCTGATAATGAGAAATTCGAAAAAATCATTCTATGGTATGTACAGCCAGTTATATCTTGATTTCAAAATTTTGTTTATTAAATTATAGATCGTAAGAATTAATCTAAAGAAAAAAAATTTTAGCAAAATTCTCGGAAACGTTTTCGAGAAAAATACGATTTTCGAAAACCATTTCTTAACATTTGTATGGAGGTTACCGTTATTTTTAGGTAAAATTATTGTTTCTTCTTACATCTTGTGATTTATATTAAGAAACTTTTATTTATCAACTTTTAAAAAAATCGAGCATGGGGTTTTCAAAATATTGATTTTTCAAAAAAAATTAAAATCCAAAAAATTATTTTTTGAAAATTTAGCGGAAAAAAATTATCAAAATCTATCCTACCGTTTTTGAGAAAATCAAAAACCAAAATTTCGAAAAAAAATCATATGGCATGTACAGTTATTTTTGGTCTTAAAAAAAAAAACGTGTGGGAGAAAATATTCTAAACGATATCTACCAAGTTTAACGAAAATCAGCCGAGCCGTTTAGGCTGTCTGTCGAACAGACAGAGAGACAGAATTGCGAGACCCATTTTACCTAATGTTGAAAATATGGTTTTCGAAAATCGTATTTTTCTCGAAAATTGCACATATGATTTTGATAATTTTTTGTTTTCTTTCAATTAATTTATGATCTATGTATAATTCAATACCATGACTGTAAGATGTTGTTGACTGTTTATCTATGATAGAACTAAATTTATTGAATTTTGAATTTCTCAATATCGACATAACGGATTTTAATGATTTTTTGTTATACAGAAGCTTTTATAAACTTTGTGAAACATTGTATTTCCAAACATAAAAAAAAATATTTTTAAATTAAAAAAAAAAATAAAAATTCAGTATCTCAAAAAACGGGTCAATAATTCGTTTTGAAATTTAATTTTTATTCGTTAAGCCTAGTACGCAGATCGAGACAAGACAAATTTTATCTCTACAATTTTAATCTCTACAAAACTTTTCCAAAACTCGCGCTAAAGTTTTAAGTTGGAGAGAATAAATCTAATTTATTGTGTTTTTTAGTGTATCTCTGGAACGAGTTGTCTTACAAAAGTTGTTCATACCTTTTTAAAATCTCCTCTCGATGCTTTGAAGAGAAGCATCAGCACCTTTTACATAAAACCAGTTTTACCAATATTCACTTTCGGAAATGCGGTGGCTGTCTAAATTTGTCCCGCAAAATAATGCCTGTATCATTCTTTTTCCTGGCAAAATTTAGTGGAGACATTTTGTACAGCAATTCACAATAGTATGAATTTTGCGCGCGAACTGCATACTGCTCGGAAAAATATCCGAGACAAAATTTGTCCCAGGAAAAAAATGTATGGGAGACAAAATTTTTTCCCGATCTGCGTACTAGGCTTTAACAGTAAAAAATTAAAGTTGGCGTCCCAACATTTTTTCTTAAAAGCGTTTTAAATATTTTGAATATTTTTCCATTAAACTACTACAACGAGTTATAATTTTTGTTCTTGCATAATCTAATATTTGCTTTAGAAATCACATGGCATCCTGTCTTAAGCCTTAACTTCTAAAGGAGTTGATTTAGTCATTTAAAAAATTAATTTTATGGTTAAGAACATTTTTCTCTATAGTAACATACAATTTTTAGCCCTTTTACATAAGAGCAAGTTCGTGCGAGCCAGTTGTGCATTTTGTTTATGATCGCACATAAAGAGTTAAGTTGCTGATGAAAAGATCGACTTATGGTGTGTCTAGAAAGCAGCTCCTCGATTTTTCGGGGGCTTCATATTAAAAAAAAAAGAACTTAATTTCATTTTCCAAACGTAATTTTTTATTAATTATAATGAATAGTGAAATTCTTTTTACCTCCAAATGCATAAAACGTAAAGGAATCCAGAGTCACCAATAATTCTTTTTCGACTAATTGGTTGACGAAATTTTGTAAATTATGGGTAGGTACACATTTTTTGAATGAAATATTAAAACCACACATGTTCTATGATGTTTTCCGAAAATCCTTTGACCATCCGACTCACATTCTCAATTTTTCGATCTGAGTTTGAACAGACACAAAACGCCTTGCCTTACACAACATCACGCGCAGCACCTTTAACAAAACCTAATCCTTCCATCATCAAATTAATTCTATGGCATGGCGAGAGACTAATTGTTACTTTGATGTGGAAGAGAAAAAGAACAAGAGCCCACAGAAACCCAGACCTGCAACGTGATTATCATAAAATATCGATTTAGTGAGATACACCGATCAACGATAAGCGTCGAACTTTTACGTGATATTGTCACAGTGTCAAACACATGTAACCATGCTGATTATCCTTTGGTTTTGTCTACCAGAACATTTATATGGAATAACACATCATTCAAGGAGCAAGGTGTTACGTTCGTTTTGAATAAATGATAATTTTGTTCTTTCAAAGGACTCAATTTGTCCCTTTTTCGCGGGTCATGACAATCCGTTCTTTGATGCCAATTGTTCAAGAAAACAATTTACATTTGAAAAGAGGTTTTTTTTAAGTTGAACATGGGAAGGGGCATGGACTTTATATAAGACACTTGAATAGGGATGTCGCATGCTGTAAAGACGAAATTATTACCGACATCCCGCAAGGATGTTACGTTGTTTGAGAAATCGTGTCTGATTATTTGGCAGGGATGATCCGAAAACGTTGTGCCTTGTCACGATATTGGAAAGGATTTTTGTCTAACATTGCTGGTGATTGTAGGTGGATTACGGTTTTTTTGACATGTGTCGTTTAGTGTGCTCGTATACACCTCTGGGCGATTTGATTATCCAAATGTATCATTTCGTCACATCAAGAGAGGATAATGGATTTGTAGTTATGTTTATTTGGGCCATATCCATGGAAATGAATTTTACCTGTAACCATGTCAATTTGGATGTGAACAATATTGCTCATGAGGAATCTATGGACTGTAGTCCTGTTTACTCAGATGTTACTTATGCAATGACAAACATTTATATTGATGTGCACTTTTTCTTGTCTTCTGGTGCATTTTTCATTTGAAACGAAAACAGGATATAAGAAAAATACACAAAAAACCGAGAGATCCTTAAAAAACACTTGAAACCCAAGAAGGACATCCTTGGTCGCATTTTGTTGTTTTTTTTTTTCTTTTCTCAACTTTTGCTTAATTTTTTTTTTGCAAAAGACAACTCTCATTGTGATCCTGTCAAATATTGGTTAAATCAAGGTAACGATAAGGTGAGACGTTCCTAATATTATTTACCTCAACTATAGGAAATAGAAAACGAAAATAAAAACTCGCCTTTAATCAGTGAAAGTGCAATTCGATCCTTATTGGAAACGCCCAGTAGATAAATGGTTGAAGTTGTCGCAGAGTGAGTGTCCTTTATATTTAATTCTAATAGTTTTTTTTGTTTATTCTGGTTGAAGAATAAAGTGAAAGGAGCATGGGCGACGAGGAAAAGGATATTTATGAATGAATGAGGCCAAATGGTGACGGTTGAAGGTGGTCGTTAAGTTTCACTTTTCGTTTTTATTATTGGTTTTAGTATTCCGTCCTTTGCCTTGTGTTTTCTTGTATTGGCCTTCCGTGAATGTGATTTCTTTGTTGATTTTTCACATGGATGTAATATGAGTTGCTTTGTGGTTGAATATTATTATATGATTTCTCTTTCCTTTGCTTTTGTTTTCCACGAAAACTGCGTGATCAATGGTTTTGAAAGGTTTCATTCATGGAAAAGCAGAGAGTTTTCGGATGTCGGGATGGGATAAAATGCTAGTATCCTAAAGTAATATTAATATCAAGGATTGATTTTTTAGTAAAAACTTTAAATTCGGACCCATATACAAAAAGTCTGCACTATGAATGCAAAAATTTAACAAAATAAGGATTAGTCGTTCAGATAATACATTCCATTCATATCCTTGAAAGTTTTTATTCAGTTTATTGTCACCGCACGTAATTTTAAGCATATTCATATTTGTAGTGTTTGGTTGAAACATGATAACTCCATAAAATAATTTGCATCCTTACAATAACTTTATATCGAGCTCGAACCTAAGCAGCTAAACCGATTTTCTTAAAATTTGGAACATACCTAAATCAGTCAACCCGTTTAAGCCCTAGCTCCATGTAAAGTGAACGTAAAAACGCAAATTTATTTTATGGACTTATCATGTTTGTACCAAACACCACAGATATATATGGTGGGCCAAATACAAGTTTTTTTTAAAAATGCAATAAAATGAACAAAATTCAATTTGTTTCATGTATTGTAGCTGTATTAGCAAGAGCAAGCATTCCCATTAATTATGGAATAAAACGTTTTTCATGTGGCTTTCTCGGCTGGTCGTGCGCATTCGATTGCTGAGTCAATTATAAACGAATAATCCGAGATCTTTGTGCAGAATTCTTCTCAGACTAGTGCGTGAAATGTTGAGCTGTTCAGATCGATGGCGAGTTGATGTTCGTGAATTGAGTCTCACACTCTCGGCTACAGAAGCCACATTCAGACATGGATGGTGCTTCATTTCGGCCAAAACTTCTTTTCAAAAAACAAACTGTTTGGGCTACACAGCACTCTACTTTGAAAATAAGTTTTCAATACATAGTAAAGAGTCTCATTTTCATTCCGCGGAGGTATAAGATACTGATTTTCTGTCACTATTTTGAGCGGGAAACAGCTTCCAATCTCAAAATAACCTATGATTTAAAAAGAAACCACTAGATGGCCCACCCTGTATATATAATTTTGGCAGCTAGTTAAATATTCTTGTAGTTAGACACTTGTGTATTGGTTACTTTGAAAACCGATTCAAAATAGCTCATAACGTCTTTTTATTAACAAAATTAATTTATTTCATCCCGATTATCTCACAGGACTTCACTCATAAGCAATTTTACGTTGGTAGGATAGAAAATTAACTTCTGTGAAATAGAACCCATTAAAAGCTTTTTTCAATCAATACCTTAAGAAGTTCATTTGAAAACCACTAAGCCTTCTACTTTTGGCTGATTTATAAATTAGGTATTTGTATTTGCATTTAAAAAAAAACTTCTTAATGTTTGGAAACCTCAATCCTTTGTTTTTTTGTTAGGATTTGGGATGTCACGAATATTTAAAGTGTTCCGGCAAACACGTTTATAGTGTACAACTTCTATCTATTGATGGGGTAAATTAATAAGAAGAAATTTTGGCTAGAAAGCTGCATATGTTTAACCGAAATAATATCTCCTCCTGCAAGTAAGCATATTAGCAATATAGAAATACAGATGCTTGTCGTAATAATAAATAGTTTATTAGCTAGCAGCCATTTTCACTAACCTACTTCATACAAGGCTAAGACTGTATGTACCTTTACTTTATTTGTGATTTTTTTATATTATGATTATTAGTACCCTTAAAATGATTACCACAATCCGTCCTTTAGGAAAACAGGGAAGGAGGTCCTATGGGTTTGAAATTTCTGAATATTAAAATGGGAAAATAGAGTTAGAGCACTCCACATTTGTGTAGTTTGGCTGAAAAAAGAATCTCTGTACTTCGCAGTACGTCCGAAGTTGGGCTCTAGAGCAATCTGATGGCATGGCGATAAAATAATTAAAGAAATGAAACACTGCAACGGCGGTGTTCGGGAGATGCAATTTTTTTTTAAATATTTGTATGGCCTATCATTTTCTTTTTGAGTTCTATCTAAAAGACTCAAGGGGGATATTAAAACACCTGCCGAAATATGACAATCGTGGTTGAGCTTCGTACGAATTAAGGGCTTATAAATTACAGCCATGTCAGATGGGGTGAACAATTTCTTCCATCTTCGGAGAGAACCTTAGCACTTAGCAGTGTTTTTGGCAACGTCAAATATGTCGTCAACCCATAAAAGGTCGTCTGTGAAAAGTTTTGCCGGAGGGAAATGTTCAAAAGGAGTACCGAAAAAAGGCATATTAGTATTTTGAACAAAATAGTAGTACCTTTCAGAAGTTTATAATTTTTCAAATAAGTAAAAACAAATATTTTTGTTTTGTTTGTTTTAATTAAGCAAAATAACATGCATTAAATAAATAATAAATATAATGTAAAAAAAGAACATAATTATATATCAATACTAAATAAATTAAAAATGACTATTTTTTTGTTGAGGTATTTCGATTGATCATAATATTGAAAAAGTTTATGAAAAGTATAAAATACGAAACAAAACTATCAGCTCCCTACATTTAAATTGCACTGATGTCGAAAAGGCTATAGCTGGAGTTAAACCAGGACAAACAACTAGGTCCTGATGGTATTCCTCCTTTAATCTTAAAATTTTGTGTAGCCGCCCTTTTAGATCCGTTAACTCGACTCTTTAATGCTTCTTTAAACACGGGCCATTTTTTGAGATAACTGGAAGGTAATTTTTATTATCCTGATTTATTAATCAGGTCCTAAGCAGATTGTTTCAAATTATCGTCCAATAAGCAAACTTTCAACGATCCCTAAATTACTTGAAAAATTAGTTTATGAAAAGTTATCCTTTGTTGTTCGGGAACTTATTTCGCCTGCATGGTTTTGTCTCTGGTAGGTCAACTACCACAAATTTAACAATCTTATCCAATGATTTAATACAAAATCTTGAAAATGGTTATCAAAGTGACGTGATTTATATCTACCGATTTTTCAAAGGCGTTCGATAGGGTAAATCATACAGTTTTAATTAAGAAGCTTTTTGTCCTTGGTTTCCACTCAAATATATTGAGATGGTTCGAATCTTATTTAGAAGGGCGCTCTCAATATGTGCGCATTAATAACATCATATCTGATCCCATATTTGACTTCTGGAGTAGCTCAAGGAAGTCTTTAAGCCCGCTTCTTTTTTTGCTCCTTATTAATGATATTCCCGATTGTATAATTTCTTCTGAATGTCTTATATTCGCTGATGATATAAAAATATTCCAATGCATTAAATCTGTCGAACAATGACCTAAAGAACTTAGTTGATTGGTGTAACTCTAATCAGTTGTTTTTTAATGTTTCCAAATGTGATTTTCTATCTTTTCTCCGAAATCTGTCGCCTATAAACTATGTTTATAACATTAATGGTATTCCTTTGCAAAAAATTACCGAAAAAAAAGACCTAGGTGTCATCTTCGATCCTAAGCTAACGTTTTGCCTTCATATAGATTTTATTGTTGCGAAAGCAAATTCCTTATTTGTATTTATCTCACGTTACTCTAAGGAATTTTCTGACCCTTATACATTCAGAACATTATTTTATTCCTATGTAAGGCCGGTCCTTGGATACTGTTGTCTAATACGGAACCCCTACTATGCTATCCACTCAAATCGAATCGAAAGTATCCAAAAAAGATTTTCCAGAATAGTGATTTATAGACTACATTGGAATATACGAATGCCATCTTATCTTACTAGATGTTATCTGATCGGTCTTTAGCTTTTAGAAACTCGGAGAAAGTATTTTGAAATAATTTTTATTTGAAACATTCTTAAAAATCAAATAAATTGTCCTTTTCTTTTGTCCCTTAGAAGCGTATATGTTCCAACGAGAGATCTTGGAGTGCATAGTATATTTTTTGAACCTTTTCATATGGTTAATTATTGTCTTAATGAGCCAATAACTAGGTGCCTTAGACAGGACAACTCAGTTGCTTTGAATATAGATTTTCATAACAATATTAGTCGTTATATATTTAAAAGTCATATTATTAATTTATTTACTGTTTTAAACTCTGGTGGTTAGGTGTTATAATATTTTAAAGTTATTTAAGGTATTTATTGAAATTTGTAAAGTATCGCATGTTGCTAAAAATTTATTCAGTAGTATTTAAGATTATATATTTTTTAATGTATATCTGCTTGATGAATTAAATAATAAATAAATAAGTAAACTCTTTTTTATATGATTTAAAAAGATTTTTTGGAGAATTTCATTGACTGCAATCAACTGCATTTAGTATCTATACTTCTTTCCTACTCATAATTGCGTTTAAGTACAATCTGTTTCGTTTTTTATCCTTTATGAGCAAATTTTGAGAAAAAAGTCGTTCCGCTGCTGCTCTGCTGTGGGCAAGACGTAATAATGCACTTACAAAATCTATTAGTGTTAAAAAAAAGAGTTTTTCAAAATAAATATTTCTGACAAAAATTCTTCGATATCTAAAGACTTCGAAACCATATACATAGATTGTCAATATTGTTTGTATCTATTAAATAAGGCATAGACGAAATTATGGAAGTTGAGCTTTCTGACAAGTTCAAAAGATTAATACCTAGTACGGATTTTAACATTTTGTCATCGATATTAACAATTTTTTCCACAAAATTGGGAGTAGTAGTATCAGACTTAGTTGGATTGGAACCTCCATAAACACAAAGTTCATCTACAGCATGAACTTTTTCTGTCTCTACCCATTCTAAATATACTAATTTTTGCACAAAAACGACAAGAGTAGCAGCAGAATCATTTGACTTTGTATCAGCCATTGCGTTTACCAAATCCACATTTATTACATACATATCTATAACACAAGTTTAGTTAGACTTAGAATTATTGAAAGAATTCCAATATTTTACATATTCGTATAACAAACCTTTTCATTTTATTATACTATGTATAAAAGGCGATACACTAGTTCAAACTTTAAATAAAAAAGACCACCGCACTCCCGACACCACAATCTAAGCAAATCATAAGTAAAATAGGTCCATCTTACATATGAAAATTACATGAAGTCAGCTAGAAACAAAAAAATCATTAAAAAGTGGGAAATACTTTTTTCAACGATAAGTTAGAAATTAAAATCCTGCCAAATTTGCATTAAATTTCAAAAGGAAAAATATGTTTTAAGGGTGATGTTTCACTCTGTTGCATGTGTAAGATTTGTCTAGCTCTTTGAAGAAAAGAGAAGTACGTATGTGAAAGGAGCTGTACGGTAGTACGAAGGTGTCGAAAGTAGAACAATACTACTATAGTAGTACTTTCGGCAACACACTGTCTTTAATACACTCACTCAGAACTGAGAGCTGTTCGGTTTACCCAATGCAAGTAAAGCTCATGGATAGAGGCATAAGGTGAGAATTTCACTTTGACTAAGTACAGAAGATAGGATTGAGTTTTTGAAGCATTAAATTTTACATGTTTATCTTATCTTAGATCGCCGTTTGAGTTCCAAATCCGAAAAACAAAGAAATTAATCTTAAAACGAATGTGAGAAGTCAAGGTTACTGTGATCATCATACAATTTAATGGATTAGAAGTTTCAGATAAGAGACCTTTGATAAATATGAGGAAGAGAGTCGGAGACAAACCGGAGCCCTGAGGTACACCAGCATTTATTTTGTGTTGCTCTATTTATAAAAATCCGACCTTAACTTGGTTGTTTCTAAGACCACTTACAAATTCTAGTGCAAAACACTGGATTACAAAAATAACTGCCAAATCGGGAGATTGGTCTGGGCACTTCAAAGTGCTCCGAGAAGTGTTTCCTCAAAGCACTTGAAGTTGCACTCTTCATGGAGCGAGGGTTGAACGTACAGTTGACCGGCTCCAAAAGGAGGCTTTAACTGCAAACGTATACTTCCCAACGAATGAGTGAAAGGAGACTTAACCTCGCTTGTCGTGCCCTGAATAACGAAACATTGAACCTTTTGGGAATAATGGGCAAACTAAATATTCTTTTGTAAGCAAACCCAATACCATTTATATTTATATTAAATACGATATCAACTAATTTAAAAAACTAAATTTATATTTTTTACTGGAGAATTTTTTTTTTCATTTTATTTAGATTCACTTTATTGAATAAAAAGAAAATGCACAAAGCCAAACATATAATGAAGAAAACATCCTCCCTCATCAATCATCAAAATTTCTGTTGACAAAAATTCAGTATTGCATGTAGTCTTTGGAAAAGGGTTTCTACCCAACAAGTCAAATATGTCAAGAAAAATTTAAGTGTGGGAACAATTTTTCACTAAAAATTTAAAGGTTTACCTTACGAAAACTAAACTGCATGTAACCTGCATGGATTTTATTCAATAATAAGAAAAGGGTGCCGTAAAGGATTGGGACACCTACCTGCCTAAGATTTCTCTCTTGTTATTTTTTTGTATGTTCATTGCAGCAGGTTGTGATTGCAATTGGGAATCACATTATTGACCTTTGTAAAGCAATGTTTTGATAAATCATTATGGTGTCTCAAATTGATTTTATTTGACGTAAAATTGTATAGAGACGAATCCACTTCTGTTATATGCCTATGATACAGGAGGGCAATATGGGAAAGTTGTTGCTGCACTCCTATATGTTTATTGAATGCAAGAGTTTTTGATAAAAATATTAACATTTCGAGCAAAAACATATTTTAATTCAAAATCCGATGTAGGGTTCGCGGAGCCATTGAACTCGAAAAACCATAACTTAGATCTTTCATTTGTGTTCAAATGTGTTCAAGGCGGAGCGTTTAGCGATCTAATAAGAGTTATCTTAGATTAAAGAAAACATCATATGAACAACGGATATCCGAATCTTCTCAGGCAGCCAAGCAGCTATTAAATCTCTTGATTGTTTTCAGATGACACGGCAGCAGCATTCTCTTTGCTGCGCCCGGATTCGGACCAGTGGGACATCTTAGGAAACTGTAAGTCTAATGAACTCGCTAGAAGTAAAACAACAAAACATATCGCACTTCCGGTGCAATAACGACGTAAGTGCAATTTTCCTAAATGTTTAGGAATCACGTTTAAAGTTTTCTTGTTTATTTTTCTTCTTGTCGTTTCAGTTTTTGTGTCAAACAAAAAAGTGGCATCTTTTGGACAATAGCAAAGATACAATCACGCCGATTTTTATGACGTTCTTAGCTCAATTTCAGATTGCACTCAGATCCATATGATATGTTTTTTAATCGGGTTCTGTCTCATAGCTAATCAGCAGAAGCAGGAGGAATTAACATCAGCACTTTTCTGAAAAACTAAGACTTTAGAGTTAGAGTTGTGTAGAGTATAGTTCATGAACCAACTAGTTTAATGAACTAGTTCACTTTATTGAACTTGTGAACTTAGTTCACACTTCTAGTTCCATAGTTCATTTAGTGCATTCCACCTTTCCTGCCAATCTGACGTTTTATTGAATTTGAACGGTTGACAAAACTCTCTTACACCGTTTTTATGAAGAATCGAAATGTCGAGTTGGATCAGACAAATTTGTTGTTCAACAAAACAGTAAGAAAGGCAATACGATAGTAGGGGAAGGTGGCCTAAAATGGCACCCATAAGGAAAATATGTTATATCTCGCAAAAAAGTAACATTTAAACTTAAATGTTATAGGATTCTTTCCAAAGTTAAATCAATAACGCTTACCTTTTTTTACTTTACGAGTTTAATAAGTTTCAAAAAGTATGTAAAGTATTTAATTTTCAAAAACTCTTCAAATTCCAACGATCAAAATTGTCCGGGTAAAATGGCATACCTACTCCCATACTGGTATCTATGCCATTTTACCCTTGCAAGTAAACCAACTAGGCAAGTAAACCAAAAACCATTTTCAATTTAATTTAAACTTTATTTAAAACAAATCACAGTTCAAGGTAAAATAAACATAAGCAATAAGGTAGGTGCGGGTAATAAGGCCTAGCTAAGGGAGACTTGAAATTAAACAAAAACTATTTATCAGAACGGACACATTTTATTGTTAATTAATGTTTTAGATATATTACTATAAAAAAAGAACAAAACATGGCAAATTCTGCCTTAAACAAAAACAATATTCAACATTTTTCAAAACCTTGTCAATAGGCTTTATTAAACTATAGTCGGGTAATAAGGCCTAAGTTTTTGAAATTACTCAATAAACCAAAGTTGAGATAAAAAAATATAAATAAATTAATATTGCTTTAAGCTTTAAATTCAAGACATTATTTCTTTGTCTAACAGCCATCAGGACAGTCAAAATTGTCTTTATCATCCGCTGATAAGACAACGCACTCTTCGTGATACCACCTAGTGAATATATGTATGCATAACACTGCCTCATATCTGCAATTTGGTCTACCTCACAGCCGTGACAGCACCAACTCATCTGGATTCTTTTACCACTACTCTTAACTTTGGGGGTTACCGTAGATATATTTTATTGCATTCTTAACCTTGTCAAATAGATCTTTGGTGACTGGAGTTCCTCTGTAATTTATGGCTCTTCTTCTGATTATTGTGGGAAAGGAGGATAATAAGGCCTGCCGTCAAATTTGATAGGCCTTAATAACCCCATCCACTATTTGTAATAGAAAATTAAAAAAATAAATATTTAAATTATAATACATTTTTGAAACATACAAAATAAACAAAATATTTAATAATGGAAAACATAAGCTCAAATTTATAAACATTAGTGTAATTTTAGAAAAATTACTTACGATTCAATAATTGGATTTCTTATTATTTGGACCGTAAAATCGCCTCTGGTAATAAATGACACAACAAAGATGACGATTACCGAGCGAACACGTAGCGGCAAGTCTGATGAGTCATTTACGACTGTAAGCTACATATTAGGCTGACCGTTAGTGCCTACTACTATTATAACTTACTTTTTTTTAATTTAGGCCTTATTAACCGACAGGCCTTATTACCCGCACCTACCTTACTCAGCAAAAAAAATAAAAATCAGCAATTCATTTAAAACAACTTCACTTAAAGTTAAAATGGCACACTATGCCATTTTAGGCGAGTGCTTAGTAGGCCATTTTGCCCATTTTAATTTAAGTTTTAATTCCGAAAAAACTGAAATAGTTATAGGCCAATTAATTTCAGTAAATTGATAAAAAATACTTAATACCTACTTGCATCCATTTACTGTTTTCACCAAAATTTAATGTTTTTTTTATAAATTTTTTCTGTCAACAAACTTTTTACCACATTTTATTGGTTCTACTTTTGTAGACGGCTAGAGACAGTTTGGCCTGTAAAATTTTAAACAATAGCTTGAAGTTGCTAATATTTCTTATAAGTCGATGATGCCAGATAAACTAAAGAATTGTGTTAACAAAACCTTTTCTAATTCTGTTCGATTCTACAATTTTTAGCAAGGGGGCCATTTTACTTGGTGGGCCATTTTAGGCCATCTTCCCCTACATTTACCATAACTAAATTACGTGAGCCAAAGTGTCCCTCCAAATCAATAAAGTGATGTATACATATCTATTGTGTACCCTATCATGTTTTAAATTCTAAAGCCTTTTATATAAATTTAACTTTTGATTTTCAACTTCAAAAGTAGATTACCCACTCATTTAGTACAAAATCACACAAGTCCCATCAATTAACGTTCGGTATTCTTACGAGTGAAAGTGCTACAATACATACATACGCACAAAAAATCAATAAAATCACCAACACACTTCCAAACAACCCTTTCACTGATTTATAACCCAGCTTCAGAAGAGTGCTTTCCTTTCACTCACCCACTCTCGTATAATATAGGTAGGTACCTACCAACAATTCGTTCACAAAAATACCTATAAAAGATTATGCCACCTCCAAGAGCCTTCACACATCGTTCATTTCCACTCCATGTCAACCAACACTACATTCCCTATCCGCATATAAAATCAATGGAGATTGCGTCCCATAAAACAAAAAAAAATTAATCCTTAGCAAGTGCGGCGGCAACCATCTTGGATCCAGACACATCACAATAAATATTCACAACCAGCCCCGCCAATGCCCTCTGCCAAGAACCACCAAAAAAAAACACCAACCCATAGAACGTTTGTTAACCCCTTGGCCGACAAAAGCACATGTGATTCTTCTCAAAGGGGTGCACAGAAACAGACCCACAAGGGAATCCCCAAACAGAACACACACTTGTGTCTAAATGTAAACAAAACAAGAAATCTCAACCGACAGGTTGAATGGAAGCCATGATGGCTGATTACCTCTGCGCATGTGTCACTCTATAGTACCCCCTACGCACTCCATTCAAGCCTTTGACATATATGACAAATGTTATGTACATATACCTATGTTACATGTGGATATGCTATGTGCATATACACACAGCTTCCTCTTACTTCATTCTAATCATTTAAATCGATCTCTCTTTGGAGTTGATTCCTCTTCGTGAAATACTCTCTTACTCTTTTATCAAATATTTAAGGGCTTATGATTTTCTCCCCACCCTTTATCTTATATACTTTATGTTACCCCTTTTACATTTGCCTGCTCTAAGAAGAGAACGTAAAGGAGAAAAAATAAAAGAGTAAGAACCGAATACTGGCCTGCCTGATGTGGTCTTGCTATCTGCTAATGGCTTGAGTGAAGTCTTACTCAACCGTCAACCCTTTAAAAATTTAAACCAACACCAGCATATCTTTTCTCTTTTGGCAGCCTTCAGTGATTCTTTATTTTATGTGAGAGGGAAAGTGATGACGTCTAAATTTTGTACTGTGTGTGTTTTGGTATATACATATAGATTTTGTATGGTAAAGGGTAAAGTTAAAAATAACCCTTTTGATGAAAACTGTATAATGAAAAAGAAAGGAGTTTCCTTTCAACTAATAGAATGGGTCTTTTATTTATTTTTTTTTTCAAAACGGAGGCGGAGTTTTAATTTAAAATCATATAAGAATGAGAAGTAGGTAGGTAGGTATATTAGAGAAGAGATGCTTTAAGATGGATTGGGCTACAGATCCATATTTCTGTAAGAAAAGAGGTAATTTAACAGTGCGTATTTGTATTATAAATCATAGGGGGATTGGATAGGAGTCGGCGTTTTTAATAGACGACATTTTGTTTTTTATCTTAAGTTATTTTTAAAGTTCATTCATGAGCACCTAGATTAGGTTTTTGTTTATTAGTCTTATACATATATATTAAGATACTTATCTTTAGAGGGGCAAAGGTTAAATTTGTATTTATTTTATTTTCACTTAAACGAACTTCGGTTTAGTAGGTAGAAGCATTTTCAATTTTGTAGTTCAAGAATATCGGAAAAAATCTGAAGAGTCCTAAATGTCAGCGCCGGACCACGATTTATATAAGCCGTTAGACACTGACGTTTTGTGCACCTCTTCTACTAATAAGGCAAAAGGCAACATTTATAAGACATTTTTGAATGCGTTCTTTAAAGATGCCAAAAGCTTGAAATAATTATACTAGCTTCTGTTATTGGAAATAAATAAAATAAATAGTAAAAAGTTAAAAAAACCCAAATAGATCTGTATAGGTAGAGTAAAGTTGGGTAATATGGACCACCAATCATATTTTTGTTAATAAAACACAAACGGATGTATAAGTTTTTTTTAAAGATATTTAAAAAAAATACATCAGTTAATTCTGATAAAAAAGTAGGTATCTAGCAACAAAAAAATAAATTCACTTAATAAAAAAATAACAAAAAACAAAAAGTTAAGTAACTCTAAAACGAAACAAAAAAAAGTAGAGGGTAATATGGACCACCTGGTCTTCAATCCATTGACGGCCATTTATCAAGCTTGGACTCTGACATAAGCCTTGCCAAGCAATTAACATGTATCAAAATCATCAATAGTCGATCATTCATTCTCGTACAGACCCGAAACTTTTTATATTAAAAAGGCGGGTAATGTGGACCACTAGTCCATATACACCTTTTCTCCGGTGGTCCATATTACCCGCACCATAATGTTTGGAAAAAAAGCAATTTTACAACAAAATGAGACTCTTTACAAGAGTTTTAAAAATAAAAACCTTAAAATAAATATTCACTTCTTATATTTAAAAAATAAAAGAAGAAGAAACTATATTTTTAACTATAGAAAAAAGGAGAAACACCTACGAAAAAAAAATAATCAATGCCTTGGATTTTCTTTTAATCCGAACAACTTCGTAACGCGCTACTCTGACTACTCAAACTATAAGTAGTGAGTTAAGTTTAAGCAGGTCCGGCACAATCGCAACCAATCGTCTCCTCGATTGCATTTGTGTAAGGCGAGAAAAGCTGGTGGTCCATATTAGCCAAGTGGTCCACATTACCCGACTTTACTCTATATACCTACCTACGAGGGTATATATTTCGATACATCACCTCGCAGAAGCTCCTAGTTTTTACCTGTAGATAGCTCTTAAAAAGTACAAACATATTTTTGGTTACGAGGCGTGTGAGATATACCCAAAGACATTGTTAGGTAGTGGGTGTGGGTGCTCGAAAATCAAAAAATAAAAACACTTTGCAATGGTAACTTTTCGAAGACACACCGTGCAGGAGCTACTCAAAGAGCTATTTACTACTAGCACAGAAAAAATTTGACAAACAAACCTCCGACGATTTTCAATTTTGGTTGCGATCTTTATAGGTAGGTATTGATGCCTTAAGAATTTTTTAAAAAGTTCAATAAATCTGGTTAAAGGTTTTTTGGGTTGAATAATAATAAAGATTTCTTGGATATACGAGAACGCTGCATCATTGATTAATAAATTATAGATATATGTATGTATAAATAGATACATGTACCGTTTTTAGCCACTTGTGTATATAACATATATCTACTTAATGATATTGTCATGCATTGCATATTTACACATTTTATGGCACAAAACATTAAATAAATATTTTAAACCTCAATTTAAAACATATCCATCTCAAAAATCTCAAATCTGGCAACTCTTTTGTTTGATCAATTGGCTGTAGATGTTGCTGAGTTTTTCGCAGTCGAACCTCCTGTTGAGAGCTTTTGTATGACTTTTTATATGAACTTTTTATATGACTTTTTCTAGAAACATCCTTTTTGAATAATGTTGATCTGTTTGTAAAACCTCAACATTCTCTAAGGCACGTTCTGTGCTTTACCTCTAAACAATGGAGCGCAAGCGCAGTCTTTCGTCTTGGTCTATCTTGTGATCTTGTGTCTTTATTTACAAGAATACCAATAAGGCTGGTTTTGGAAATCCTATATAAGAATTAGAACAATATTAAAGATAACAGAAGTATTAAAATATTGAAGCTTCTGGAAATTCTTCAGTTTTGTGACATCGAAAATAATTGCCCTGAGTAAGGAAGGACAGCGTCTCCAATACTTTCTGATTTGGTGATGGAAACTCTTTTGGACGAAGTCGAGGATCAGCTTTAATGTAGCCGGTAGTTGCTTTAAGCTTATTTCATCACGGTGAAAAAAGAAAAGAAAACTTGTAGCAAATTTTGATTGGCAAAGAAAGACGACTGCTTTGGGTGGTCTGATAAATTTTACTTTAAGCAACAAAACAATAAACAAGCCTTAATGAACACTGCACAAAATGTTGTTTATCGTGTTCTTGAGAAATTACTTCATTTGAAAAATATCCCAATTCTTTTCTCACTACCTACAATTATTTAAAAACTCTTCAAAACTCACCAGCAACCCACACAAGCAAAGATATCCGGCAAAATGTCTATATAGGGCGATGGCACCAGTAGTCGGCCACTTAACTTTTTTTTTTATCTTTGATTAGCGTTTAAAAATCACTTATCAGTTTAAATGATTAGTTGAAATGTGTGGATTGGGAAATTCTAGACGAATAGAGTATATTTACTACATGAAACAAATTATTTACCTTTATGGAGATGAAAGTGTGATTATTGAGTAGTCGACCCTTTCAGTTTCAGTAATCGGCCGCATAGGTATCTAGTAGTCGGTCTCAATTCGACAATTCATATTTTCATACTATTTGCATTAGTAGAAAGTATCTAAGAAGCATTTTAGCATTTAATAACTATCAAAACACAATTTTAATAGAACAGAAACATTTTCGCCAAGATCGACCAGCACTCCTTAGTGGTTGTTTCACAACACAAACCCTCCTTTTCCAGAACACCCTCAACGCTGGGCTTATTCCTGGCTTCCTCGCACCTACTGCACATACTCTTCCGGAAATCCCGAATTATGTCTGCACATTATTGCACAGTCACACTGACCATGAAGCTGTTCAACTATCGATCAACCTCAACCAACCTATACTCCTTACAACAGAAGCTCCTGAGAATTTCATTAATTTCAGACGGCTGGATATTGATAGTCTTCACAGGGACATCGAAGACAGGTTAACTCTTACACCTTCAGGCAGAAATCTTCTGAATACCGAAATCGATGGAGCAATTGTCAACTTTGAACTTGCCGTATCTGATGCCCTGGACAAGCAAAAACAGCCTAGAACGTCAAAGAATAGGTACCAGCACCTTCCCGAGTACGTTCAGAGTCTGTATGCTCACAGACAACGTCTAAGAAAGCGTCTCCAGCGAATCCATCAAAGTGAACTGAATACAATCAACAGAAACTACCAGATAGTTTAGAATGAGCTACCGCAAGTCAACATCATGTTTCGGAACTCCATTCAACACCACAATAATATCCAAAACCAGAAAAGATTGCAAGCAATCAAGCCAGGATCTGACGCTTTCAAAACATCAATAGAATTATTGGAAAACAGCCACAAATAGCGGAAACCATAATCAGCAGTGATACTGAAGCTACCTCGGCCCAAGACAAGAAGCGTTCGCCGACAACTTTGATGAAAACTTCACACTGAACCCACCTACTGACCCAACTTTCTTACAAGAAGTTTAAGCAACAGTTCAACAAACACTGTAACCAAATCCATATAAAATTTTAATATCATCAATCCATAAAATGATCCCACCGATGTTCCACATTTATGTAATCTAGAGGAGGTTGAAGAATTCATCGGCAATTCTAATCCAAAAAAGTTTGCTGGAAAAGATTTGCTGAAAAGGCTGCCCATGCAGTAATGATTTTCCTCACAATCATTTTAAACAACTGCATCAACTTCCCCCAGAAGAGGAAAACAGCCAATATTGTGCCAATTCCGAAGGAAGGTGCTTCCAACCTAGTTTACAAGTAGGCCGATATCACTTCTCAACAACATCAGCAAATTACTGGAAGAAGTAATCCTTCGAAGACTAAAAAAATTCTTCTGTGAAAATTCCATCATCTTTGACATGCAATTCGGCTTTCGAGAAAAACACTCAACCTTGCACCGTAACAATTTGCAGAAATCTGGTCCTGAGACTCCCTGACGGATCCACCATAGCGGCAAAGCCAAACGTCCAGAACCTGGGAGTGCACTTCAACGAGTTGCTAAGGTTTAACCTGCACTCAAGAATTGTTCTGAAAAAGGCGCAATCGAGTAACAGAGTGTGGTAGTCCCATGTACGATCGTATCTACGCAGACAATACGTATCTTCTTGCATCGTTTAATATTACAAGTGTTGAAAATGGGAGTATAGCTACATGGGCTGCTGTGATAAATTTTCAATAAATTTTCATAAATACTGGCCATTAGATCCTCAAACATTTCAATTGGACGTGACAAACAAATATATCTGGGTATCATCCTACGGCGTAGAGGTGAAAAGGAGGATTTAAATAAACACTAGGAAGATAAATTATGAATATCAAAATGAAATCGGTCCTAATATTCATCCTTGAGGCACTCCAGTTAACCCAGCTTTAAAATCCGAGGATCTTCATAAACAATGAGATTCGATTTAAATTAAATTAAAAATGAATTCTTATTTGAATGTTTTGTTCACATGGGTGCATCAATTATTTTACGGTCTTATAAAACATATCCCATATTTATGTGTCGTTTAAAATTAACTATCAAACGGAAGGTTAGGTAGTAAGACGCATTTCTTCTAATTTTATTCCGTATTATTGTAATCACCTGCCTATAGTATTCCCCATTGTCGGTTTAAAAAGTCGCGTTATCTTCAGCAAACAAACTCGAGATGTGTTACCGGCGTTTATGTACTCGTATCTTTTTTGGGCTGCCACAAAATTAGCGTCTTAACCATTTTCATGCAAACATTGTTGAATTTATCCAAAACTAAACATCAATTGCATTTAGACCCACAAGCAATCACATCCTTTCACTTCAGAGTTCAGATCAACAACAAAAAATTTACAAATATTTGCGCCTTCCAATTAGCGTCCCGATTGAAAACTCTTTCTTGTGGTGTTTCCATCGTAAATAAATACAAAAAGGAATAAAACGCGTTCTTTTCAACAATCCCAACAAAGGAAACGCGTTTATTTTGCGTTTATGTGCTAGCAAACAACCATCGCAGACATTATTATCCCTTTATGATTTTTCTCATTCCTTTTTTTTTATTTATGTGGATACCGCATTGAAAAACCACAGACGCAGATCTCACTCATAAAGAAGTGTAAATATGTTGTAAAAAAAAGAGGTCCTGGAGTCGTTTTAAACTCTTCCTCTCAATATGTGTTCTTATACCTGCAGAACTCGGCTTTCTTTATTTAGGAAAAATGTAAGGGTTTTTCTTTTTTTATTGCGCAATAACAAATGACTTTGAACACGAAAGGATACCGCTATCACACACAATGCTCGCAATGTCTAACGCGGAAGAAACGGAAGAAAGCCAACAAACCATGTATTATCGTTTTATTATCGGGAGGGTTAACCGTACATTTCTCAATTAGACGAGGACCTTGTGTCCTGTGGCAAACTATTCATAATTTTGCTTTTTTGTTTCCATTTTTTATAAAAATGAAACCAATTCTAACCTATAGGCACGAGAGTAAAAATTGAAAGTGATAAAAAAGAAAACTAGAAAAGTCATAAAAACTTGCTGTCAGAGATCCTTAACTTTCCCTGACTGTCAGTAGGTAGGTTCGTTACAACCAACAACAGATCATCAGCCACATGCCATAATATTCATCACTTTGAAAAAGTATCGGAGCATGCGCGTAATAATGTTGATAGCCTTTTTTCATTGCAAGCCATCTTTCTATTTCTCTAGAAAAGTGAAAACGAAAACCGAATTATAATTATAAACCATTAAGAGGTTCAAGGAGAAGGTTCTCGGTGAAACTGTTTTGATAGTAATTTTGTTTTTGTTTTTACCAACATAGAGATCGATCGAGGAGAGCCTTCTACAAGTTTGTTGATTTTTGAAGGAGCCTGATGTCGACTTGTAACCTATGTTAAAACCTTTTAAATTACATACCTACTTTTAAATTGTGTGTACCCAAACAAGGGATTTGATGGATGTGATACACCTGTCGGTTGTCCTATATAGTCGTAGCACGTACAGACGAAAAAGATCTATCTATATCGAAAAGCTATCGAAAAGCTTAAGAAAGATTAACACAGTCGGTAGGTAAGATACCTTACCTTTACATTGAAAACCTCCAATTATTTGAGTTGGTAGCAAACATTTGCTTTTCTCCTATATGCATATGGATCTCTGAAAATTTACTGCAAATCTTATACATATTAACTTTTAGCCACTGTTCCCTACACATTTTCTCCTAGAAAATACAATTTGATACACTTTAAATTGTTCAAATATTTGTCGTATATTTTCTATTATTTTTTTGTATGGAATGGTCGAATCATATTGCTGTTTCTCGAATGAAACTATGTTTGACTCTATACATTGATAGATGCACTGACATGCCTTAATGTTTTACTCTATATGTGGTTCTAGGAAGTCTTACTTTTGTAATTTGATAGGTACAGGTCCGGTTTCTATAGCTCATACCCAACACATCACTATTAAAAGAGATGCTCTCAATTTTGCCAACTTTAACAGATCGATTAATTATGAGTCCGATAACCAAAGTGGTGGGGTGATGTTGATTCCTCTTGCCTTTGCATTATGACCACTCTCTCTGTTACCGAATTAATATTGAATATGGCTGTATCCTCAAGTGACCCATCAGAAAT
This sequence comes from Philhelius festivus, assembly GCA_963931855.1. Classification (NCBI taxonomy): domain Eukaryota; kingdom Metazoa; phylum Arthropoda; class Insecta; order Diptera; family Syrphidae; genus Philhelius; species Philhelius festivus. The sequence goes on from OZ007554.1 coordinate 165,315,894, forward strand.
TATGATGGAACGTACACATGTGACCTAACAAGTTCGTATTTACACTCCCTTTCAACTGAATAGATTCATGAGAGGTTATTCTTTCAATTTTTCTAAGCCACACAGCTTAAAATAGGTTAATTTTGTCCTGAAATCCTCATTGATTATAAACAAGCATATTAATTTTTAATTAAAAATTTGTAAGCTTTTGAAAACAGTTTGAAATTATAGCCACAGAAATATTGTACTATACTCTGTCCAACAAAAATTGTCAGTACAGGGAAGATAGGACTTTTAAAGCTCTCACATGGATTCCGTAGTTTAAATTATAAATCACGTCAAATGAAAGTAAAAAACGCGTAGGGCTACCGTCTGCCGGTTCAAAACGACTGAAAACAATATTCAATTTACGTTTTCCCACAACGCCAAGCGGTAAGATAATAGCCGCGTTATTTTTAATTTTGATGTAGATAAAGAGCGCACGATCGTATTGAGTGATACTTGACACTCTTGTCTTGATCTTGACAGCAGCGTTACCACTTCCGGAAAAAAAAGTCGAAGTAGATTTGAAGAAAAAAGTGAAGTAAATTGAGAAAAATCGAAGCAGATTTCAAAATGGCTTTTTACTTGCTTTTGGAAAAAATGTTGCATACAAAAATTTTTTTCCTTAAATGAATACATATTACCTATTAAATATGTATTTAAAATTGTCAATACATTTCTTTTAATTTTAAAGAAATTTCGCATAAAACTACTCATTTGTGTATTTGGATTGTGTTTATGGTAATTATGAGGTTATATACTACTACTTAGGGTGCAATAGAGAAAAAGTAGTAGATTTGGGCTTTATTTTGTAAAATTGAAGTAGATTGAAACAGAGATTTTTAAAATGAAGTAGATCTCAGTATTTTGCTGATGGTGCGAAGTAGGAAGTAGATTTTAAAATATTTTGGAAAAAAGAAGTAGATCTACTTCAATTCAAGTAAAGTGGTACCACTGCTTGACAGTATCTCATCAGCAGTGGGATACGACGCGACGGTCGTGTTGGGGTGTACAACTTTTTGCAAAGAATTACAACAACAACTCCTTAAGAAAAGTCAGTGGCTTGTGGCTTGCTTTTTTTTTAGTGGCATTTTTCCTAACGCATTGTAGTGAGGATGCATCAGGCGCCACTGCTTTAGAAAAAGCTCTCCCATAAGGCCTGTACTGACAATTTTTGTTGGACAGAGTATAGATCAGACAAATCAAAAGAAACTGCAAAAAATTAGATCAATGTGGAATACTCGTATAACATTGAGAGGCTTTCGCCCTTTAAATGATGGAAGTTCGAAATAAAGTTAACAATATGATTTTATCAAACTTTAGTATGAACTTTGTATATAAAACTTATAGTACTCTCATGAAGACGAACGATTGGGGCGACATCTTAAGCATAGCGATAGTACTTGTTAGATTTGTCTCTGATACTTTTAATAATAAAATATCCTCTTTTTTACTACTTATTAACTTCCCATAGGGAGTTATTGTAATCGGTCCGATTTGTCAAACTGGAATTTTTGACATTTCTCGACGTTTCAAGGTCCCTAGAGGCTATATCAATCATTTTTAGGCTAGGCGCGCACATTCAATTTTCAGTTTCGCAACTGTTTGGTTGCTAAAATGAAACACATGGGCTTATATGGGACACCGCGCACTTAGAGCAACTCGATTCTCGAAACTAAAAAGTTTGTGTTTTGACACAAACTAAACGATTGCCTCGCATCAGTTGAGCTGTTTTTTATAAGTGCAAGAGAGAAAAGAGTGCGAGCGTGAGTAAAGAGTTGCCAGTGTGCGGTTCTCTTTCAACTGGTGATTAAACTATTTGATTTCGATCACAGTTGCCAGTGCGCGACTAGCCTTAGAGAGATGTCTGTGTGTGTGTGTGTACGTACGTTCGTACGTTCGTACGTCCGTACGTTCTGGTACCATTTTTCGTCGTCGATATCTCAAAAACGAGTTAAGATATCGACTTCAAATAAATTTTGTTTAATAGATAATAACTTTGAAAGAGGCTGAAAGGGGGTTTATTAAAATTCAGTGAGTAGTTTTTTCACTATAACGGTTTAAAAAAAAAGTAAAAATTTTGGTTAGTTTCAAATATCTCACGAAAAAATAATGCTATTGATTTCAAATAAAATTTAATGTACTCATTTTAAGGTCATACAGATTTGGTATGAATTTGGAAAAAAAACGAACATACCGTTATTTTTTTAAATAAAAAAAACTGAAAAAAAATGTCATAACCCAGATATTCTAAGAACGGAAAACAATTTGAAACTCAAAATAATTTTATTTTACTAAAAATAATGTGTTTGACAACTGGTGAAAATTTCAAAAAAAATCAGTTTATAGTTTTTTTACAAAAAATAAAAAACTATATAAAATTCTATTGAAAATTGGTAAAAATTGTTTTTCGACTCAAATTTCTCGAGAACTAGTAGTGATATTGACTTCTAATTTAGTTTATTTTATACATAGTATAGTTTTGTACAATTGGTAAAATGTTGACAAATATTGAATTGATAGTTTTTTTTTAAATAAAAAAACTTAAAAATTCTAGTGAAAACTAGTTAAAATTGTATTTCAAGTCGAATTTCTTGGGAATGAACACCGATAGTGCCTTCTAAAGTATGTTGTTTCATACATCGATACCTTCCCGTAAGAATGTATACTAACCCAAGCAACAATTTTTAGCCGTGGCTCCAGAATAACCCAGGTAACAAAAATACCTTAGATAACTCTGGTCATAGTGGGGCTAGAAATGAGATACTTTATTACTCTAGTATGCTTTACGGTAGAAACAAACCAAAAATTATCCTATGGTTGATTTTGGTAAAATTTTCTCTCTTGCACAACTTCTTGGTAATATATTGGTTTAAAAAATTCCATTTTTAAACTGGTGATAATATTTGGATATTTTTTAACCCTTTCAAAACCAGTTTGTCATTTTTCTGGTTCGAAAATAACTATTTTTAAATGTAGGTTAAATTTGAGTACATTTATCACTTATTCCTAGCCTTTAAGAAAAATTACGTTATAATATAACTTTTTTTTCTTACGATAAAAGTTATATATTGGCTAAAAATAACCCAATTTTATGCTAAGTTGTCAGTAAGTCCTTAAATGACTCTTTTTTTTACCGTTAGAGTTATATATTGGTTGAAATTTAACCCATTTAATACCAGGTTTGCAGTGAGACTTGAAATAACTTTTTTTTTGTCGCATAAAAAGTTTCATATAGGTTGAAAATTAACCAATTCTATCTAAAGTTTACAGTAAGCAATTATATAGCTTTATTTTTTGCAGAAAAAGTTATATACTGGTTGACAAGTAACCAATTTTATATAAAGTTCACAGTAAGTCGATTAATAATCATTTTTAAATGGAAAAGTTATGTATTGGATGCAAATAAACCAATTGAATACTAAGTTTATAGTAAGTTCTTTAATAACTTTTTCTTTATCGAAAAAGCTTAAGATTGGGTCCAAACTAACTACAATTTATCCCAAATTTACAGTAAGCTGTAAATAACTTCTTTTTTTTAACCGTAAAAGAAATATACTGGATGGAAATTAACCTTAAATTACTTTTTTTGTACCGAATTAATCGGAATTTATTTTAATTAACCCCAGATTTATATTCAGTTATTAAGAGCTCTTTTTTAACTTATAGGTTGCAAGTTAACCAAATCCAGATTTATTCTTTAACCCCAGCTATATTTTAACCCAACTCGAGCCATAGCTCAACTACTTAGGCACGAACACACCCATTCCATCGGTAGTACTCGTAAAACAACCACCACGGTCATCTCTCTATGTCTCGTCATTGTTTTCTTGTTCTCGAGCGGTTGGTTGAGTTTTTTTTCGTAGGTACGCGGTACGCGTGCGCGATTAAATTAAAAAAAGTTAACTGTGATTTGGTAAGACATTTTTTTTAGTTTTTTTTTCGTGTTTTCCCTTGGATATTTTATTACTCGTGAGAATAGGATAAAATGTAAGTTAAACAAAATTTCAATTTATTTTTATTTTTAAACTAGAAACGAGTCATCATCAGCACAGCAAATCCTCATCAACTGACACCACCGCCATCACTACACAAGCATCAATATCTATTATCAGATACTTACAATTTTGCTTAATTGTTTGTTTTTTTTTTTTTTTCTAATTGAATCGTTTATTTTCAAAACATGACATGTCCATCTTCAAAATTTTGCATTAAGGTTACAAAAACTTTTAGTTTTTCTTAAAACGTCATTAACTATCTATTTTTTGAAGATGTGACATATCATGTTTTCAAAATAAACAATTCAATTATCCACCCAGAGTTATACCTATACATATATTTAAATAATATGTAAGTATATACATAGTATTACGTTTATCGATATTCGTTTCTATTAGGCACTATTAAGTTATATACATACATATGTACTATTAAAATTACTAAACTTTTTAAATAAAATTTAATAATGTTCATTAAAAATATTGCTTTTTCTGTTTTTATTTTCAAAAGGATTTATTTTTTCAGCTGGGAAGAAAATACTTGAAAAGAGTTTCAAAATAACCCTATATCATCATATATAAACGGTTATAAAAAGGCGTCAACAAAACTTTTAGTTCTTATTACAGGTTTCCTACAAACTGTAAATATACGGTTATAAAATAACCACCAAAATAACTTTTTGGGCATAATACAGGTTATTTAAAAACGTTGCAAATTAACGTCCTAGTAGCGTTTTTAAATAACCAATTATTGTACATATTACAGGTTTTCTAAAAGCGTTATACAAACGGTTTTAAATGACCTAATAAAAGCGTTCAAAAGATACGTTCAAAAATCGTTCAGTAATAACTGAAGTTATTTTGTTACTGACCATTTTCGGTTATGGAGATGCTTCTGGAACGGTTTTGGAACGGCTTTTTAGCCAATTTGTAACCCCTTGGTTTGGAGAGCTTGAGCTCAAAGCCGGTTAATAAACCGCTTTCAAACCACAAATTGTTGATTGGGAAGCGACATTTCTAAAATTGTTCAGGAAACGAAAAAAACGAAGAAAGTTCTAGTTGAAACTAAACATAAAGTTTTCAAGACCACAAATGGGAAGTTATCAGTGTGGGTCGCACCCAGCCTAGAGTTGGGACCACAAAATAACACTCCATGATAAAACTAAAGGCTTTACCAACAATCAAATTTAAAGACGATGGATTCTATATCTTATAACCATACATGTTATTAACTATATACTTTAGTGGACTCTAAATAATGAACCTCTTAATATGGAACCTATAATATTGTTTATTGTATAGTGTTCATGACTCGAATATTATAGTGTAATCTATCGTTTTTATTATAACCTTAAATCACTACGAGAAAAAATAAAGCCTAAAAGGTTATGTGTTTTTAGTTCATCTTTGTTTTTTAAATATCCTCTAATACAGGTATATTGTGTTTGTCTCACAAATGAATTTAAGGTGTATTCACATTTCCCATATGAGAAAGAAGTTAAAAATCTTACGATACAGTTGCGCCTATTCAGCTGAAGGGGAGTGTAAGCCTTAATATATCTGTGTTGTGCTGTTTCTTTACTAAAGAATTAGAGCAAAAAAAATAATCTAGCAGAATGGACAAGAAATAAGGGTTGTTGGTGAAATGGCATGTAAGGATTTGCTCATTCATCACCGAAAAAGGTCACCGGGAGAAGCAGAGGCAAAATGGCAACAACAGACAATGGCCTTCGGACATCATCAAAATTAAGAAAAAAAGGACACTGTGATGGAGTAGGAGTAAACATAAGAATGCCAGCTGGTTGAGTAAGAGTAAGATTTCATAACTCATTTTCATTTGTTTCGTATTTCAGTTTTGGTTACACTTAGGTACACTGTGTTGCAGAATTCCAATCTGTTTGATAACAAAACGACGGACGACGTAGGCGCATCACGTCCTGGAAGTCAACTACAATGAAGACGATGACAAGGCAGTTGTTATTTTATAAAGAATTAGTTTTTTTTAGTTTTATTTCAATTTTACTAGCATTTACCTACACACGCGACATCGCTAGAGTGACATTGCCCTGTTGTCATTGTATGGGTTTATATTCCAAATTCTATGAATCTTATGATACATCCGAAAATTATATAGTTTCGAAGCTCGTATACGATAGTTATATAATGTATCTATAGCCGCCATGTTGTTTTGTTGACATCAGTCAAACCTTTTGCTTATTATTCAGTTACTGAGGTCAAATCACCATGGAAAGTAACACGATTTAATAATACAAATTTATTATCAATATGAGTATTTGCTAGTGAAAACGTTTTCTCGCCTTGCGCTCATTTTGCGTTAGACTTGGTGGCTTTTCACAGTCGACTCTTCAACGTTTAGTGGCCAAATTTGAGACGACCGGTTCTGTAATCAATATGCCAACATTCGTACGTCAAAGGAACCCAAAATCGGCCTAGAACATCGTGAAAAAGTACAGTAAGTTGATGTAAGTACAGGCAGTTGATTCCTCGCAGTGCACAAGAACTCGGCCTTTCGCGGACTTGACTTTGACGAAAATTGCATCGGGACTTGTACCTAACTCTTCACAAGATCCAGGAGCTCAAGGTTCATGACCATAGCTAACGCCGCTTGTTCGCCGAATGGGCTTCGGAGCGATTGGAAGAGGAGCCCATTTTTGCCAAATTACATTTTTAGAGACGAGGCGTATTTTTGGATGAATATACATAGGACGATACCAACCCACATGAGGGTTCCCATGTGACAATCCATCCTCAAAAAGTTACCGTTTGGTGTGAGTTTGTGGCCGGCGGCGTTATTGGTCCGTATTTTCCGAAAATAAATTTGGGTAGGCGGCCACTATATATGTACTTATAGCTCAAATTGAACCATATGGGCCTAGACGATATGTGGTTCCAGCAGGATAGCGCTAAGAGTGGCGTCCGCTGCCATGATTGACATTCTGCTTGAATGATTTCAAGGTAATGTTGAGTATCTTTCGCCGGAGTGATATGAGATTGTCACTAAGGTCATACGATTTGACCCTGCTGGAAATTTTCTTGTGGGGTTTCCCGAAGTCAGAGGTCTATGCGAGTAAGCCACAACTGATCAACGCCTTTAATGTGAATATAACACATATCAAAAATAATTGTTTAATAACAATTACCTACCTGAAGTTTAAAAAACTAACAATACCTACAGATTACTTACTTACTTAACCAATGAAGGATATCTGCCCTAGACAAGGCTTTCTGCCATCCCAAGCAAGCTGTTTCCAGTCGTCTAGGCCAAACGCTTTATCAACCGCGTTAGCTGATCCTTGTCGCCTCGAACATGAGGGCTGAGATACGATGACTCTTTTGGCTGAAGCATTATTGTCCATTCGCTTGATATAACTAAGTTGACATTTTTTTGGCTTTCTAGACTACATTCAAATAGTTCACATAATTTGCATTTGTATCTTTTCCTTCATTCGTGTTACTCGAAGAATTTTTCTATCCAAAGAGCCTATAGTATCAGCTCTCACTTTTTGCATGCTTATAGTGCAATACTCGGTGTTGTAAAGCTGCACTGGAAGTTTAAAGATTTGTAGAGCGTGCAATTCGCCGTTCACGTTAGGAGTTTAGAACCCATTTTTTTCCCCAAACCGAAGCAAGAATGGTTGCGTAGGGTAAGTCTTCGTTCCATCTCCAATGAGGTGTCATTCGTGGAATTATTATTAACTCGCAAGCAGTTGAACCGTTTAACAACTTCTCGGTTTTTAAATCAATAGTGAAATTTTGTTCTAGCCGATGGACAGATATTTGTTTGTTTCTTGATAGAATAGCCTTGTCCTCATTTATTTCACGACAAGTTTTACCCAATCCTCAATCGCCGTCAAGGACGATTGAAAACGATCGATAGTCGGACAGATTTATTAGAAGCAGTGCCTTTCCAATGCATAATTGAAGTGGTAGGATTGGCGATTGTAGAAACCCTGTGCATGTTTAGAAAACATTAGAAAAGCTACGAGTAATACCTATACATAGTTACGCGTATTTAACAATGACACGCGGCACAGTTGAATCAGTTTTCCCGGGATCCCGAATTCAGTTATCGTCATATAGAAGTACTGATATGGTCGATCTGCCGGACAGGAAGCCACGTTAGTACTTTCCGACAATAGTTACGGCTTAAGGCTCTTGCGAAACACATTGGATCTAGGATCTTATATGCGACATTTAGAAGGGATATGCCACTAAGTGGCTTGTCTCCGGCTTCTATTCCGCTTTCCATGATGTACCTTCAAATATAAAGTGAAAAAAGACCTAAATACATGTACAGATACTTAAGAACATTTATGTATATAATTTTTTTTAAAGGCTTTTTTAACCAATCAAAAAGGGTTAAGTTAATTTTCCTTTTCAAAGAACAACCCTATACCATAGATGTACGTTCCCCTAAAAGGATCTAAATAAAATCAATACACATTGTACATCACTTTTGTCTAACACCTAACTCACATACGAGTACTTTTGGAACCCTCATGTAAATTACGTCATATATATGCATATACAATATAGAATGATTTAACAGGCGAAATTTACCCCTTTCTATTCGTTCTACCCTTGGATCGAAAACATATATAAAATATTATATAAAATGAAGGAGTATGTGTGGTAACATATGTGAATAAAATGAATTCCATCTTCGCAAAAACATACAGCGTGAAAAAGAGGAAGGAATAAATGTTGCCATTGGAAACGGAAACAAATAAAACACTTCTCGAAAGATTGCCGTTTATGCTGTTGTCTGTCGATATGAGGAAGCTATAACGATTTTTAAAATATTCAGCGCGCTTGTACGAAGGCAATTTTGCAACCCTATTACCAAACGTCTGACAAGCAAACATCTAACGGGGGTGAAAAACAAAATGCGATGTAGCAGTCCGCATGGTACTTATTTTAATTTTAGGTATAATACACACATCCACTCTCACTCACCACACATGTATGGAACATCAATCCTTTTAAGTACCGAAGATTTCATTTTGCATTCTTCGGTTTGGTTTGTTGGGCCATAAAAATGAGCAAATTATTGTTTTCATTTTTTTGATAGGTATAAAACCTTATTATATGTGGAAGGAATATGACTAATGTGATCAGTCATCGATTTGGCATTCTTCACGAGTATTTATTTCAATTGAACGACTTGTTTAAACCAAAATGTTTAAAGCACGATGTGTGGGTGACTGGCTCGAGCAATCTGGATTAAGAAGAAAGAGATATTAGTTAATGGAGAAATTATCCAACTCTCTTAGAACTCTTCACTCAAAAAAAAAATATAAAAAAAAAATAAAATAAGAAAAATTATCGGAAAGTTGTCGATAGTGATTTTAGAACTTGATCCTAATAAGGATTCTGCAGATGTAGATACATAAATAAATCTAATAATAAACATAAGGAAAGCTGTAGATGATGATGCTGTTACTATCCTTACATTGTTGGATTTCTCTAAAGCATTCGATACTGTTAATAATAAAATACTTTGTAGGAAACTTCGAGATAATTTTAATTTTTCATCGCCGTCAGCTAACTTAATTTATTCTTATCTAACTAACAGATTCCAAGCTGTGTTTGCCAACAACTCTTTGTCCACTTTTCTTCCTTTGTTAAGAGGTGTTCCTCAGGGTTCTACGTTAGGTCCTTTACTCTTTTCAATGTATATCAATGATCTTCCCTCTTGCTCTCTGAAATCTTCCATACATATGTATGCAGATGATGTTCAACTGTTTAATAGCTTTCCAGTTTCCACTTGGAATGGTAGACAATGGTGTCCATGAAATCAATGACGATTTGTATAAAATTGTAATCTGGTCCCGTAAAAATGACCTCCTTTTAAATCCTATGAAATCTAAATGCTTAGTAAGTTCAAGAACACCTATGGACACTTCCTTTTTCCCTGAAGTATATCTCAATAATACAATTATTGCGTATGTTGACTCTACAAAAAACCTTGGACTAACTTTTAATAAAACACTTACTTGGAACAACCATATTAGCATAACATTAGGCAAGGTTTACGGAGGTCTTCGCATGCTTTGGGCTTCTCATTACTTAACACCGCTAAAAACCCGTTTAATATTGGCTAAGGTGTTGATTGTGCCAATTATGCTTTTTGGTTGCGAAATCTTCAGTAACTGTGATTTCGAGCATAAGCGGAGACTCAACGTTGCTTTTAATAGCATTGCACGTTATGTTTACGGAATAAAAAGATATGACCACATCTCTTCTTATTCGAGATCATTGTATGGTATTACCTTAGATAACCTATTTAAATTAAAAACATTAACCTTGCTTCATAACATTTTACAATCTCGCCAACCGGAATACCTTTTTAATAAAATTAATTTTCCACGATCCCAAAGATCTTGTGATCTCCTACCAGTTCGCTGCTCATTCCTCGTATCTGAACGTCAGTTTTATGTACATGCCATTCGATTATGGAACTCTATCCCTCGTTCTATAAGAATGATAAGCTGTACGTCCCAGTTTGGAAAGGCACTTGGTAAATTTTTTGGTTCACTTTAATTGAACTTATTGTGTTCATAGTGATGATGATTTTTGTTTTCTTTTTTGGTTTTCTTTTTTTTTTCTCTTCATATACTTAAAATTCATTTCATATTTTAAGCTCTAATTTTATTTTTATTTTTCATATTTTAAATTCCATAGCATCATTTAATTGAATTGTATTTCTCATTATTTTTATTTTCTGAAATGTACTTACCTAATTTGAAAACTTTTGTTCATAATTAATATGTCCAAGAATAATATACGCTGAGCTGTGGCTTAAGACTAACTTTATTGTAATTCAATGAGTACAAACAAAGCTTAATTCTAACTTATAAACTAGGTATTAAGTATAAGAGAATGTAGGAGATAGTTACTCGATAGACAACAATAGTGATGAGACTTCATATATATCACTCCTCTCAACTTAATTGAAACTGTGACAATTGTATGTAAAATTTACCATATACTAATAAATAATAGTAAATATATAAAAATGAAAACGTAATGTACAAAAGCATCTAAACTAAATAATAAAACTTCAAAATGTCAATACAATTGTGTTTATATTGATATACATTTACTTTTAAATAAAATAAAGCAATTAAGATAGGCATCATATTTCTTCCCACCTTAAATTGAAACCGTACCAAAATTTTAAATACCATCATTTTCCATATATTATTCTTTCTTTCTTTCTTTGATTAATTCTACTAGATCTTCTAGGCAAATAATCATAATCCTCACTGTCTGATCTTTTCCTCTTCCTATTTTGGTTCTTAGTTGATCTTTGTGTTTGTATGCTACATGGCGAAAATTGAATTACTTTTATGTTATGCTTCCTAAGTTGGTTAATATGAGCAGAGCGATGATAACCTTCAACATCTACCAAATACATCACGTTACCTAATTTACTAATAACTACTCCTGGCAACCATTTATAACTAAATCCATTTTTCATCTTATATAGAATTCTCTCTCCAATTTTAAATAGATTCGGCTTATGATAAGCGGATACTTTTGATTGATTTTTGTTTTCTTTACTTTCCCCGCTATTACCTTTACTCAATTTACGAATTTTCGGATTTACATCGTCCATTAAAGATTTAATTTTAAACTTGAATATCATATCATTTGGAGTTTTATTCGTCACAGTGCATGGGGTGGAACGATATTTCAGTAACAGCTGATCAAGTGTTGTTTGAAGCGGAGTAGTTTTGTCCGAAGATATATCACTTAACCTCTTTTTCAGACTAGTTTTCACAGTTTGAACTGCCCTTTCTGCAATCCCGTTTGACTGCGGGTGATAGGCGGGGCTTTTCAAGCATTTAATATTGTTTGATTTACAAAAACCTAAAAATGCTTCCGAATTGTAAGGTGGACCATTATCTGAGACGATTGTTTGGGGAAGACCAAAATAAGAAAAAATTGTTCTCAATGTAACAATTAGACTTTCCGCCGAGGTACTTTTCAGAATTTTAACATCAATCCATCTACTGAAACTGTCCACCAAAATTAAAAAATTCTGACCTTTGAAAAAGAAAAAATCTAAATGTATCCTCTCAAAAAAAAACTTTGATTTTGGCCAAGGTTTTTTAAATGTTGAACTACATTTGTTGCTTGACATTTGACAAATTTCACAAAAATTTGCGTATTCCTCTATATCCTTTTCAATACCATCCCACCAAAAATATTGACGTCCCAACAACTTCATCCTTACTATACCTATATGACCGTCATGAAGTATCTCTAACACTCTTGGAACTAACACTGATGGTATAATAAGTCTATGATTATAGAAAAGACAACAGTCCTCCACATTAATTTCCATTCGTCTATTGAAATAAGGCCTTAAGTGTGGCTGAACTATATTTGTCCAACCTTTCTTACTAATCTCCTGAACTTCTTGTAAAATAGGATCACTAAGTGTGGCTTCTTTTATGTCTTCAAAATTAAGGCTATTCTCCACAAATGGTTTTAAGCTCCGCACGGCATACTTTTCAAGTTCGGTGGAAACAGGAAGAGGTAATCTAGAGAGTCCATCAGCATTGGAGAACCTTTCCTGTACCTAATAGTGTATTGATACATATTCAAAAATATTGCCCATCTCTGAATTCTAGCTGTTGCGACAGGTGGAGATGATTTTGTCGAACTAAAAATTTCTTTAAGCGGCTGATGATCACTGTATAAAGTAAAAGTTTTACCATATATATACTTATGAAATTTTCTTACAGAAAATATAATGGCCAATGCCTCACGGTGAATCTGCGAATAATTTTGCTCTGCTTGACTCAGTGTACTGGACACAAATAAAACCGGTCGCTCTACCCCATTAATCACATGCGACAAAACACCCCCTATGCCATATGGACTGGCGTCGCATTGAATAATTATTTCCTTCTGTGGATCGTAATGTACCAATAAATTATTATTCAAAAGAAGCTCCTTGCTACGCAGAAATGCCCGATCACAACATTCAGACCACACGAATTTTGCATTCTTTTTTGTGAGATCATATAACACTTTGAGCTCGGCCGACAAATTTGGAATGAATTTGGAATAATAATTTATCAGTCCCAGATAAGATCGAAGCTGATCAACTCCAGTGGGAGTAGGAGCCTTCTCAACGGCTTCCACTTTGCCCTTACTCGGTTTAATTCCTTCCCTATTCAAAACGTGACCCAGGTATTCAATTTCCGACTTAAAAAATTGACATTTTTGGCTATTAACCTTGACACGGTATTCAGACAAACGACCTAAAACCTCATCCACAATAGAAGCACATTCTTCCAAATCTTTCCCTCCTATTAAAATGTCGTCAATATAGCACTTTACATTACGAATTCCTTTTAATATTTGATCCATAGTCGACTGAAAAATAGCTGGAGCACATTTAATACCGAGTATGAGCCTACGAAACCTGAACAAGCCTCTGTGTGTGTTTACCGTCAAAATTTCCTGACAATCTTCTGCCACCTCTAATTAGGTATATGCACCTTGCAAATCAAGAACACAAAAACATGTGCACCCTGCTACGCTGGCGAAAATCTCCTCCATCAAGGGTAACGGATAATGGTTAGTTTCAACCATACGATTGACAGACACCTTGCAATCTACACAAATTCTCACTCCCCCTTTTGGTTTTTCGACCACCACAATTGGAGAGGCCCATTTACTATAGCGAACTGGGTATAGAATTCCTTCAGCAATTAATCTATCTAATTCCTTGTCCACCGCCTCTCGCAGACCAAAAGGCAAAGAGTATGGCTTGCAAAAAATTGGTGTAAAGCCTTCTACACAAACAATTTGAGCCTTAAATTTCAAAATAGGCTCCGATTTGTCGCTAAATACATCTTTATACTTTTTTACCAGGGAACTTTGAATTGATTTATCCATATTCTCACCACCTACGACAACCTTATTTAAAAAATTGTTCCTCCACCCGGCGAAAAGGCAATCCAACCACTGACGTCCTAAAAGAGGTGTAAAATATTTACCACTATCTATTACAGCCAATTTAAGGCTCTGGCATTTTACCTCGCGCTGCCTGACCTCCACTGTGACCAAAATATAACCCACGACATGCACTACGCTTCCAGATATAACATGCAACTTCTCCTCAGAATTGCGTAACACATGATGTTTAAAATTATTATTGTACGTATACACATGCATTACCGAAGTGCAAGCTCCCGTATCAATCTCAAACTTTAGTACCGAATTATCACAAACCAAATCTATGTACAACGGCACACTACCAAAATCTAACTGATTAATAAAAAATGGGTTGTACTCTTCTGACCTTACGTTATTTATGTAACTGAACCTGTCTGAACTTCATATATATCAATAATTAATTATAAGTCCCTCTTGCAACTTGCTTATGTTTATTTACTAATAGTATTCCGATACTGATATTTACTCTAAGCAATAAGATACTGTATCTTACTGAGTAATGTTTAATAAAAATCAAATAAATAAATAAATCTCCTGAAATAAAGAGTGGTTAAATTTTAAGGGCCGATGTTGACTTTGAATAAAACACAAATTATTTAGGAAATTATTGTCATTTATTTTTATTATGATAATATTGGTATGGTTCAATTATGTATGGAACAAAATATCGGCCAAATGGCCGCCGCGACTTCGGCGGCACACCTCCATCCGATGGTCCAAATTTTCGATGACGCTGAGGCATAATTGAATCACCAATTGGAAGAAGGGAATAAGTGCCAAAATTTCCAAAAATGACATTTTGATGCAAATGTCATCCCTATACCTAGACCCATCGGTTAGGCCGAAGAAAGAATCAAAAACCCGTTTTTCTAATCGAAATATAGGTGATTTTAAAAAAGCATCTTAGAACAGTCACATAAAGAAATTATTCAGTTTTTTGCGTTTTCCCAACAATTAGATCAGATGGATTTATTCCCTTCTTCCAATTGGTGATTCAATTGAGGTTCTATGCCGTTAATGTGCCGAATTATCTCATCCTTTAGATCTTAAATTGTTGCTGGCTTATCGACGTACACTTTTTCTTTCAAATAACCCAAAAGAAAGAAGTCCAACGGTTTCAAATCAAATGATCTTGGCGGCCAATTATTGACATCGCCACCACGTGAGATAGCACACGGCCATTGAATTTGTCGCGCAAAAGGGCCATTGTTTCGTTAGCTGTGTGGCAAGTGGCACCGTCCTGTTGAAACCACATATCGTCTTCATCCATATCTTCCAATTCGGGCCATAAAAAGTTCGTTATCATCCAAATGCGGCAATTCTGCTCATTGACGAATCCACTGAGGTGAAAATTTGCCTCATCACTGAAGATGATTTTCTTCGAAAATTGGTCATCCACTTTGCCATTTCTTGCCACCATTCTGACCATTGACGACGCTTGAAATGGTCAAGAGGCTTTAGTTCTTGAGTCAATTGCACCTTGTAAGCGTGCAAATGTAAGTCTTTATGCATAATGTTCATCAACGACGAGCGTGAGAGGTGCAATTGTTGGGCACGACGACGAGTTGAGGTGGACGGCTCTTCAGCCACACTATCGCGAACAGCAGCAATATTTTCTGCAATACGAGCTGTACGAGCATGCACTGGTGTTTTCACATCTCTTACAGACCCGGTTTGCTCAAATTTTTGCACGATTTTTCCAATTGTACGCACATTTGGACGATTAAATTGACCACCCATTTTCATAATAATCCTGAATAACTTTAACGCGTTGCTCGATTGTGTGTCTTTCCATGGTTCAAATTGAGTTAGTCTGAAATTGAGAAATGTCAAATGAAATGCAGAAAAAAACTTCACGTTTGGGTGTGGTTCACATTCAACATCGGCCCTTAAAATTTAACCACCCTTTATATAAATTATTCTTATTTAAATTATAAAAAAATATTTGTATGGAGGCGAACCTCTTTATTTATTCAACTTCAAAATACAACTGATCTTAAAATCTAACATACTCGTAATTATATGACTTAATGCTAATGCTGTGAGAAAGTGTAGGAACGTGAAGGAATGTATAAGGTAAGGTGTTTGGTTTGGTTGGAAGGTGGTGTGGTTTGTTGTCTTGTTGGTTTGGTGTTGGGTGTACGAGTCCGAACGATGTGCAAAGTGTGGGAACCTATGTCAGCATTTTCCTGTGGGAATGATGTTGTTTGGAATTTGCTGATTATTTGTTAACTTATAGTTACAAAAGCATCCAGATGTTGCCAAATTAGAGGCCTCATATAGCTTTGCCGCCCGGGCCTCTAACAAGCTACCTCCACCACTACGATACGCTCCGACATTGCATAATAACACTAGTTATCCAAAGCTAATTAAAGAAAATTAAAAAAATCACAAGTTTTTGAACTTAAAATGGCCTCAAAAATGCATGGTTATAGAGGCAAGTACTCGTTGAGAGTCAGGGGGACCTAAAATCGTCCGTCGATTCTGACCAGGTAAGATGAGAAGTGCTTTTCATGACAAGAAAAAAGGCAGTATTGCTACAAAAAAATTGTTTTAAAGTTGTAGCGGGTGATAGTCCAGAGTCTAGACGGACTTATTTATAATATGATTTAATTCTTATTTAATTCATTCCGGATAAACCATTTGCAAAAAATTGTATTGCACAATGGCTACGCCAAACCCATTCTACAATTGAAGCCCGAGATCGTGCTACGAGTACTTTGATAATTTTTGGATTTTTTTATATTAATTTCCAAATACAGTCGACTCCCTCTAAGTCGAACTCCCTCTAAGTCGAATTTCCCTCTAACTCGAACTTTTTAACCGTATTTTTGCATTCCCCTCAACTTTCCATACAAAAACTATCCTCTAAGTCGAACTCCCTCTAAGTCGAAGTTCCCTCTAACTCGAACACATTCTCTTGATTATTGACCTATTTTATTTCCCTCTAAGTCGAATTTTTTTCTTTTTCCGAAAAAAAAAATCAAAAAAAATTTCAAATCGCAATTCGTTATTGTTTGTAATTCTTATTAAAAGCACACACTCGAACTCTTTGATTCTCTATATGTTGCATCGCCTGCGCCGTCACCGTCATGTCAGTGTGCTGCGCTGCTATACCTGCAATTTACAATATTATCAAACACAAAAATCTCATCCTAAAAAGATATTCATAAAAAAAATTGCAAGGCAATAAAAAAAGCATTTGTTGGTTGGATCCATTCCATTACAACTTCAAAACATTTTGTGCTTTATTTGAAAGCAGTAAAAAAAAGCTAAAGCTTCTGGTTATAGGGAAAAGCCTCGTTGTTTCAATAAAATTAAAACTTTTCCGGTGGACTAGCAAACCACCGTTCTTGGATGACATCAGACCTTTTCACAAGTTGGCTTTTGAAACTTGATTCTAAATTTGGAAGATCAAAGCGCAAAGTATTACCTATTCATTATCGATAACTACCCAATTCACCTAAAACAAGTCAAGAATAAATTAAAGTTTATAAAGCTTGAGTATTTCCCCCCCAATATGACCTCAATAGTTCAGACAATGGACATGGGTATAATACAAAATTTGAAAGTACACTATAATCGCACTCTTCTCACCAAGATCTTAAGGGCTTGGGAAACCAAAAAAGAGCAATATAAAATATCACTTCTCGATTGTGTGCGCGAAATCCTAAAGGCATGGGAACGTTACTCCATGGACAATTGAAAATTGTTTGAAAAAGGCCGAATTTAAGTCTGAGACGTGGGATGACGAAGATGATATTCCGCTTAGCTTACTTAGATGTAACAACGAAGACACCCAAGAAATCGAGATAATCTGGGAAAGGCTAACAGAAGCTCATTATAATGTTGAAGGCGTACATTGGAAGGCCTATGTTGAAGTCGATGACGGCATCGTAGCCACTGAAATACCTGATAACGAGTCAATTTTGGAAGCAGATGCTGATGATACTAATGACGGTGAAAATGGAGCTGAAGAAGAAGATGGATCTGAAATAATAGACTTTGAAATACCAGAGAAAAATTAAATTGAAAATGCAATTGGTACATTGCAATATGCAATTGGTACACATCAGCAATCTGCAATTGAAATGAAAGAAGAAATTCAAAATTGCTTATTTAAAATAGAATTTTTTTTAAAAAGGCGATCACTGATGACACGGCCACTGTGATGACTGTGATGTCTAAACTTACAATTTTTTTTAAATAATTAAGTTGAAAAAATATTTTTTTATAATACATAATTATAGATCATTGAGCTATAAAAGCAAGAAGCTTAGGTTTATTTATTTATTTTACTTGTTATTAAATTCAATAAATCATTAAAAAAAAACTCTCTCTAACTCGAATTTTTCTAAAACTCCCTCTAACTCGAACTAGTTTTGATATCCCGTGAAAGTTCGACTTAGAGGGAGTCGACTGTATCTCAAAACACAAAAAATGGACTTAGGGAGTTTTCATAGAACGACGACACTATTATATGTTATATTTCTTTTATACAATTTTAAGATAACAATGCAAAAACTTGACCGATATCTAAAGGAGAAAGTAACCTAAAACAAATCGCCGTCTAATCTGCAAAACTAACACAAAGGACCTGAAGGCCACTCAGAATCAAATACTTCTAATATTTAATCCTATGTCCGAGGAGGGAGAATGGATGAGAAGATACAACTACGAACACTATGAGCTGAACCAAGATGTGGGTATAGCCACATAGGCCAAAACACGCCGATTAAATTGGCGCGGCACCATCGGCATCGATCGAATGGAAAATAATGCTTCCTCTAAAATAGTCTTCAAATCCCAGTTCAAGGCGTCAAGGAAGAGCTTACATTTTATGAATTTATGAATGCATCCATTAATATTGATGTCAGCTCTCTAAATGCTGTATCTAATGCATAAGTCAGTAAATAATATTTTGGCATTAAAAACACCTTCTACCATCCCACATTGACCATATTTTCGTCAGGTATGGACAAACTTGTATCAATGTTCCCTGAGACACTACCTTAAAATATCTAATAAATTTGAATGTAAATAAGAGTATTTTCGTTAGTTAATTAACGAGTTGATCCCTAATGTAAGTAATTCAAAAAAAAAATTGGAAATAATAGAAACCTTTTAAAGAGTAATAGTGGTGGTTGCGTGGGTCGATATTTAGCAAACTAACTCTGAAAACCAGAACTAATTTGCCCAAAAAGAAGGGAGAACAAGAGAAATGCATTTAAGTTTTTAGCCGGGTGGACTATTGAACATGCACGAACGATGTCTGATCACTTCCATTTCAACTCATTACAATTTATTGAAATCGAATGGCAATGTTGATGATCTTTTCCATGTCAAGGAGTTGCTTTACGCTATAATGTGAGTCTGAGTAGTAAGTATAGACTTCGACATTTGAGTTAAGTAATGCGATTACCCTCATATAATGCCAAAATGCATCAAAGGAAGCGACTGGTTTTTCTAATCTTCCCAAGCCCTTCCACACTTTTGAAACAACTACAAATGGATTGCAATACGGAATATTTACTATAAGTGTGAATTGATATGGTGGTACTTTTAAGAAAATTTATGTGATAATTGATGAAGTTCGAAATCACTTTCTCGCGGTGCATTGTTTGAGTTTAAATAACTAAATTCTGCTATCAAAAAAATATAAGTGCAATAAATATTTTCAACATTTTGATCGCAGCAGACTTTCATTTAGATTTTTGTTTTAAAGCAATTACTATTAAAATTCTTGTTGCTATATCTGATAAAGGGAATTAATTAAGAGTTTTTTTAAGGTAGATGTTTAACAGTATCGGCTTCTTAAGGTGACACGGATCCGAGTGGTCCAATTTCAATGATTCTAGCCATGAGTCCGGCTGAATTTGAACGATGGCCTCCCGCGTAGAAAATTATCTAGGAAACACTATCGAATAGCGTGGCCCTAGATAGATTGGCCATTATATAGTAAATCTTATGCTGGGCCTAGACAGATGCAAGACTGGCGGATCCGGACAAATGTACGCTTATCCTGGCTTTATATTGAACCTGGCTAGAACTGCCTATTTATTAGCTTTTCCAGGAGTATCTTAGACTGGGCCTAGATATTTTTAACTTTATGTAGCCTAGATATGAAACTTTTTCTTGGCAATATCGCCTCTTTATTGGCATTGTAACATAAACTATAAGGGACCTGGATAGTTTTTTCTTCGTGTAACCTGGATAAGGAATTGTATCTGTGGGCGTTGTATTGGCCTTAGCTAATCTCGCCTCTTTATAGGCGTTCTCAAATGTTACTTATACTGGGGCTACATATATAGTTTTTACTTGATGTATCCTAGATGTGCCTATACATGTCTCTATAAAAAGCTATCCATTCCCTGACTAGGAACACAAGTAGCACAAAATGGTATAATTTCGGTATCACATTTCTCAATTCATACTTTATTCCTTCTTTATTAGGTATGTCAATTTATGCCTACTTAATTCCATCTTAATATGATCTTTACTAGGTATTGTTTTAAAGAACTTACCTTGGTGTGTTTACTTTTACTTAAAGCATTCTTAAATACTTCTTAAATTGGCATTTCTTAAATGGGTTTTTTTGTTACTTAATTCCTTCTTTAATCCTTCTAAAAATATAACTCTTTTGTTTTGGTCCTAAATCGGTATTTTTCAGATTCTTTAATACGTATTTAAGTCTTCTTAAACAGTATAATTAAAAACACGAGAGAGTTATTTGAGTAGCACTTTGAGACAAGATATTTTATATATCACAGTGGCACAATATGTAGAGCACAAGCACGGCAAGCGAGAGGACTCTGGTTCGAATCTCAGTGGAGAGCACAGAGGTAAATTAAAAAAAAAAAAAATCTTTCATTCCACCAAAAAATCACATAAAGAGGCAAAGAAAAAATGAAGAGAATTTCAAAATAATCAACAATAATAAAAAACCAAACAGTTAATAAAAAAACTTCATTTTTATTGTTTCTAATAATTTTTTTAAGAATTGCCGTAGCTCTTGTGCTACTTGTGAAGGCCCGTTTAGGGCCCATATAGGAACATCTAGCAAGGCCCATTATACACAGAGCATTAACAAGTTAGCTCGGTAGGGCCATGACTGAAACTAAGAAAAATTAGCTGGGGCCTTGGCAGTATCGAGTCGAAATTCTAAAGGCATCGATCAACTATTGTGGATTACTCCAATAGATATGCCACTTCAGGAATTCCCAGAAGAAAAAGTCTAGTGGAGTCAAATCTCTTGATCTTGGTGGCGAGAGTTAATCTTACCCCCAAATCGTTTATTCAAAAAGTCAATTGTAGTATCCATAAGAAATTGGTTATCATTGTTCTGTAGATCTCGTGATCGCCTAACAAACATCGTTTTCGAAAAAGTACAGACCAATGACGCCGCCAGCCCAAAATCCACACCAAACGTTAACTTTTTTAGAATGCATTGTGACAGGGTGAACCTCGTGTGGGTTAGTGTCGATCCATATACGCCATTTTTGGTTGCCAAATCCAATAATCCAAAAATTCGCCTCGTCCCTAAAGATGATATTTTGAACAAATTCAGCATAGAAACGGCGTTGTCTATGGTCATGACGTTGAGCTCTTGGGTCAGCTGGATCTTGTTACAGTGTAGGCATAAGTCCCGACGCGAAATCCGCCAAGTTGAAGTTTGGGAAAAGCCGAGTTCTTTTGCACCGCGGGGAATCTATTGCTTCTGCTGCGAATTGGACACAACATGTGCTAACTAAGGAACACTCATTTTTATAATTTGGTTTTATCATTTTGACATGCTCTTCAATCATGTTACTTCCCATTGTGATCAAGCATCAGTAACAAACAACAGATTTGACAAATGTCACGTAAAAAACGTGCCCCCAATTGAAAAACCCTTTAGTTTGCAAAATGGTGTATTTTATTCGTAACGCAACAATAAATGAAAAATATTATTATTTTTGCATTTAACCTGCCCCTGATAATATGGTTTTTTATATACCTATACATACATATCTACGTAAAACATAAAATAATTCAACATAAAGCTACCTACAAATACATTGTGCAGCGCAACACCTAACAATAGAACAACAATAAAAGCACCTTTTACATCAATTCAATTCATCAATTCTGACAACGCGGGGATGCCCACATACCCTGCCCACAAAACAAAATAAACAACCACAAATTACTCCATCTGCTCCCAATGCAAGTGATTGGAGAAAAATTCCGTCAATCTAAAAAACACTGGAGCGTGTCAAGAAATGTAAAAGGGCTAATGTATACGAGCATAAATGTGAACCCTCCTAAACGTCTTGCCTCACCCTTTGACACTTTTCAGAGTTCACCCAGATGTGGTAATCTTATCCATGCATTTAAGTATCCTATTGCCGCCCTTTAATGACGACTTACTTAACCCTTAATGATCGTTCGGTTTAGCGCCGTCGATCATCTTCCCAGGTTTATTTTTATTTGTTTTTTTTTTTATCATCTTTTTAGGAAAACGAAGGGATATTCTGTTTGGCTGCTCTGAAGATGTAAACCCCTTTTTCTTAATTGCCTTCTTCTAATTTCCTTTATACTTATTGCTTGGAGTTCCCTATGTCGGGGAATACGGGCACAGCACGTTCCTTTGATCGTGTGACTGATAGGTGAGTTGATGGGTTAATTTGGGGGAACTCATTCCTGTTTTTTTTGTTCGAAAAAAGGGAAAATATATCACGGATATGGTTAACGGATTGAAATTGGGTTTTCGAAGAAGCACGCGCCATATGTTAGAATCACTTTCGTTGTAGATCGTGTTAATCGATTGGAGCGAGTCGTTCTGAGAAGAGTTTTAGTTAAATTATCTGTGTGTCTACCTCCCGCTGTTATCCATTCCAGATGTGACACCTGTTTTGTTGTCAGGTGGAAAGAGAAGATTTGACAAAAAAATTAATAAGCATTTTTTCAAATTGATGATAGTTTTATTAAAAGTTCATTTCTTTTGCTGGGATATACTCCTCAGTCAGTTGCAGGTAATTCTATTTTAAAATTATATAAATATGGACAATTAATGGAATTGCGTTAAGAGAAATGTCGTTTGTAAAGGGTTATCTACTAGGAACGGGCAGGCTTCAAAATTGATTTTAAGAATTTGTTCGTTTGTTCCTGAGATGGCAAAGATTTTGTACTTGCGAAATAGACATACATATGTATGTATGTAGGTACTATGTGGCAAGTTATGCATTTGTAAAAAAATTGAGCTCGAGATTTTGATCAGACTTTACATTCTTATGAGTTATGACAAACAGGACTTAAAAAGGTCTCGCAATTCTCTCTGACTTTCTTCCAACTTGGTAGATATCACTTTAAATTTTCCTCAACAACACATAGGTACAATTTATGTAAATCCCATAGAATATTTGTTTTGGCTATCGATTTCCTCAAAAACGGTACAATGGATTTTGTTCTCTTTGTTTTATTCTAAGGTTTCTAAAATGTTTGAATAATATTTTGTTTTCAAATAATTTTTTTTTTATTCTCAATATCTATGCCTAAAACCGCATCCTCGATTTTTTTAAAGTTGGCAATCAACAGTTTTCTTATATTATCTGCAAATTTACAAATACAAATACAAACACAAAATATAAATGCGAATATTTAAAAAGGCTTTTTGAAAATCGTATTTATCTCGCAAACGGTCACTCGAAATTTGATTAAAAAAAGTGTATATTCCGCATGACTTAAACGATTTATAACTCAATACAGACAATTTAAAATCAAAATATTACTGAGAACCAAAGAACCATTTTTGAGATGACTGTCTCATTATCGGTTAAACGAATCTAAATGCCATTTCTTATACAGAAGCTTCTAAAATTTTATTTTAAACTTCTTAACATTTTTCACTAATAACATCCATTTTTTAAAATTGCAAGTCTCTTAAAAAAATGAGCAAGTTCGGGCGATCCAGTCGCGCATTTTATTTCTATTTGAAAGGCCTATCATTGGCATAATATGTGGAATATGATATCGTTCAAATCATGGCCTCTGTGGCTTCGCTAGGCGGCGCGCATCCGATGAATCTGTCATATAGAACTGAATTAATCCGAGCGATGGCACGGGTTTTGACTTTAAAAGCACTGGGTTTTTGCATTTTTCTGCCAAATACCACTTAATAAACCCCCACAAGAAAAGATCTGACGGGATTAAATCTCACGATCTCGATGACCTGTTTACCTAGCTTCTGCGTAAGATAACCATGCCCTCTACACTACATCAAATCTTACATCTGGTCGGTTGGTATTCTACTACTGAAAAATGAAAATACTTATAGACAAATATTCTTCTTAAACTTAAGGGTAGTTAAATTTTAAAGGCCGATGTTGATTTTGAACAGAAACACAAATTATTTAGGAAATTATTGTCATTTATTTTTATTGTGATAATATTGGTATGGTTCAATTATGTATGGAACAAAATATCCCCGCGATCTCTGCGGCACACCACCAACCGATGTTCCAAGTTTTCGATGACGCTGAGGCATAATTGAGGTTCTATGCCGTTAATGTGCCGAATTATCTCATCCTTTAGCTCTTGAATTATTGCTGACTTATCGACGTACACATTTTCTTTCAAATAAGCCCAAAGAAAGAAGTCCAACGGTGTCAAATCACATGATCTTGGCGGCCAATTGACATCGCCACCACGTGAGATAACACGGCCATTGAATTTGTCGCGCAAAAGAGCCATTGTTTCGTTAGCTGTGTGGCAAGTTGCACCATCCTGTTGAAACCACATATCGTCCACATCCATATCTTCCAATTCGGGCCATAAAAAGTTCGTTATCATCTCACGATAGCGAACACCATTCACAGTAACTGCCTGACCGGCCTCATTTTGGAAAAAATACCGATGATGCCGCCAGCCCCTAAACCGCACCAAACAGTCACTCTTTGTGGGTGCATTTGTTTTTCGACAATCACTTTTGGATTATCATTCGCCCAAATGCGGCACTTCTGCTTATTGACGAATCCACTGAGGTGAAAATGTGCCTCATCACTGAAGATGATTTTCTTCGAAAATTGATCATCCACTTTGCCATTTCTTGCCACCATTCTGACCATTGACGACGCTTGAAATGGTCAAGAGGCTTTAGTTCTTGAGTCAATTGCACCTAGTAAGCGTGCAAATGTAAGTCTTTATGCATAATGTTCATCAACGACGAGCGTGAGAGGTGCAATTGTTGGGCACGACGACGAGTTGAGGTGGACGGCTCTTCAGCCACACTATCGCGAACAGCAGCAATATTTTCTGCAGTACGAGCTGTACGAGCAAGCACTGGTGTTTTCACATCTCCTACAGATCCGGTTTGCTCAAATTTTTCTACGATTTTTCCGATTGTACGCACATTTGGACGATTAAATTGACCACCCATTTTCATAATAAGCCTGAATAACTTTAACGCGTTGCTCGATTGTGTATCTTTCCATGGTTCAAATTGAGTTAGTCTGAAATTGAGAAATGTCAAATGAAATGCAGAAAAAACTTGACGTTTAGGTGTGGATCACATTCACCATCGGCCTTTAAAATTTAACCACCCTTTACCTTCTATGAATCGAAGCTTTATGTTTAAGAAGGTTAAGAAGGTCTGCATAATGCTCTACTCCTGTGGAAAAACCTTTGGTAAAAGTAGGGTCTCCAATCTTGTGGACGTCATAACCGTGATACGACCGGTTATACAAAGAACTGCTAGCGTTGGAACTACAGGGGCTCTAAGATCTTTTCCACCTGATGATTAAGTGTTTTTCTGAACGTTTTATCACTTGAATTATATATAAGCTGAGTCTTATTATTGCCAAGAATTTATTCAGATCACACCTTAAAAATAAAACGATACAGATCATAGCGACAGCAGTGTTATATGCTCCTCTCATTTTTCCTTAAGTTTGTTGATTTGCAATTATTTCTTGTCTTTTTTTCTTTGAACTCAAGTTGGCACTACCATACAATAAAAATCCATCTCCCCACATGGTACGAAATAATTTTTGGATCTTTATATTAGATCAAGATATAGAGCAGGATTCTACATTGTTTTTGGAAAACGCAGATCCATATCCATTAGATCCCTAGATACAAACAAAAACGCATCTATTAAATATCAAACCCTTGGTTTGTCAAACCTTACGATTACAGTAATGTTACTGAGTTCATTCCAATAGAGATGCTTTCGACTCCCACTAAATACTGCATCCATAAATTTAGCATGAGTAAAAATTTGAAGGCTATGTTCCCATCCATAAAGGACTGGACGTAAGAAAAGACTTTGACACAACTATTTCTACTGGTTCAGGAATCTTTATCGAGACTCTAAACATATCTATAGGTCCTTTCGGCTACCAGACTTTACTAGTATTTCTCAACATTCCGCTCGGTGTTATGAAGGCCAAGGGAGGATCCATTTAACTAGTTGCATTATATTTAGGAATATTTGACTTACCTATAGTTTAATACTCGTAAGCTCCAAACACTTGACCTGATATGCACAGGCCCGGATTAAAAAAAATTGGGGCCCGGGGCTATTTCAAATTTGAGGCCCCCTAAAAAGATAAAAAACCCAAGCAAGCCAACCCCTCATAACCCAGAGCGTCCTAAACCCCAAGCGAGCCAGCCCCCAATAACCCGGGGCGCTAGGAGTCCACGCTCTCAGAGACGATGCTTCGAGGAGTTGACGCATCGAAAATCCAAGAAGCTATCCCCAGTGGGCTCCAACCTTCGATAAGATTAAGAATTTTTGATACCCGGGGCTAATTATATCAGGGACTCCTCTTTTAACGTTTTTGATAAATTAAATGTGTTCATTCCGCAATCGCGAATAAAAAATCGTAAACCCAAAAGCGTTAAACCCACATAAAACCCAATTCGTAATCAACCCAAAAACTATGAACTCAAAACCGTCAGACCCTTTCTTTTTGATTATTCAAAACTCTAAAAATTAAAAGTAACAAATTCTGTAGTAATAAGAATTTATTAAATTCAATGAGTAAGTAGCTATATTACATTATAAATAATAATAGATACGCGTAAAGTTGAATTTTGCACACAGGAGCGTGTCGGAAAATTCAACTTTACGTACGTTGTATCGTAAAATAAGATTGAATACTTCTGCGGCAAAATTTGTATCGCCATTTTTCGCTTGTTAAACTCAAAACGGACTCGTGGAAATTAACAATTCTTAATTTTACCACACTAGTATCGAAATGTACTCTTACAAGAATATATAAGGTACTCGAGATAATTAGTCCAGCATATTTCCACACTTCGCAAAAAAAGATACGAGGTAAAGAATTCAATTTTGCTGAATTAGCTGCATGGATTTAATATTTTTTGAGTTTACAGCTTTGGGTTAATAGGCTATGTGGGTTTGACTTTTTGGAGATACTATAGCGAGTTGAGCTATGTGGGTTTAAAGTTTATGGGATTAATTGCGAGTTGGGCTTAACGTTTTTGGGGTACAGCTTTCGAGTTTGGATTTTGTGGGGTCAGCTAATTTTGGTTTTTATTTTTGGGGTTTATTAGATTGTACAGTTTGAATATCGCGGTTTTACGGCTTAAATTTCTTAATGGGATGGGGCCTGTTCGAACTAACAAATAAGATACAAAGAGCCTTAGACGTAAAGGAAACAGCATTAGCTGCTTTCTTAGACATAGAAGGAGCCTTCGATAACACGTCCCACGAGGCTGTAGGCAAAGCTCTTGTTAGGAAATGCGTACTCATCACCATAACCAGATGGATAATAGAAATGTTAGGCACTAGAAATGCAGAGGCACAAGCAGGACAAAATGTAAAGAAAGTGAACACAACGAGAGGATGTCCTCAGGGCGATGTTCTATCACCCCTGTTGTGGAGTCTTGTTGTAGATGAATTGTTAGAAAATCTTACCTTCCAAGGTATATACTGCATTGGTTTAGCCGATGATATCGCTATCATTGCAGTAGGTAAGTTTGAAAAAAAACTCTTTGCGATATTATCCAAAGAGGACTAACAATTACAAGTAAATGGTGTATGTCTGTAGGGCTTTCAATAAACCCATCCAAGACAACAATCATACCACTTACCAGGAAAAGACTTCTACCACATATGAAATCTATCCGTTTGAATGGTGAAGTAACTGTAACGCAGAGGGAGGAATTATACTGGAACAAACACATAAATGCTATAGTCGGAAAAGCCACAAAAGCCCTAATAATTTGCAAAAGAATTGCAGGTAAGTCATGAGGATGCAAGCCGAACAACCTCAGGTGGATGTACACTATGATGGTAAGACCCATCATTACCTATGGTGCGGTTGTATGGCACATGAAAACCGAATTAACAACAACTAGGAAAACCTGCCCTACCACAGCTATGGACCTCTACACGAGGTCATCAGAAGTGCTGGAGTGGGAGGTTTCATGAGGTTCTGAAAGTAAGGAACTGGGACAGGCAACATTATTGGTCTCAGAGGAAGGGACCTAATTGACAGGTCCACAATAACAAAAATTATTAACATCCCAAGAGATGGAATGATCAAAAAACATAATTTCGAGAAAAACTTTCTTACACAGCTCAGTAACAAGGAAGACTGGGTAGGAGAGAATACAAACTACACACTCGAAACAAATACCATCAAATGGTACACTGATGGATCGAGAACAAGCGAAGAAAATGCGTGGATCGCAATCTCGAAAACAATTATCGTAACAAGAACATTGCCATTATGTCAAGCAGCATTCAATGCACTAAACTCATACACCATCAGCTCTAAACTAGTGTGGGAGTGCATAAGCAGACTAAATGAACTAGGTAAACAGGACAGGGTCACACTTCACTGGGTACCTGGTCACGTTGGTGTTCTTGGAAACGAAAAGGCAGATTCCCTAGCAAAAATAGGCGCTTCAACTCCCCTAACAGGGCCTGAACCCTATTGCGGAATAGATGAAAATGTTATCAAAACCAAAATTAAACAAGAAGAGGAGGCAAACAGATCCAAAAACTGGAATGAACTCCCTAGGCTGAAACAACCGGCAACGTTTCGAAAACTGTATCAACCTAAGTAGGAATAACCTAAGAATAATAACATGTATTCTAACAGGACACTGCAAACTTAGAAGACCTTAACCTACTTGGTGTGGTAAGCAGTGCCACTTGCAGATTCTGCAACATGCATGAGGAAACACCGAAACACATACTGGGAAAGTGTTGTCTAATCATGCAAAACCCTCCTGGGACGGTACCAGGTGGAAGGGAGCAACCTATCCTCTCTAAAAGTGCCCCAATTTCTAAAATTCCTAAAAGCAATAGGTTTGGAGGAGGAACTGTAGGATGAGCCAGCTCATCACTTTTAAGAGGGGCACAATAGATCTACAGGAGGTCGCAGTGCAATAACCCCCAATACAATTCATTCATTCATTATTCCAAGACTCGCTCCTCAAACTATTCACCAGGATACTATTAGATTTCTTAACAATTGGAATTGGTGGAATTTAATAGTCTTAAAAGTGAATACCTAGCAGAATGTTGAAATCTTTTTTGTTCTCACGAATATTGGAAAGTTATAAGGAAAACAATTTAATGCATTTGTTTAACTTTGAGGAAAGAAGAGCACTTTTTATGAAACTAAGTAACAAAGTAACAAAACTTCGGGTTTTGAAGAGTATGTATTCAATGTTAGAATGTTTTAGTACTTTTCCTCAGGAGTTGAACAGGATTGTCAGCTTTTTTTGCTTAGCCGAAAAGATGTTCCATTTTCTTTACTGAAATACATCTTTTAGGCTACCAACAAACACATCAACTTACATATATGCTCCCTATTGAAATAGGTCTTCCAGTCCTTTCGTTATTCACTTTAAAGCTCCATTTTAAGTTTATCCCTAATAGAATAATATTAAACTTCTCAATCATAGTCTTCCAAAAGTTTTCAACAGCTCATTGAGAGAGTCGTTAAAAATCGTCGTCAAAAATCGCAACAAGTTGCAGAGGAACTCGAAATTGAAGTTGCACTAATGTGGGACGAACGATTTAGTTGGAGCGTATGTTTTAAGTCATTCTGCAGAATTTAGATGAGAACATTCATTGAAGATGCGTGACGTTCTACGACTTGATTAATTTACAAAAACTTAATTTAAGTTTAAATGAAAACAAGTTCTTTAACAAGACGAGAACTGCTGTCACCTGCAACTGAATTTCAGACCTTACCTTTCAATAAACTGAATGTTGTACAATCTAAGAGAAAAAGAAGATACGTGACATGTTTAAAATGTATAGTTCTATATAATCATTAAAACTGTCAATCTGGCTTTCGGCTTTTGCCATTATATATCTACAGCTGTATAGAATTTGGTAAAATTGTAATTTGAAGAAAACTTAATGATACAAATAATAAAAATAATATTATATTGATTAATTCACTATAACACGTCGCGTCGGCATACAGTTTCACGATGCATTCAAAAACCTTTCTTTACATTCCTAATTCCTTTGAATTCCAAACTGAAGCCCAAGCTACATATATTGAACAATTTTCATTGTTATGGTTGCTTTTTTCTGATGTCCAACTCAATTTAGTAAAATGTCTACAAATCATAATCACGAGCAATAGAGGGTTAAGATTTTCGTGAATATTTTTTCCGTCGCCTTAATCAAATTCATACGACAAAAAAAATGCTTCCCCAAGCCACTTTTCGTTTGCTTAATGAAACTCCGCCTCAAGTTGTCCGTCAAATATTTTTGGTCGTCTGATCTGTGTCTCAATTGAGTTTAGACATACAATAGAATTTCGGCAACGAAAAGTGGTTCTTCCGTTCTGTCAGCGAGACTATATTCACTGTGCGTCACATAATCGCCTTAAATCTTGCGCCTACATCACTTGAGATTTGAGATGCGATGCTGTACCGTGGTTGGCATGGTTACATTAGAAATAATGTGGGAACATTATCCAAGATGTTTTTATCAATTGATGGTCAAACAATGCAACAAATAAAAGCTTTTGACGTTGGGGTATTTGCAGTTTAAGAAACGATTCTCCATAACTCGAACAAATTTAAACCTCTATTCCTGATTGCATATTAATTCCAACAATCATAAATTGAAGACTTTTTAATCGACATTTGAACTTTTTTACAGAAAGGGTGTTTAAAGAGATTGTTGCAAAAATAATGAATATGAAGCAAGGAGATAGATTACTTCTATTCAAGTACAGTTATATAATATATGTGAATCAATTCAAAAATGCGTCTCGGCCAGATGCGTCAGTGAGCTCATTATATACTGTTTTCTTGTGAATCTAGTGACTTACAACTCTCAACCATTTCTATATGCGTGTTAGCTGCAGAAATGGAGGAGACCTACATTCTATCAAGTCTGAACAACTAATATTAGAAGAATTTTTCGCGACAAAAGATACTCTTATAAAGGATTAGCCTCTTCCTAGCAAGAGACAGTGCCCCTGATTTTTTTAGTTGGCAGCGGCTGAGAATCTATTCCAGACCTTCCTTATGTATTATCCAATAAATACAAATACATAGATCAAACTTGGAGTCTTAAAAACATCTCACTGATCGTGCTTGGGCGAAACGCGATTTTGAAGTTGAGGTCATTTGAACCTTTAATAAAAGTGTTTCGATACAGATAATGTGCTTTAAATTAAATTAAATGCTGGAAAGACTCAAGCCGTTTTTTTCACCAGAAAAAGAAAAGCTTGCTTTCTACCCAGCCGAAGGTTAACAATTAATGGAACTCAGACGGAATGGCAATCCAGTGCCAAATATCTGGGAGTGCATCTTGACAAAACGCTAACTTTCGGACTACACATCCAGCAAACATTAAACAAGGTTAACCTGACAATAAAAATACTTTATCCCTTTATTAATAGAAATTCAAAGCTTAGTGTTGAAAATAAATTAATCATTTACAAGGTGATTTTTCAAAGCATCATGCTGTATGGTTCACCTGTATGGGGAAAATGTGCAAAAAGTAACATAATTAAGTTACAAAGAATGCAAAATAAAATTTTAAAAATGATGCTTAATTTGCCATGGCACTATTCAACAAACGAATTACATAGAATAACAAAAATTGAAAGAGTTCCCTCTAGAATAATTTATCTCTCCAATAGATACGAATTATCCTGTAGTTCATCCGATAACTACCTCATCTCAAATCTGACTTTATGAGCATTAAAACAAATATATTTGTATTAATCTTTAAAGACGTTTATTTATAAATTATTTATTTATTTATTTATTTATTTGTTTATTTATTTATTTATTTATTTATTTATTTATTTATTTATTTATTTATTTATTTATTTATTTATTTATTTATTCGTTCATTTGTTTATTTGTTTATTTATTTATTTATTTGTGTATTAACTTATTTATTTATTTATGTATTAACTTATTTATTTATTTATTTATTTGTGTATTAACTTATTTATTTATTTAATTATTTATTTATTTATCAATTAATTATTTCGATTATATATTTGCTTGTTTGTTTATACATATGTTTATTTACTAATGTATTTGTATATTTAATTTTGTCAAACACACTTCCTTTTGTTGCTTTAATAATTTTGTTCTATTCAATTTATTTTAACTTAATTTTGTAAAAAGTCACTGATTTGACGATTTGACGGAGGTTTTTTTTTTTTATTCCCTCCCCTTCTCTCTATCTCATCTCTTAAAAGAAGGTTTTTTCTGTAGCTTTTCCTTCAATAAATGCTTATTTAAAATCTGTAGTATCCAAAAACATTTGTAATAATTTTTCAGTAGTAAGGTAGCTTCATATCAAATCTCTGTAAATTGTGCAATATAGGTTTAAGAAAAAAAATGTATAATAATAATTCAGCTACAATAAATGAAATCTAATCTAATCTAATGTGCTTTAAATAAAGTGTATACAGTATACTAACTTTGAAACGGTTCTGAAATCTTACATTAGTAATTGCATTCGTTGAATTTGAGTTCAATCTTCTCTGCAGGTATTAGAAATAAGTCTCAATGTGTTTCCCAAAGACCAAAACCCATTTAGTCTTCAACCTTAAATTATGGATCCGAGTAATATCCTATTTTCAATGACTCTTCTGCATATATCTGGCTGAGTTTAAGCGATGGCCTGTGTTATAATCTACTTAAGGGCATCTGTCGAATGTGGTTAATTCGCACAGACCTGCGACTTCAGGATACTTCACAAGAAAAAGTATAGCGGGGTCAAATTGAATGACATTGGTGGCCAATTCACGTCACCCCTGTGAGAGATAATGCAGAATGTCAATCGTGGCGTCCGCTGTGTGGCACATACCGCCGTCCTGGCTGGAACCACACGTCGCCGTCGTCTAGTTTCATATGGTCAATTTGTGCCATGACGGTTATCGCTTCACCAACGTCGATTTTTTTAAATGTACGGACAAATTTGTATCATCTGGACGTGTTGGTGATTTGGTATCAGTCACTGAAGAATAAGAAAACAGATTTGACACATTTCACGAAAACAACATGGCCGCCGAAATCTGACCGCGCAAATTGAAAAAAAGTATTCAACTTGAAATATCTTTAAAGAATAAGAGGACAGTAAATGTATTTATCCTTGAAATTGTGAACTGCTTTTCATGGGAATCTGTTTCACTCTTCAAAATGGAGTTACTCGTAATTCCCATCGATAGAGGGAATTTATTACACTGTTCAATTAAAAAGTGGACATTTTTCTCACTCGTACTACATTTTCAACAGAGTCAAAATAAAGTATGTTCGCAAATTATAAAAAATGTATTTTCATCTCGAAATTTTAATTTCGTTTGAAAGGGTGTTCATGTTCATAACTTGTTTCTGTTGTTTTCTCTTTCTGTCTGTTTTTCATTTATTAGTCGTTTTTAGCAGTAAAATTTAACACAGTAAACAAGAACAAAGGCATAGGTCGTTTTCCTAAATGCAGTGTTGCAGCGCATCGTGAATTTTGATGCTTTTTTTTTATTCACTTGCTTCAATAAAATAATGTTATTAAATACGAATTCTAAATTTTAGAGTTTTTTTAATGAATTGTAAAAGTAAATATTGGATTTTAGAGTAAAGATAAACCTTGCGAGGGCATCAAAATCCACGATGCGCTGCAACACTGCATTTAGGAAAACGCCCATAGTTCAGTCCAGTAATAAGGGTGCATATGGGTCGTTTTAAAAAAAATTACATTTTTAGCGTTATAGCTTCTATTTTTTTTGGATTTCAATTTAAAGACTTGAAATTTGGCATGGGACTGTGTTTATATGTCAGCATTATAAGAAAAAATTTGCAGATCGATTGATGGTAACGAATAGCCATGGTAATTAATAATGTGTAATCTCCGTGGCCTTTTTGGGATGTGATTTTCATGCTTAATCAGTTTTATTAATATTTTTAATGATGAAAATAATTTTTTATTTAATTTTGGGCCTTGTCGTTTGAAAGGCCTTCTCTCAAACTTCAATTTTATGATATGCCAAAAAAAAAATTGTTTTCTTGTTCCAATACTTAGTTGAACGAGTGTGACAAGATTTGGAAAAAAAAACTAATTAAACATTTTCGCTTTTTTACACAACTAAACAATTTTTAATAATCTTATAGTACGTCAAAAAACCTTTAATTTCATGTTTTATTATAATTTAATTATTGCAGTTAATTCCTTTAAAATTTGCATACAAAATAATTTTTTCATCCGAGTAAAAATTCAGTGTAATCTCCGTGGCCTTGTTATCTTTGTACCGTATAAATATTTTTTAGTCTAACCACCACCGCCAAAAGAAAGGTATTTACTCATACTTGAGCCTAATATAATTTGGATGACATTGAATTACATTTACTATATTAAAATTAAGAAATAGTCGATTTTGTAATCTCCGTGGCCTGTAATCTCCGTGGCCATTTTCGTATTTGTTTTTTAATAAATGCTCTTTTAGTTTATAATGGCTCATATTATTATTAATTTTTTTATATTCTAGATAAATATACTGAATTTCATCATTCCTTACAGTATTGGTACCGTAAAAGTTCCAAGAAAGTTATGTGCCGTTATTTAAAAATATTTTTTTGACTCTTTCATGCTTTTAAACAAAATCATTTCGTAAACAAACAACTTTTTTTATTAATTATCCTATTAAATTTATTTGCTTTTCACAAAATTTCAACTATTTATTGTTACTATTTATTTTGTGGATTATTGTTATTTTATGCAAGAAAAGAACATTTTTAGTACATTCGAAATTTAAAATTTAAGTTTTTATCAAAAAATAGTCGTAAAATGGAAAATATTTGAAATTATTTTTGCGCATCTCGGAGAACTCCTTTTCTACTTGTTTACTATAGATTTAGAAACTAAAACCCAAGAAAAACTGAAAAAAAAAATTTTTTCAAACGATCAAAAAAAAAATGTCAATTTTTAAAAAATGACCCATATAATAGTGCTGGTAAAGTTTTAGAGCGTCTGGATTATAATGACACTCAAAATGGTTGCAGAAAATGTTTTTCCCGTGTGGTTGGCAGGTTTTGATTATTCGAGAATGTGTTCGGTGATAGGTACTTGATCATCTTGTGGTTTATTTTCACTAGAGATAAAATTATATGGCTTGAAATAATAATCTACGATTAGACGGTAAACGTTAATAGTCAATGGTCAAAATATTGTCATGTGAGAGTATGAAATTCATCCAAGGATGGCTGCGATGCCAATAGATTTAAAAAGCATACAAAAAGCTAAGGAATGACATTATATTTTTCGTCCTTGAAAAAACAATTGGAGAGCTTTGCGGTGACATTTGCAACACAATCCATAAAATCCACGATTTCGATGTCTTATTTCCAATAACTGAGAAAATAAAAAAAATTCCATAGAAATAACCAAAATGTCATTCCTATTCCTGGCGAAAACTGCTGGATTTGGACGACTTACAAATTTTTTTTCCATTTTTTTAAGACTTGTGACTTCATCGTGTAAATACTTTTGAATCTGCTTTTATTTTCGACATAACAAACTGGCTTCGTCCTAATATAAAGTAACTTAAATTTTCACCAAGGTTATAGTTAAGCTGGTTTTTGCTGACGGGGCTCAACAGCAAATTGTGAAAATTTCAGGATACCAAACACACGTTACATTGTATGACCAAATCATGTAAGGCAGCATGATCTTGCTGATTCTTTCTGACACCGAGCCTTTATTCGACTAAGTGTATATAAATACAAGAAATTAAAATTGGATTTTATTAATTAATTTTGCCACTCGTTTGACCGAAAATTTGTCAGTGGACTTAATTCAGCACAAACCACATCTTTGCATACCAAATTTAAAATTCAAAGTTAAAGTGTGTATGTCGTCCAAAAAGCATTTTAGTCGGACTAACATTGCTGCAGTAGGTATAGATTACCAATAAAACACGCCTATTGAATTTATAGACGTTTTCAATGGATTCCAATTTGAATGGTCACATTCAGATAGCTATTCAAAGCGATCTGGATAGCTTCGCCTTTTCGCGTTGTTGTAGTGCCTTGTAAAACAAGTTGAATCCAATTTGGAAATTCTGTTTGAGACCAACATTAAAACTACATTTAGACTTCATTACAAAAACTATGTCTTTCAACGGAGAAAGGTTGACCAAACGCATAGCACGTTATGCAATAGAGAAGAAAATACTGTTTTTCGAGGAATGGGAGTCATTATCAGAATTCTCTGGATGCACCCTACGAATAACCATCGATAATATACCTAAATGGAAAGAAGAGTTTGGTAATTTGATTACAGCAGTCGATGAAAAAATGCGAGCAGAGAGCATTGAAAAAGTACGAAGTTCAAACCACCGGGAAATATACGCAAACCTTAACCACAATTTGTGCGAAAGCAACTATTTCAACGAAAAGTATTCAAGAGATGTAATATCTACTGTTTTTAGAATCAGAGGAGAAATGTTAGACTTAAACTTCATCCCACACAGAGAAGATTTGCCTATCTTTTGTACGCTTTGCAATCTTAGAGAAAGGGAGAACGTTTATCACTTCCTGGGAAGGTGTCCTGTTTTACGAGAGTTCAGGTTGCAGTTTTTTGAGAAATTTGTATTGGAGGAATCCGACATGAAAATGATTTTGAACGGCGCTGACTGGAATAACCTACACAAATATTGTCAAAAGGCACTAAAATATAGAAGAGCTATTATTACAGAATCTTTTTAAATATTAACATAGATACCTATTTTTAAAACTTTGTCAAACTTGGGCAGACGGCTTTCAATAGCCATGTCTTAAAACAAATTGTAAAACTATTTTGTAAATGAATTTAAAATTGAAAATAAAATATTATCTTATCTTATCTATCTTATCTATCTGTTTGAGACTTCATTTTCGCAAAATTTAAATAGGTATGTTTTTAAAACCACCCAACCGATTTTGCTCTAAGAATGTTTGAAGTGCTTAAAAATATCAAAACCTTCATACAAAATTAATTTTTAATCGTATCCCTTCCATAAACGTTCTCAATAATCCTTGAATTTACAGAGCTAGACATTTGGCAATCTTGTTAATATACATCCACCATAATTCAATTCATACATGAAACACCCTACATTGTACATACATACGAATATCAATAACAATAATCCAAAAGCCCCACGAAGAAAATTATTGTGACTTTCGTGAGATGCTTAACCACTCACTTCACATTCCATAATAAATATAATACACACCATCAAACTAAGGGTACAAGCTTAAGAAAAGGGAATGAGGTTCTAATTAGATGATCGTTAGATACTTGACGAACATACATTCATATTATGTATACTTCCTTTCAAATGTATTTATGGGGACAATACTATGCTCGTAGAATCGTGAAGAAAGTTCGAAGTCCACCAATTGCAGACATGAATAATGTGAGAAACGTTGAAATGAAATGAAGCTGCAAGAGAAATTGAATTTTAAGTGAAGTCCGTTTAATTAACAGCTCAGATAAATTAAGTTGTTATTATAGAGGTCTTGAATTCAGTTGTATGGTATGGAGTTTGGTTTGGATAGACGGACATGAGGTAAAATTTATTTATGACATTTCAATGTTTGTGGGAACAAAATGTTACAAATTAGGATTGAAG
The DNA here is from genome assembly GCA_963931855.1 of Philhelius festivus. Classification (NCBI taxonomy): domain Eukaryota; kingdom Metazoa; phylum Arthropoda; class Insecta; order Diptera; family Syrphidae; genus Philhelius; species Philhelius festivus. The sequence goes on from OZ007554.1 coordinate 165,354,028, forward strand.
TGTTGTAAAGGAAACATTTATACAAACGAGATTTAAATTACCAGCGCTATAAGGGAAGGCGAAACTTTTTAAAGGAATACATTTTGATTTTCTTCTTTTTTTCACAAAATAAGTTTAATCAAAAAATAAATACACATACGTGAAATGTGTGTTTTGAAATATTTATTTTTTGAGAAATTTAAGTTTCAAAACATAACTCCCTTACTTCAGTAGCAGATCGATAGTAAAGAATCAAATGACAACATAAAAACAAAAACACTAAGTTTTTGATTTAAAACCTACATATTCAATTGTAATCTATGAAACATCATAAGGTCAACATATAATAAAAACTATGGTCTATTATTTGGGGGAACTTAGAGTGGGTCTCCATCCTCCCCTCTAATTGAGCAGTGAAGGGCTTTATCCACTTCGTCATTTGCACTCCCAATACTAATAAAACAAGCGAAGTAGGGTAGGTTAAATTAAAGTGGCTCCCAACGTTGCAGATGGCGCATTTAAAGAAACCAGAGTTGGTACATATTGATATCTACCTCGAGAATTCTGGAGAATTGTTCCTTACTCGTTGAACCATTTGCAGCTCCTTATTGCAAATGTCTATATTAATAAGATCACTAGTTTCCTCAAAGAAGAACTCTCAAAGATGAAGCCTACGGCTAATTGATAGATCAGGTCCTGCAAACAGAATAATTGGAATTGATTCTACCTCTTCCTAGTCCATAGAGCTTCTGCCAACCTTCGTTGCGCAGCTACGTATAAGATGTGTCCAGTAGTGACACCAATTACGGAGCTGATTTGCAATTTACTTAAGGATATCAAACACCTAGTACGTTTTAGATCAAGCATTGACCAGATCTGTTTTTTCTTCAGACAGGTGGGTTTATTTATTTTATCTTAGGTTTGTCCTCTCTAAAGCATCTTGTTTGGCATATGTTGTTTGGATATTCCTATAGTAGTCTTATCAGGTAGTAAAGGTAGATAATGGTGTTCTACTTTTGGTGAGTTCGTCAGCTTTACAGGTCCCTAGAATGTCCCTTTTTTCTTTTGCACCTAACAGATGTGAATATGAACTGCTGCGCCATCTCCATAAGAGGTGAACGGCAGTTAAGGGTTGTTATAGAGTTAGTAGAGATCGAGTCCAGAGCTTTAATAGATATGCATAGAAAATGTAGCTACGAGTATCATTAATTGATAACACGTTTTCCTTAAACCAAGATAGGGCTTCTTTAATAGACATAGGTTCCGCCTAGAACACTCTACAAAGATTAGGAATAACGGGAGAGAGACATTATTTTATTCAATTTGTGTACACAACCTAACCGACCCCATCAAAAGTTTTCGATTTTTCAATGTAAATATGGATGGAATCATCTTCCAAAAATTTCATATGCTCCCAGAAAGATCTTGAAGAAATTGTGAATTTGAAGTTTTTGCCGAACAGTAGCTTTAAGATGGCGTAATAAATGTGACTTGGAAGTGATCTGAACGAATTCAGAATGATGGATTGGCCAGTTTCTTTATTGTTCCATTGTGAACAAGCTTTTATGCAGGCTGCTTTGCTGAAGGTATCAAGGGCAAATAGATGAGAATGGCTAGTGTGGCAGAGGGAGTAGTTTGTAGAGCTCTGCTCGTAGCATCTGCAAGATGATCGTTGACTTTGCTTAGCTTGGCACAATGAACAGGTCCACCATACTGGTACACCATAAACAGGGATCGATCTGATAAGCGAAGTACATAGCCTTTGCGTAATGTGAGGTTGGAGGCTCCATTTGTTCCATAGAAGGATAGATATACATAATGAATGTAGGCAATAGAATGTAAAATGGTGACATGAGAGATAAGAATTCAGATGAAGTTAAGAAACATTTTTAATGTGTGTAGGTATACTGCGTTTAAATGGACCCACATAAAGCCAATAAAAAGAGCATGTGTTTGACTCAACAATTTTTCAAAAGTTAACCAATATGGATGAAATGCGGATTTCCTTCAAAATGGCGTATATTCTTTTAAAACCCTTTTGCAACTTACCCCTTTTTTATTTTATTTAAAGAATCTGCGCAATACGGTTTCATCCCTTAGGTATTCGCTACTCCTATTTGCTGAATCATAAATGATTCTCTTTAACCCTTGCTTTTGGAATGGAAATAATATTTAAAACTATTGACTGAACAACCCCAAATTAATGTGCCTCAAACCCTTTTTTGCTTGGTTGTGTAAAATAAAAAATATACAATCTAAATGACAGCAGCTAACAAAGAACCCTTTGCGGAAGCCAAACTTTTCGGTTGTGTTCTACAATATGGTAATTTTCAGGTGTTTTTTTTTTTTGTTTCTTTTCATAACATGCAACGACTTTCACAGGCAACAGCACGCGATCGTAGTTTTCATATAAATTTTATGGAACATATAAAGGAAAACTCTTTAATAAACTAGGGAAAATATGATTCGGGCGACAGTCATTTAACTATAACAGACTACCATTTAACCTTTTCGCCGACACCCACCCTCCCCCAAACTTCAGTGCTTGAAACTAAGATAAATAAACGGAAAATATAACCACCTCGTTCTGCCGTATAAAAGGGGTTAATTCTGAATTCTGACACACCCTTCAAATTATTTTTAATAACATTGCAGTGGCACTCGGCTGTTGCGGGTGTTAGAATGGAGAGTTCCTAAACGAACTTAAGCACGACAGTGTACTTTTTACTAGCAATATAGGAAAAGCTCGTATAAAGGTAGGATATGGGTTTTGTACAAAAAAAAAAATAAGATGAAATTTTGAATACATATATACCTACGCAAAATTTTGTAGTAGGACCCCTTGGCATAATGGCAAGTGTGTTGGACTGCCATACAGAAGATGCTGGGTTGGATTCTCAACCACTGTAAAAATGTGTTTACACTTGTGAGGAAGTGACAAGTCCTCCAAGAGTATCTCTTGTCATGAAAAGTGTTGCCTATCTAAGCCGTTCGGACTCGGCAAAAATGTGAAGGTCCCTTCCATTTCTGGTAGCTGATGTAAGTCACTAGGCTATGGTTCTCTACCTGGGTCTCTACAACAAAATATGTATTCCTACCCAAAATTTCTATATTACGATGGTAAAAGTAAAACTTGGTTCCGAAGTCTTATTTGTTGGTCAAGGGTATGCGTTTTATATTCCAAGTCGATGTTTTTTTTTCCAATCACAATTTTATAATTTAGATTTTTGATCTTATTGTTTGATTATATGATCATTAATATTTTGTATGGAATATGATGTCGGTCAAGTGGGCCACTCTGACACAATTTCGCAGTTGTTGTTGAGACCACTCTTTAACTTTTTGAGCTTTGTGTCATCTGGAACCATCTTGTTAGAATTGCATGCTCTGTAGACCTAATTGGTAAAATTCGGGCACAAGAAAATTTTCCAACATACCCCGATAGCGTTCACCAGTAACTGCTACAATATTGCCTTTGGCATCCCCAAAGAAATATGGCCCAGAGACGCCGCATTGCCCAAATAGCCCACAATACAGTTACTCTACAAGAGTGTAGTGTTCTTTGATCTATCAATCGAGGTTTGTCAATGTCTCAAAAGCGGCTGCTTTGTTTATTAACAAATCCAGCAAAGTCAAAATGTCGAATTCATTTAAGTTGCTCTAATGTGAAGATGTGTTCACTAAGTTCATTGAATAGATCTCTGCACAAATTGCACATAATGAAATCAATATTATTTACCCACATTTATTAGCTGTATACTTTACAGTACCCAATAAATAGTGCAGTAAGTACATTTGTACCCAATAAAATATTCTATAAGAACTCATCATTATGGACTTATAACTTATAAATATTCAATGTACTCGTAGTAAGTACAACCGTTTTGTATTTACTACATATTTCTGAGTCGTCTCTATCTTGTTTTCAGCTGTTTTAACGCCGAATGTTTGCCTTTTTTTCTGAAATTTCGTACACAACGGTATTTTATTTGAATGAATACAAATATTATTTACAGGAATTAAAGCTGGGATCTTTACAAGCGATCACTCAACCACTGAATCAATGCAGAATAATAGTTCAAAAAAATAATGAGTTAAAACTAAGTTTTGTGTTCAATCCTCAAGTGTACGCACATAGTACGTTGTACTAGGAAGCTTGTAATAGCGTAGCGTTCATATATAATACTAGCCGTGTTATATGGAAAATTGATAGCCACTCAGTAAAGAAAATCGAAAAAAAAACGATTATAGTCACTTTTATATTCACTCTCTGTTGGGTATTGCCAAAATAACGAAGGTCTGGCATAACCAAAACGTTCTTCTTTTCCTTTTACTTGTCTTTCTAATTTCTTTTACTTCCTCTTCTTATTCTATCTCCAATTGAAGTAATAAAATCATTCCATTGTAATCAGTAATTGAAACCACACGTGTTCTTTTTTTGGTATGCAAATACATTACAAATAATTGGCGACGAGTATTCTTTATTAAAAGTTCTTATTTTTAATATTTTTTTTTGTTTCGTATTACGAAGTAAATTTTTTAATAAAAAATTAAAAGTAAACGAATTTCGTTTACCTTCATAAATAATACACGTGAGATTGTAATACCTAATTTAATCGAACATGGCATTAGCAAACGCGGCGGCAGCGGCTGCTTCAGGTAGTCCGATCACGTTGTTCCAAACCTCTGGAGTTCCAGAATTATAATAATGAAACCTTTTCAATATGGAAAGAAAAATTGGACATCCATTTTTGCGAAATAAACTGCACTGAGGACAACACAAAAAAAGCAGTCTTATTAAAAGCTATTGGTGCAACTCCGTACAGTGTATTACACAGTCTATGCAGCCCGGATTCACCTGTGTCGAAATCGTACAAAGAGTTGTGCAATATACTCGTTACTCATTACACTCCACCTACGATCGTTTTCCGAGAAAGAAAAAAGTTCCATTCCTCAGCTAAAACCGATAGTGAAACAATTGCGGATTGGTATGCAAGAGTAAAAACATTGGCATTGAACTGTAAATTTGGTGCTAATCTAGATGCTTTCGTATTGGACCAATTTGTCATGAGTTTGCCAAGCAAAATATTCGAGAGGTTATGTGAAGAAGACGAAAAGTTGACCCTTGCAGATGCTTTAAAAAAAGCAATGATTATGGAAACAAAGATTTGTGAAAAGGTAGTCAACGAAGAAGCAGTGCATTATATAAAACATCGAAAGTGGACAAAGAGTAATGGCAAAGCAGCAGCAGCTAAGGTTAGCAGTGACGGAGCTGGTTACAGTGGCAATAGCAGTTCTTGTGGAAATAAGCAAAACAAACAACAAAAAGTTTGCTCCCATTGTGGCTGGCGAAATCACAGCTCTAAATTTTGTAAATTCAAAGAAAGTAAATGCCATACATGTGGAAAAATTGGTCATTTATCATCAGTTTGTCAGGTTAAGAAAAATAAAACTGTAAATTATGTATCTAATTTCGATAATAATTCTCCTTGCGAATTTAATGATGTATTTAATTCCTCTATTTATAGTATTTCCTCAAAAACAAGTAGTGGCATCTACTCTCTGTCAGTGGTTCTTGAAGGTGTTCACATGGAAGTTGCTTGTGATACCGGTGCTCCTTGCACGTTGGTGCCAGTTTCGTTTTATGAACAAATCCGACACAAGAAATCGCTTAGACCGTGCCAAGTTCCGTATGTTAATTACAGCGGGGAAAGAATTTTGATATTAGGTGAGTATGATGCAACAATAACGTATAAAGGTACTATGAAGAATATGGTTGTTGTAGTCTCTAAAAGTAATAGTCCTCCTTTGCTTGGTCGTTCATTTTTAAGAGCATTTAATTTTGAATTAATGCAAGTAAATGCAGTAGAATCAAATGATAATCACTCGATCATTGTCGAGCAAATAAAAAGTGAGTTTTCGGAAGTTTTCAAGGATGAACTGGGTGCTTGTAATATAAGCAAAATATCATTAGATGTGTGCGATAATTCGAAACCAGTTTTTTTTAAGCCTCGACCGTTGCCACTTGCATGGAAAGACCGCGTTGAAAAACAATTGCGAGATTTTATTCAGAAAGGTGTGCTAGAGTATGTTGATAATTCTGAGTGGGCAACGCCTTTGGTTCCAATCTTGAAACCAAATGGCGACCTGCGAATTTGTGGTGATTATAAAGTCACTATCAACAAATGGTTGATAGATTATAAATATCCTTTGCCTCGTATAGAGGAAATTTTTGCTTCCTTCAACGGAGGTGAACTTTTCACCAAACTTGATTTGTCCAATGCGTACAATCAGCTACTTTTAGATGAAAAATCACAGCTTCTTTGTACATGGAGTACACACATGGGTTTATTAAAGGTAAAGCGATTACCATTTGGCGTCAAGACAGCAGCAGCAATTTTCCAAAAAACAATGGAAACGTTATTACGAGGAATTCCATTTGTTGTTGTATTAAAATTAAATTTGGTGGTGCAACAGCTCGGAGTGAACCAGGACCTAGTGACTTACAACTCTCAACCTTTCCTGTGTGCGTGTTACCAGGAACGGAGGGGACCTACAATTTTCTGCCGATTCCGAACGGCTAATGAGCAGCACTTTCCATGACAAGAGATACTCTTGGAGAATTTGTCAATTTCTCGCAAGAGGCAGTACACCCCTGAAAAAAACTTTGCAGCGGCTGAGAATCGAACTCGAGACCTTCCGCATGACAGTCCAACGCACTAACCATTATGCCAAGGGGTACTACAATTTGTTGTTGTATATCAAGATGATATTCCGATCACGGGAAAAGATATTCAACAACACATTACAACATTGAAATTAGTTTTGAATAAGTTGAAATCAGCGGGACTTAGGTTAAATCCTAAGAAGTGTGAATTTTTTAAGTCCAAAATCTGTTACTTAGGATTTACTATCGATAAACAAGGACTGAGTAAAAATAATGACCGGATTTCAAGTGTCTTATCAGCACCTATCCCGAAAGATCTTTCTGAGCTCAGGGCATTTATCGGCATGGTAAATTACTATTCGAAATTTATTAGCAATTTCTCTAGTAAAATTTATCCCTTGTATGAACTTCTACGAAAAGATAATAAATTTATTTGGTCAGATAGATGTCAAAAATCCTATGAATTGATAAAATCTGAAATCACATCAGATCAAGTCCTAATACATTTTAATCCCGACTTACCCATTATTCTAACCACAGATGCCAGTAGCAATGCTGTAGCTGGGGTTCTTTCTCATATAATCGATGATGAATCAAGGCCGATTGCTTTTGTTTCAAGAGCATTGACAAAAAGTGAGAATAATTATAGTACTCTTGAAAAAGAAGCTCTTGCTATTATTTTTAGTGTTTCAAAATTGAAACAATACCTTTTGGGAAATAAGTTCACTCTGCGAACTGATCATAAACCTCTTTTAGGTATATTTGGTGAACATAAAGGTTTACCCCTCATGGCTTCTGCACGCATGCAGAGATGGGCGCTTATATTGTCAGGCTTTGATTATAATGTTGAATATATAAAAGGTAAATTAAATGATGCAGATGGACTTTCACGAATGCCACAAACTTTATTCACGAACGACTGTGAAGAGAACAACTATTTGAATTATGTTGAGTCTGAAAACAATTTGAACTTGAATTTTAAAGATATAGCACGGGAAACTAGACGGGACGCAGTGTTGTCCAAACTTAGTGAAGCTATTCAGAATGGTTCGGTTAGTAATCTAAAAGGTAATGAATTTATTCCATTTCGCAGTAAATCTGATGAGTTTTCAGTAGAATATGATTGCATATTATGGGGTTATCGAACAGTTGTGCCTACAAAGCTACGAAGACATGTACTTGATGAGCTTCACGCCTCACATTTAGGCATAGTTAAGACCAAAATGTTGGCACGTTCTTACGTTTGGTGGCCAGCAATCGATGCAGAAATTGAAAACCTAGTTAAAAATTGTATTTCTTGCCAAGAATTACAACCGAGTCCCGAAAAAAGTTACTTAATACCATGGAACCCTTCCTACTCAGTATGGAGTCGGATTCATGCAGATTTTGCTGGCCCAATTGAGAATCATTATTTTCTTATTGTAATTGATTCATACTCTAAATGGGTTGAAGTATTCAAAACAAAAGAAATTACTTCTTCATTCACTATTAGCAAACTGAGAGAATTGTTTTGTCGTTATGGATTAGTGGACGTCCTCGTAACTGACAACGGTCGACAATTTGTGTCGAATGAATTTCGTAAATTTACAACAAACAATGGTGTTAAACATATTTTTACTGCACCTGGCCATCCAGCAACCAATGGTCAAGCCGAGAATTTCGTCAAGACCTTAAAAAAATCAATCCTTGCAAATCTTAAAAATAATAAAAATAGTTGTATGGACACTATTTTAAATAGGTTCCTCGTTGATTATCGCAACGCTAAACATTGCTCGACTGGTGAATCACCAGTAAAGCTTTTCTTTGGACGTGTCCTAAAAACACGCTTTAGTTCTTTAAGGCCTCCAATAACCAGAGAAAAGATTATTGATAGCCAAGATAAAATTATTTCTAATTATAAAGGCAAACGTAATATGGTGTTTTCCAAAGGACAGAAAGTTATGATTAGAGACTACAGAAACATTAATAAACCAAGCTGGACTCAAGCAACAGTAAACAAACAACTTGGTCCTCGGACATATTCTTGCATAATTACTCATAATAACAAAGAGATTAAGCGCCATTTAGATCAAATTAGAAACAAAAACAACAACCAAAATAATACTCAAAATCAACAAACTGGAATCAATGTGCAAGCGAATTCAACTGATAATTCATCACCTAATGATAATAATCAATCAAATTGTGCGGAAGATAGTTCCATTGATTTTCCTGATTCGTCCAATCAGGCACCTCATAATGGCCCTGACAGAGAGTTGAGGCCACGGCTTACTAAAATAAATTATTATGAATAATTGTAAAATAATTGTAAAACAAAAATGTAAAAAAAAAAAAAAAAATGTATAAGTATAAAATGTTTTGAATTTTTGAATTTTTATATGTAACATATTTTGAGTTTCACATAATTGTAAAAACTTTCGAAGAGGGGACGTGTTGGGTATTGCCAAAATAACGAAGGTCTGGCATAACCAAAACGTTCTTCTTTTACTTTTACTTTTCTTTCTAATTTCTTTTACTTCCTCTTCTTATTCTATCTCCAATTGAAGTAATAAAATCATTCCATTGTAATCAGTAATTGAAACCACACGTGTTCTTTTTTTGGTATGCAAATACATTACACTCTCTTTAAATATCAAAGTTTGACACGAATTTTAGAGTAATTCCAAATTTATTTCAACGTATTTAGAATATTTCTTTCCATATTCTTGCCAGCCCCTAAATTACAATTTTATTGAGCAAAAAAATCCATTTTTCATTAAAACAAAAATCCTAAAATCGCAATTTTCCTGAACAAAAAAAATCAGAAAAATTTCGATTTTTCGGCGAAAAAATTAAGATTTTTCAGAAGTTTTTCAATCAATTGACATTTGAGATTTTTTGTACGTCTTTTACAAAATAGACATGAAGCTTTACATATTTCCAAATGTCTTGACATAATAAAAATCTCTAAGAAAAAAAGATGCATTCTAGAACACATCCCAGTACCAAGCAAATGTTTTTCTGCACTCGATTAAAGCGACATCTACATCTCAATATATCAAAAATTTTTATTCATTCTATATTCACTCTGATTGCTGACCAAATTATATTCGCTCTTGATGGTTTTATTGTTTTGCATGTAAAATTTTGCTAACTAGGCTATTCACTCTTTCAAAAAACACGGCTATTTTTCCCACCATCTTCCCTTTTAAGGTTTCACAATTAAAACTACATGTTGAAGGAAAATAAAAGGCAAGAAAGGATCGCACGAACTTGCTCTTATATTGAAGGGACTTGAAATTTAAAAATTAATGTATTAGAGAAAAATATTCATACAATTTATTCTTCGAGACAAATACTATTTCCGAAAACAATTTTTTTAGCATTTGTATAGGGGGTACCATTGTTCTAAGACAAAATATATTTTTTTTCTTAGATCTTAGAAATTTGAACATTTTATTCGAACCTCTTATGAATTTTCGCAAAAACTGTATCAAAATGAGATGTACCGTTTTTAAGAAAATCGTTTTGTAGGACATGTCATTAATAACAATTTGTCCGGTATTTTTGTTCAAACATTAGCTAAATTTTACTAAATTAAATTTATTTTTAATCTGTTTTTTTTTTTTATATTATACGCGCACTCAAGGGGTTATGAATATCTACCCTTATAATGTTAAACACAGGGCGAGCAATTAGGAAAGTAGGATAGGATGAGAAAGGAGATACCGATGCACATTGATTTTGAATGTCTGCACATTGTAATGAGTGGGAAACATTGAGCCGTGTAAAGCATTCCACATTCGTGTAGTGCGGCTAAAAAAAGAATCTCTGTACTTTTCCGAAATTAGGCTTAAGGGAAAACTGACGAGCATTCTTAGAAGTACGAATATTACGGTTGAATTGTTTGAGGGGAGGAATGCAACTGGCAATTTCAGTAGAGCACTGTTTATGAAAATACCGATAAAATAATCATAGGCATGAAACATTGCGGCGGTGCTCAGGAGATTTAAATCTTTCAGTTAGACAAGGCTCACCTATCATTTTTATAGCTCTCTTTTGAATTTTGTCCAAAAGACTCAAGTAGGTTTCTGGAGCACCTGCTCAGATATGGGAATTGTACTCAAGCTTTGGACGAATACAATCCTTATAGATTACAGCCAGATCAGAAGGGGTAAAAAACTTCTTGCATCGGCGGAGAAAACCAAAACACTTAGCAGCGTTTTTGGCGACATCATATATGTGATCGTTCCACAAAAGGCGGTTTGTGATATACGTACGGAGTACCGAAAGCTGTTCAGTTTCCTCGATGCAAGCGCCATCCATGGATAGTGGCATTGAGGGAGGGTTGTGCTTTAGCGACAGTAAACAGCATTGAGTTTTCGAGGTATTAAATTCTACACGGTTTTTGATTCCCCATTGGATAATGCTGTCAAGATCAGAATTTAATGAGTTTATCATACGCTGCCGTTGAAAGTCCACATCCGAAGGACAGGGATGTGAATCTTAAAACGAATATGAAAAGCTGAGGGTACTGTCGTCAGCGAAAAACTTAAGTAGATTAGAAGTTTCAGATAAAAGATGATTTATGAATATAAGAAAAAGTATCGGAGATAATACGGAACCCTGGGGCACACCAGCATTTATTTTGTGAATATCAGATTTGAAACCGTCCAAAGCTACTTGTAGTGAACGGTCCGAAAGGTAATTTCTAATCCAACGAAGAAGAGATTCATCGATACCAAATGCACGCATTTTCGATAAGAGAGTTTGATTCCAAAATCTATAAAATGCCTTTGAAATATCAAGCGCAATAATCTTACTTTCTCCAAAACGATGTAAAGATTTGTTCCACTCTTCGGTGAGATATACCATCAGATCACCACTTATTCAGATGAAAATATGTTCTTATATTTCACTGCCAGCTTATATTATATGAGTACATATAGTAAAAAAGTACATAAAATAGCTATTTGATGATTTTAACTTTAATACAATGCTAGGGAAAGTATGATGCTAAATTCGTTTAAATTCGTAAAAATCGAAGTTCTAATTTAGTATCATACTAAAACAGATTTAGCATCGTACTAATTCGACTAAAATGTTGCTCTTTTTACTGAGACATACATATGTACATACATACAATTTTCCCTCAGTGATGAAAATTGTTTCAAATTAAAAAATTGTTAAAAGTTAACAAAGCAAGTTTGTGCGACGTATTTGGTTCTTCATTTAGTATATGTCTACATTATATTTTTAAGGTGAAGGCTTTCTATGAAAGTTTTTTTTCCATGGTTCTGAAGAGTAGAATAAATAGATTTAATAATAATATGACAACAAAAGTATAGATACCTAGATATGTTCTGAAATTAAAGGGTAGTTTTTTTCATTCCTTGAGCTTTTACCTACAATACGATAGCTATTTGAAATTATGTTAACTAATTTTTTGAATAAGAGGGCATCAGAGTTTTAATTGTGAAGGGTGAAGTCAAAAATATGACATTTACAATCATAAGTTATTATGCGGTTTGTTTTTGTTTGATGACGTGGGGTGGTTATAGTTTATTTTTTAATAATTCAAAATAGACGCATATTTATCAAGATATTATTTGTATTTCGAAATACATATGTAAGTATACAGATAAACATTTTCGGAAAACATAAAATAATATATGAAGCTCGGGTAAAAGGTCTTATTATAAAATTCTCTACCAGCTCGGAAAATTACTCGTATGTAGGATGCAAGGATGTACTAGATGTTACGATTGTAAATGACAATATTAATCCAATAGTAGAAGATTGGAGAGAAAATATTCCCTCTGAAATCTTTTTCAGACCACAGATGGAGCGAGCTCTCACTTCAGCCAAGCAGCAAGATTGGAGAGAATTCTGTCAATCAAAAAAGATTCTGCAAGGCTTGGTAAAGTGCCATCGAGAGATAATTGTAATCCTTTATTGTAAAAAAAAGTCTGATGGACTATGGACAATTTCTCCGTCTGAGTACTTGGAGTTTCTAATGGCGAAAAACTTTCCGGGCTTAGAGAATAGCCCCAAATGCTTAGATTCCCTAACACGGTAATGGCTCGTGCAGGGCAAATCAGCACCACTATAACTAAGGAGAAAATTGCATGGGCAATTAAAACTTTTTCTGAATATAAGTCTCCAGATCTGGTTGGTATATGTACTGCCAATTATGCTACACAAAACGCAAGATGTGACAATTCCAAGTCTGGAAATAATTTTCAAATGATGCTTTTTTTAAACTATGTACCCGAGTCCTGGAGACAAGTAAGAGTAGTTTTTATCCCGAAACTCGGTAGACGAGGCCATGAATCGCAAATTATTACCAGCCAATAAGTCTGGCTTCTTTTGTGCTTAAGACTTTGGAGCGCATTCTCGACATCTTATTCTTAACGGATGTCCTCTTGAAAACCCTTAAAGTGAATACCTTAAGGATAAAACCACAAATACGGCCCTTCATGAGGTAGTGCGTACCATTGAGAAAACTATTACATTTAAAGAATATAGGCTGACGGCTGGCTAAGCCATAGCTTCCTGATTCATAAATTATGTAAACTTGAGATTATGTACTATAAATAAATGAATTTACTTACTTAAAAAAATTACTAAAATGAAATTTTTAAAGAATATATCCCCGCTACCTCTAAAATGTAGAAGGGGCTTTCAACAACGTCCTTAGCAAGTCCATTCTGGAATCATTGAGGGAATAATATTAATGCTCAGATACAGAATGTTTCTAGGTAAGGTAGGTAATATAAACTTGACCAAGGACGTTAGTAGAGGAACATCGCGTCTAGCATCTAGCCATTAATACAATTCTCGATAAGTTGTAAAGACGTGGAGTAAAGACAGTTGCGTATGCAGATGACTTGGTACTACTAGTGTCAGGAAAGTTCACCCCTATGTTAGGTGAAATCACAGATATGAGTGTTTACCAAAGCAAAACTGAACTGATGCTATCTACTACCAAAACTAAGAAACGCATCTTAGCTCTACCCCGACTCAACGGCCAAACACTTTTTCTAGACCCTAAGTTGAACTAGAAACTGAATATAGAAGTGTTAAGAAGGCCAGCACAGCTATCTACAAAAAAAAAGTCGGGTCTTCAATCATAGATGATTTTGTGTACATACACAGCCTTGGTGCGACCGATCCTCACGTATGGTTCAATAGTATATAGTGGTCCGCACTTACCAAAGCATATAACATCGATTAACTAAAGAAGGTACAAAGACTTGCTATCGTTGGCACTACAGGGGCTCTAAGATAGTGGCCAACTGATGCCTAAAGCATTTGTCTGTACCTTTTACCACCTGATTTACACATTAAGTACATATCTAGTATCTTGCAGTGCATTAAGACTAAAGGATTGTCAAACCTTATAGCCACAGCAATTGATTGCAATATAGATATCTTTTCGAATCCCACTGACTACTGCACCCCTAAAAGGGGTATCAGTAAAGATGGTTAAGGTTATGTTCCCATCAAGAAAGGATTGGTATGATGAGGTTGTCACGAAAAAATTGGAAACAACTATCTTTACTGATGAATAGCCGTATAAATCTGTGATGGTTGGCAGAAACATGATAAATCCATAAAATAATTTGGTAATAAATAAACGGTTTGACTAATTTTCTTCAAATTTCGAATATTTATGAACATATTCTTTGAAAAATCATGTTCCAAATTTTAAGAAAATCGGTTTACATATGTGCTAGCTCGATGAAAAGTGAACTATGGACACTAATTATTTTATGGAATTATCATGTGTTTTAAGTATTGGTTACGATTTAAATAGCGAAGAATTATTTTTCGTAAAATCATATACCCCCTTAAATATTTTTCGTGGTACAGTCTATTCAATTTTGCCTTGAAGAATTTATTTTCGATATAAGACCCCTGAAATAAATAATAATAATGAAAGAAAAACCTGTCCAAGATGGCAACAATCCGGTGCTTTATTAAAACTCTCCCGTAAGCTAAAAGACTTAATCCGAGATATAAGAAAATCTAAATTTTATGACATTTCACATTCTTGCTTGTAGTCAGTTTAATAATAAAGTAGTTCACAAAATATAGCAATACCTTTAACAGTTCTCAATATACCACACGAATTTATAAAATAATACCTATGAAGAAACATTAGTTTTTCACCTTTTATGGATTTTAATAAAAAAAAGGTATAACAATATTCGTTGAAAGGCAATCATGTATGTATCTATTCCCACTTAGAAGCTTATATCAATTGAATTGCAAAGGCAAAGGCTTAATCTTCAAAAAAAAAGTTTGTTAACAAGTAATTTTTCAAACTGAAAAATAAATAATTATTTTGAAACAAAAAATAGTTTTTGGACGGTTTCAAATCCGCAAAATAAATGGTGGTGTGCCCCTGGGTTCCGTTTTGTCTCCGACTCTCTTCCTTATGTTCATAAATGATCTTTTGTCTGAAACTTCTAATCCACTTCATTATTTCGCTGACGACAGCTTTCCATATTCGTTTTTAGATTCACATCCCTGTCCTTGGGATGTGGACTTCCAACGGCAGCGAATGATAAGCTCATTAAATTCTGATCTTGACAGCATTGTCCAATGGGGAATCAAAAACCGTGTATACAATTTAATGCTTCGAAAACTCAATGCCGTATACTGTCGCTAAAGCGTAACCCTCCTCCAGTGCCACTTTCCATGAGTGATACTTGCATCGAGGAGACTGAACAGCTTTCAGTTCTAGGCATGTGCATCACAGACCATCTTCTGTGGAGTGATCACATATTTGACGTCGCCAAAAACCCTGCTACGTGTTAAGGCTTTCTTCGCCGATGCAAGAAGTTTTTTACCCCATCTGATCTGGTATTCATAACCCCTTGAATGCGCGTATAATATAAAAAAAATACCTTCCTAGTAAAAACTACAGAAGAAATAAATTACTAGATTTGTTTCCTTATTCCTTCTTTTCATATCAACTTCTGAACTGACTCGAAGAATATTTTATGAAGTTTTGTTAACATAATTCAGATTCAAGCTTCCATTTTTATACACAAGGATGCTAAAACTACTTATAAGAACTTTAATACCTAACTCAACTTATGTTTGGAATATTTGTTCATAAAATGTTTCACTCTTCCTTATCTATAGCGTTCGCAATGACAACTTTATTCAATTCTACACCCAACCGAATATAAATTATCCCTTTTCTGGGGTAGTCAAGCAACCCAAAAATACATTATAATGATTAGATGATCAAGGGGAACGAAAATATAAATAAATAAAAAGCCATATAGGTTCTATATGATATTTTAAAGGACATTCGGATAAAAACTTTTATGTACACACGTACTACCACAAATAAAAAACTTTAGGTATATGTACACATGCCAGCACATATCTTAGCTCGATGTGAAGGACAGAATAAATTTACAGACAGTAAAGGCTGCGTAACAAGGGGGTGGAATTCTTTATACACGCTGCCATAAAATACACCCGACCATCAGGAAAAAAGACGAAGCAGCAGAAAAAAAAATAAAAAAATATTTAACCCTAAAATAACAGTTACGTCGCACCCCAAGCCCAATAACTTGACCCTTCAACTGATGTGCGTTTCTGTTATGTATGGATGTATGTACGTACCTATGTAAAAAGTGAAAGGGAAAGGATAATAAGGCGTAGCACACGAACGGTATGCTGTTAGTCCAGTCAGATGTGTGTTTTCGTCATCACCAGTAGACCTTTAAAGCCTGGCATGAGTACAGAGTTTCGTAACAGGATATACCAAGAATATTGCATACATATATAACAGTAAACAAAAACACATGCCACTGATATACAACCCTCTCGAATATGTCCACCTCCTCCTTTATCATACAGTAACTCCTTTTGACCATTTAAACATCGAAAATCATACTTTGCTCTACGAATACGAATATATTCATACACATGGTCTGTAGCTAACGAATCGATACAATTCGTGGGGAGACTTTGACAATTGGAAGGACTCATTTTATCGCATCATCTTTGACTTTGACAGGTCATAGTTTTATCGCATGGAACACAGTGGTATACAAATAGGTACTGCTGAAAGTGTGTGTCCCTATAGGGCACATATTGTGTTTTGCACCGATACCTTTGTGGCAGCAGCAAGGCTATGGAGCTGCAAGGACACTGTTAAGTTATATATACCCATCACCGCTGGATCTTGAGAACTACTTTAGCGAATTTCTCCCCTTGACTATACTTGTTATTAGACCGATGGCGCGGGTAGATTTAGGCGACCATGCTGTTCTGGTGACATCTGTCAAGTCTGTTGTTTATTATTCATTTAATTATACCAAATCACCACGCTAAGTAACACGATAGAACAGAACGTCCAAATAATAAAACTTAAAAACTCCAAAATGAGAGTTGGGTAGTGCAAACGTTGGGCCTATCTTACGGTAAGCGTGGTGACCCTTCACAGTTTGAATTTGTGTGCACATAATATGACCGAAAATATTTTATTAAAAACGGTTAGATGTGCTGTCGCTTCAGACACAAGAAATATTTCAATTCGTGCTATTATAGACGGTGGGAGCCAGCACACATATATTCGCGAAAGTGTTGCAAATAAATTAAAATTAAAAACGATCGGTGCAGTCGACTTATCTGTGATGCCATTTGGGAGTAAAGAGGCTAATCCCATTGAAAAGTTTATGAAAATTAAAATTAACTTAAAGAGCCTATTTAACTCCAAAACACTTGTCACCTTGGAAGCAATTGTAGTGCCTGAAATCTGTGTCAATGTGCTGACCGTTCCAGAAGCTGAATGTCCACTTTTTGAAGGCATTCAACTATCTGATGTTCCACCTAACAACATGGAGATGGAGGAGGGACTTAGCCTCTTAATTGGATCGGACTTCTATTGGACCATCGTCACAGGAAAGCAGCGCCATCTAACCAAGCGACTAAGAGCTGTTGAGACTGTTTTTGGTTGGACGTTGCAAGGCCTTCACATTGGTGTAAGTGATAAGCTTGATTCATCTTTTAAAAATTCTTGTCTCTCTTCCAGATGTCTTATTAATTTGACATCAAAGAAATCAGAAGATTTCACTCAATTCTGGTTATTAGAACCCATCGGTATAAGAAACAACGAAGATGAAAACTTATTGCTAACGGAAACCCTAATCGACAAATGCATCACGAGACAAGATTCCCGCTACGTAGCAAAACTGCCATGGAAAAGCTACGACTCTGTTCTGCAGGACAAGCCATTCAGCGTTTGAACTATCTTATCTGCCGACTGTCCAGAGATCCAGTTAAATTTTTAAACTACGATGAAGCCATCCGAAAACTAATTTGCGATGGCATTGCGCAACCAGTTACACCTACATCATGGCCAAATTTGAGACGATCGGTTCAGTAATCAATCAGCTAATATTTGTATGTCAAAGGAACCTAATATCGATCAAAGAAATGGCCTCGGTCCCTTAAAGTGTATAGCAGAACCCGAGGCAGTCGATTCCTCGCCGTGCACAAGGACTCGGTCTTTCGCAGACTTCAGCTTAGCGCATTTTGCATCGGGACTTGGGCCTACGCCCGAACAAGATCCAACTTACCAACGAGCTCAAAGTTCATGACCATAGACAATGCGATTTGTTCATTTACTTGGCTTCAGAGCGTTTGGAAAAAGAAACGCGAAGAAATGCATTTTTGGATGAATTGCTGTGCTAACAAGCAAAATTTCCGTATATTGGACGACACCACTCCACACTAGGTTCACCAGATGACAATGCATCTTCAAGAAACTACCGTTTGGCGTGGATTTCGCGCCTGTGTCATACATTCGCGGTCACCATCAATGGTGAACGATACAGAACTATAATAATAACACGCACACAGAGTTGTAAGTCACTAGGTTTAGGCTCTCTATGAGCCGTCATGGCCATTCATTTATTTATTTATTTATTTATTAACAAACCCGAGATAGAATAATATATAATACAGCTCCAATCATTTCTTAATTCAGTACATTTCAAATTACATACTATTCACTCATTTAAGGTTTGCAAGACTTTTTCTCACAAGGAGCCACTGTGTCCCTCCATCTTTTGTTGACCAACCTAAACATCATCATGGTTGCTGGATTGCTTGGTCGGTATGGTATTCGTCTTCGACGTCGTTATTGTCATCGAAATTGTGTTGTTAATTTTGAACCCATCATATTGTGTTCGACTCACAAAAAGGGATAAAAAGTTTTTTCCACTGATGTCCTTTGGGCTTATTTTGTGTTCCATGTTTTTTTTTTGCCCGTTATAGCTTTATATAGAAAGTGAATTTTAACGAGACTTGTTGGAAAATTGGCAAGCATTAGGGCTTGGGCTTTTTCTCATTCTCAAGGATACCAAAAAGTTAAAGGATTCTTTTTAATATTCCCCTCTTTTTGAGAAAATCCTTTTTAAGTGGTCAATGTGTTACGAGGAGATGTAAGATAGTTATACTTGTGTGCGTATGTAATGGATGACTTAATAAAATGGAAAGTTCTTAGTGAAAGCAAAAAAAAAAAATAAGGAGACTAAAAACCAAACAAGAAATATGGTACCTACACAAATCAAGTATTTATTGATCTACATTATATAGCAACGAAGTCCTTTTTTCTAAATACGTTTTTGGTTGAGTTTCAATCTTTTTTCTTATTTGTGAAGAAATCTTCCATGTCACATGACTTAATCCTTGTACACAAAATAGACAAAGCTAGAACTCCGGGGATATGTAAATAAGCGCAAAAGGATTTTGTGCTCGAAAAGAAAAAAGGATAAATCTATTCCTGCAAACTATGAAGTAGTTTTTTTCTATTAACAAACCAAGACACGGTCATTATTTTTGCATGAAGGTATAAGGACGTAGTAAGGATACAAACAGATGATCAAGGATAACCAAGGACGTTCCATTGCGAAAGAGCGGAGAAATACATTTCCTTTTTGTAAAGGTAAATCCTTTTTATTTTTTCTAAAAAAGATGAGATTTTTTCTACGCATTCTGGACACGAGTCGGCTGGTTGCCAGTTATCTGGTTTAGTTGTGGTGGTCGGTCGGCTTTGTTTAGATGATGTTGTAGCGAAAGCAAATTTTTTGTTGTTTTTTTTTTTTGCATTTGTTATATATGCTTATTCAACCTATTTTGAATAAAAGGAGAAATGAAAGATGTCTTTAAAAAATTCCCTTTCTTCGATAAGTTTTTTTTTCCGGAGTGTGTTGCAAACACAATACGATGTAGAAGGAATATGAAATAGGATTCGTTTGGATATTTCTATTTTCATTTTCCATTATTTTTCTAGACATATAGTATATACCTATGCCTTGTTCTCTCTGTTATGGCAAATGATGGCAAACCTTGGCAGTTTTTTTTTGAATAAATGACATAATTTTGGTTTCAGTTTTAACGTTGGGACTTAGGTTTGTATACATCAGGAGAGGGGTAATGTGTGTATGTATGTAAACTCCTTTTAATTTAAGATTTTCGTATTCTAATTCTTAGATTGAAAAACCTATAAGGAATTAGGAATGTATTTTAAATAACTAGGAACCCAGGTGGTCCATCTGCTCAAGAATGGCTGGATTATGTGTAGGGTTTACAATTAAATAGGTTTTAAGGTAAAAGTATATGTAAGTAGGTAGTATTTGTACAAAGAAAGATTCAAGCACAAGATTCAGTACCTCATTTTTTTACAGTTTTGATTTGATGTTCATCAGATCTACCAGTTTTGGATGTTTATTTGTCTGCATAAAGTTAAAATCGTAACTGAATGATTCGCTTTTGATAATTAATTCGAGATATTTTCAATTGTGGTAGCTTTTTTTGAATAACATAAATTTAAAACCAAACGACTCCTAGAGAACCAGAACCATTCACTTACAACTACTGGCAACTATCCTCTAGGCGTGTGTTGGTGATGAGAATGGAAGGGACCTTGAAGAACTTTTCATGGCAAACGATATTCTTCGAGTATTTGTCATTTCGTCATAATAAGCATTTTTTTTAGGTGGAAGTGACTGAGAGTCTAACCCACATCTTCGACATGAAGGTATTTCTAGTGCTTCTCAAATATATTGGCACGCATAAAACTGTCAAAAGTCATTTCGAAAAGTTGTTTTCATTTTACTCCGTCATTTGCCGTTGAACAATTTAGACGAATAAAATATATAAATAATCAAAATAGCTGACAAAATGTGCAACGGTGCATGTAGCTCGGCGTCGGAGGACGAGAGTGAATATGGCACCAATCTGAAGATACTACCACGCAATCCACAAGTCGCCGAATTGCAAACCATCATTAGAGACAAAAACACATCTCGCAGTGATTTCAAGTTTTATGCCGATCGCTTGATTCGTCTGGTCATTGAAGAAAGTCTCAACCAATTGCCATACTCTGATTGTTCGGTTGAAACTCCTACGGGTGCCGTCTATGAAGGTCTGAATTATCGATCGGGCAATTGTGGAGTGTCGATTATTCGTTCTGGCGAAGCGATGGAACAAGGACTTCGTGTTTGCTGCCGGTCGATAAGAATTGGAAAGATTCTAGTTGAATCTGATACAGAAACCCACGTTGCTAGAGTTGTTTATGCCAGGTTTCCTGATGACATTGCCCGAAGACAAGTGTTGCTCATGTATCCTATAATGTCCACGGGAAACACTGCTCTCCAGGCTGTGAATGTTCTCAAGGAGCACGGCGTACCAGAGGACTGCATCATACTCTCGAATCTCTTTTGCACACCGGTGGCAGCCAAAACAGTTGTTACTGCATTCCCTGAGATGAAGATTCTAACATCAGAGCTGCATGCAGTTGCTCCCAACCACTTTGGCCAGAAATACTTCGGTACTGATTGAATTTTTCTTTCTAAAGTAATTCAATCCATCACAAAAAAAAATATTTATTATATCTTCTCTCTATAGAAAATGTTCTTTGAGTTTCCACTACATATATATCTGATATCTTGAAAAATGTTCTTAATCTCTAAACAAGCTTTTCTCTTACTCTATCGTCTATCCTCCATTAATGAATCGAAACTCGGTATTCTCGGATTAAATTGGTTTCTCTATTGACCCCATCTTCTTTCTTTTTTTAGATTGCTTTTGATTTGTACTTGTGGCGTTATTATTTGTTATTAATTTAATTTGTACTTAAAATCTATGAAATGTAAGCTTGATTAGTAAAGGAATTTTTATATTTTTTTTTTTTTATAATAAAGAGTTTTTCAATTAGGATGGGTAGACGTGAAAACAGAATAAAACCAGCTGCGTTTGAGGTATTATCAAAATTCTTTGTTTATTTGGAAGGTATATACTCGTATATACCATTATGTATGGATTATGGCCGTTCAAATGCCCGCTTCTTACGGTGCCACGGATCTAAGTGGTCCAATTTTCGATGGCGCTTCTGCATAGATCCGGCTGAATTTGAGCAATAGCCGGTGTAATGTTCTCCTTTAGGGCATAGAACTCCGACTTCAGGGAACCCCACAAGAAAAAGTCTAGCGCGACCTTAGCGTTCAATTCACGTCACCTCTGCGAGAGATATCGTAAACCTCAAATCGTTTATTCAGTATATTTATCGTGGCCTCCACTGTGTGGGACGTAGAGCCAGCCATCCCGCTGGATTCTGGTTCAATTTGAGCTATAAGAAATTGGTTATCATCCTTTTGTATCACTCGCCATTGACGGTGACCACGGATCAATGACGCCACCGGCCCAAAATTCACGCCAAACGGTAACTTTTTGAAGATGAATTGTCACCCTGTAAGCCTATTATGGGTTGATGTCGCCTCCAATTTTGTCAATTTTGCTTGCTAATACAGCCATTCACGGAAAACTGCGTTGCTAAAGATGATTTTTCATCCAACATTGGAGTGCTCTTCGAAACACTCCCAAGCCCAGTCAGCGAACAAACGACGTTATCTATGTTAATGAACTTCGAAGTCCTGGGTCAGTTCGAGTGTAGGCCGAAGTCCCAACGTATAATTCGCCAAGTTGAAGTCTGCGAAAGGCAGAGTACTTGTGCACGGCCAGGAATCGACTACCTGGGGTATTTCTATACACTTTCACGGACTTCAGAGATTTTCTTGGCGGATCTTGCGTTCTTTTGACGTACATACGAATGTTGGTTGATTGATTACCGAATTGGTCACCTCAAATATTTTCACGTCTACCTTAAAATTAGCGCAATGCACGCAACGTTTGCACTAACAAACATCCATTTTGCAAATAAAGTTTTATTTTTAAGGTGTGTAATCGCGAAACTTTCTATGGTGATTTGGCAACAAACTCTGTAGACAAATAGAATTGCAATATAATGTTTAGAGTGCTGTACTCCGTGGTATAATAATCAGTTCGACCACACGTCAAAGGTCTGGTGATCAATTCCCAGGCGCAGCAATGCTTCCAGCGGGAAAGAGTCCAATTGTCCAAGAATATCTATACCTTTTAATGAAAAACTGTTTCTTATTTTAGGCAAAAACTTAAAGGTCCCCTAAATACTAAATTCCTGCCTTATGTCAGCAAGAAAAAAAAATCTTATATTTAACAATAATAAAATATTAATTCGTAAATAATTAAATAATAAAATGCACGACTGGATCGCAAGTACTTGCTCTTATGCAATAGTAGTTTGGAATTTAAAAATTATTTATAAATAAGAAAACATGGATTTGATTAAAGGCAAATGTTCAAATCCACAAAATTACCGTCAAATACAAAGAAAAGTATGAATTCAGCAAGCATTCAGTAAGCAAAGTTAAAAAAAAAAAAAAACGTTTTGTTATTAAACTAATTTTTTATAAAGGAAACTTTAAAAAGAAAACAAATTTGCAATGCGTCTCTGTGTAAAATGGAACACCAAATATTTATTATTAAAATCGTTTGAGCCGTTTTCAAAATAAATAAGATTCTGCATAAGGGCAGGTACCGTTAATTTTTGAATTAAAAAAATTTAAATTCTCCCTTAGGGAATAGCCGAATAACCGTAAATACCAATTTTGAAAAAATTCGTTGCAGCGGGCTGTACGTCGAGGTACAGACATATTGACATACAGACATACAGACATTATTGCAGATCAACTTTTTTCATGTTTTCTATCATCGAAATGTCGACTTTGACCAACATCTCAAGTTCGTTTTTTTTTCAAATGCAAAACTAGCCATATAAGTCCTATATCACAAGTAAAAATACAGAAACGGGATTTATAAAACCTCGTATAAAATTATGAGCTTGGAATGAAGAAGATGGCGCAGAAGATTTTCCAAAAACAAAAGATCATCTTAAAAGTGAATATTAAGTTATTAGGTACTAAAATTTCTCTAACATTTTTGAAAACACTTGTTAGACCCAATTTTAAGTACATAATACTATATGTATATTTAAAGATATACATAATTTCAAAAAAAATCGTCTATCCGTTTTAGAGATATTGAATATTCAAAAAAAAATCTTTAAGAAAATCGAGGTTGGCGGTAGGTCGAGGTAGAGGCTTACATATAAACATACAGACTCACAGTGTACAAACATGCTGAAGTAATTTCGAAAAAGAAAAAAAATTCTTTTAATTATTATAAAATTCTCAACATTCCCTTACCAAAATGAAGACGCCTCCTAAAATAGATTTTATTGAAATCATAAAGCAGAAGAAAACTTAAAGTCTTTGAACATTTTACAAGCTCAGAGTGGGTAGATTCGTAAATACATTACTTGCAGAGTTTGCCTAATTGAAATTAATATTTTTTTTCTTTTTCTGGTTAAATATTAAAAAATACAAACAAAAATGGATGTTCTCCATTTTCTGTCTTTATTTAATTTTTGTTTAATTCACAGCTGCAAGGCATTTTTGCTTAGCGCAGGAGTCGAATTATTTTTGAATGGGGAGATTGTTGAAAAATGAAATGAATGAAGCTTTTTTAATTTTGTGTTTCATTGGGGGTAAACAAAGGATCAAAAGAGCAGCATGAAAGAATTAATTGCTTTCGCTTCAGCAACAATTTATGTTTGCGGCAAAAATGGCAGCTTTATTAAACGATTCAATGAGTTTAATTTCCTTTTGTAATTTTTTCTTGTCTTAAGTGTATGGAAAAGCTAAAGTCCAAGAGTGATGGGCTCCGACAAAAAAGTGGTTCATTGTCTATATCTAATACCTATCCATTAGGTTTGAGTTTTACAACGCAATACAACCCCAGAGTCTTTACGTCATTGATATTTAAAACTCTCCAAATTAAAATTAATCAATAACAGTTTATTGAAATTAATATCCCAAATCAAGAAAATAAATCATTTGAAATTCGTCTATCTTTTTTATTAAATGAAACATTTTACTTAATAAATTTACCTTAGACCACCATCTTTATTAAACTATACCTACATATAACAAACGTTCCAAAAACAATTACAAAGAAAACAGCCAACTTTTTATATTGTGACAGTTTCATCCCCTCCGCTCACCCCCTATCTTTCAATTACATATCGGTTAATTCCAACTCCTTCAAATCAAACAAAGAAAAAATAATAAAAAGCTCTATTACAGCTACGATTTGTGGACTTTCCGTAGAAGAAGAGGACATTTTTGTTGTTAGGGTCATGATGAAACCAGGAAAATAGAATCAAGAGTCATCAGCTATCGACTTTTACTTTTAATGTGAAATCGTTTGAAAAGAATTCTGGAATCCTTTCTTTGACTATACAACTGTACAACTTCTGATGGGACTAACATACACGTACACATTGTATTATACCCACAGAACACATCCATATATACAAATACATTCATACATTATATCCGTTTTTAGATCTAGAATAAAGGATGTGATGTACCAAAGAAAAAAAGGCTAAATAGGAACAAAAATTCGATGCTTCTGTAGATAGGTTTCATTTTATTAAATTACTATATTACCGACGAAGACGAACGGATCGAATAAGGCAGAGCTGTAGTATTACTTGTGGAGGCCTCAAACGCAAACAAAAATTTTAAATGACAATTTCTACGACTGAAATGCGCATTGTCTTTCTGTTGCAAATCAATTGACAGAAATTGTTTAAGATATTTCCTTTTTTGAAAATTTACTACTTGTAGGTAAAAAATTAAACTAAGTTGCTAAAAGTTTTTTAAATACAAATTTGATTAAAATCGGCACAGTGGTTGACCAGAAATAACAAATGTTTATAGGTATCTTGGGACGTTAAACATATATGTATGTATATAGTAAAATGATTTTTGGCTCAGGTTAGGTTAGGTTTACATGGCTGTCATCAGAAGAACCGACAGACTTAGACCATGAGTTGGTTCATTGTTATACCACATTAAGGCTCGTATTCACCGAGCGCTCCTAAACGGCTCTTAACTTTACGAGGCTCTTAACTTGAAATTTCTTTGGGGTATTCACCAACCACTCGCAAGTGTTTTTCGAACTTCGAAAATGAGAGCCACTCTCTCTTGTTCAGGCATACCCAAACTGTGAAATGTTGTGGAATGTTGGTCTTGACAGCAAATGGACACTCTTCTACTTGGCATTGCTCACATGGATTCGAGTCAAATGCGTGCGTGGCACACGCACAAGCGAACAAACTTTCGAAGAGAGCGCTCGTAAGTTAGGAGTGGTCGGGACCACTCCTAACTTTTAAGAGCGCTCGTAGATCTTCACTAATATTGCTTGGTGAATAGGTTTATGAGCTTCTTAAGTTATGAGCGCTCGGTGAATACCGGCCTAAGTCTTGGAGACTTCCTCCCTAATCGTTAAACTAATTAGAGTTTCTTATGAAGTGAGCGAGATTGTTTTTGTCTATATTCACCAGATCACAAGGATCTTTGTATTGAAAATTTCTCAAAAGGAGTCAACGTCTTTGGGATAAAGCAGGACATGTACCATTGACCAAATCTGTTTTGTCGCCAAGTAGATGGCGACATTGCTTAACATAAGATTTGTTCTCTGCAAAGTATCTTGTCTTAGCATACTCGTAAGTTTACACGTAGCGATGGGAATACCAATATTTGCCGTAACTCGCAATATAGGTATCATTTTTCCACTTTTGGTTAATTCGTCTGCTTTACAATTGTCCTGTGGACCGGTACCTGCGCCATCTGCATCAGAGATGATCGGCAGCTAAGGACTATTATTGAGCTGGTAGAGACAGAATCAAGA
This sequence comes from Philhelius festivus, assembly GCA_963931855.1. Taxonomy (NCBI): domain Eukaryota; kingdom Metazoa; phylum Arthropoda; class Insecta; order Diptera; family Syrphidae; genus Philhelius; species Philhelius festivus. Next base: position 165,380,822 of record OZ007554.1, read on the forward strand.
GATTCAATGGCTACTTGGCTTTCCTAGAAGATGCGGATACCTTGATTTGATATCAAGTTTCCTTAAAGCCAAGACAGGACTTCTTAAATTTCCAAAAGTTCCGTCTGAGTATACACCTCCACCAACTCCGTCATTAGTTTTTGATCCATCGATGTAAAAATTCAATTGAATCATCTTCTAGGAATGCCATGTCCTCCCAGATTTTTCTAGAAGGGATGGTTACCTGAAAGTTTTTATCAGAAGATGAATCTGATTGATTGAATCTGAGAGATGGAGATGCGAGGAGGCTTTCAGATGAGTATCTGTGCTTGCATCTGTTTGTTTGCCAAATATATCGAGGGTGCTAGATGGAACAGAACTTCCAGTGCAGCGGAAGTGCTCCGCCCATGCACTGCACAGATAAGCTGACCGTTGGACCTTGCTTAGTATTAAGCAATTATTGTTTTTGTCTAGAGCTGTTCTCCATTCTGCCACGCCGTATGATATAATCGGTCTGATTACGGAAATATATAAAGCCAATAAGTAATACGGGGTTAGATCCCCCATTTATTCCCAATGGCGTTTTTGCATGAGCAGAATGCCACTGTGACCTTTTTAACTCTTTCTTCAATGTTAGGTTTTCAACTTAACTTCATATCTAAAATAAGACTCAAGACAGAGAATTCTTCGAAGAATGTTAGTAGTATACCTTTAATGGAAGGGGGGTCTATATAGGGTATCTTATACGTTGTGAGGTCTAACACCCAGTCTGCACCGATCAGCCCATTTTGCGAGCTTGTTGAAGGCATATTGAGAGATCTTTTAGAGTATTAAGATACTTTCCTGATACGTTAGTGGGAATGTCATCCGCATAGGCAATCATTCTCTAACTCTTCGCTTCCAGGTATTTTAACAGTTCATTCTTTACCACGTTCCGAATAAGAGGAAATAGGAAACCGGCTTGTTGCTTCCCTCTACTAACAGATCTCCCTGCAGAAAACCCGCCCAGCTTTGAATTAATAATCCTGCTAGTTAGCATTTGATTGACCAATTCTCTAAGCGAACCTCCTAAATTTAGAGATGATGGGGCAGACGCGATACAAATGTGTTGACATTGTTAAAAGAAAGGCAACCGTAATATACCCTTTATGGTAGAGGGAGTATCTGATGGTTCTAAACAGTGTATGAAGAGCTGTTTCCACCGATTTCGCTGTACAATACGCGTCTTGAGCCGTAGACAGAAGTCTAATGTCATTGCTTGTTCTTAAAAGGATATCACTCAGTGGCGCAAAATATTTGACAATGAATGATGACTGATTAATAGGTTAAGTAAAATTTATTTTTATTTTATTTTGAATATTAGCAAAATTTTCCAAATGGCTAAAACTAAAGTTCAAACACTCTCTATAAAATCTTTTACAACCGTTCTAGTTAATTAAAGATATATATATGTAGATCAAAGAGCGAGGTCAATGAAAGCATTTAGCTTAAGTCCTGTATCAATTGAACAAAAATCGAGGTTTCCATCAGACCTTCAAATTTTGACCATGATGTGTAAAAATAAATCTGTAGGGATCAAATTAAATTCAAATTTGAACTAAGTGTTTGTATTTACAAAATTTGTAATTTATAGAATGCTTTCATGCGCCTTGTATATTTCTTAAAACATAAATACTACCCTGCAAACAAGTATAGTTTACACATCACACGCACGCAAGGAGTGAATCAGTGAAAGTGAAAGCAAACTTATTTGCCAATATAGCACATATACAAATGGTTGCGAAAATTATTGTCGCCCTTTTCAAAGCAAGGATTCTCCAAAGAATAAGTTGTTTTATGAGGAACCTGTACGAGTGTACGCTTCTCGCTCAACCACAGGTTCCACACGAATAATGCTTTTTTTCCATGGGTGTGTGGGTTGGTATAGTTCTAGTTGGTTTGGTGGAGATGGTGTAACAATAATCATAAATGCTACTGTTGCTTCCACAGGACGATAATCATCAAAGGATATTGTTATTGTGTTTCGATATTGTCTCGAAGATTATTAAAAGAATTGGGTTGGCTGCGAGTTTTGTTGTAGGCTCTTTGGAGCTTTGATTTAAGGGTTGTCAATTGCAAAAAGGATGTTTGATGGGGATATGTTTAAGTATGTATATGTGTGTCTGAGTATGTTTAGGAATTGGATGTGTTGGATTTTTATGATTTTTGTTGTGTTATACGAAGCAAATATGTCAAAAGGAAGACATTTTCTTATTTTTGTGATATTGCTTTCGAAAGAGAAAAGGACACATAAATACACATCGACATACATTTGAGGTCACCACATAACAATGTCATTCTTATTATAGAAGGAAATAAATTTGATTGCAAAATTTTTATGATGATGCAAGTGATGGTAATATGGTTAATTACTTTGGAGTGAGGCTTTGAAAATTCTGTACTATATTTCACATAAAGTATGTTCGTTCAGTTTGATGAGGTCCGTGTGTTGTGTTTTGGTAGTTAAAAGAAAGTCAAGACTTTTTTTATCACCCTCAGATGAAACTGAAAGCAATTTCGTTTGTAAATCCTTTATTTCGATGGATTAACTCTGTTGACTATACTCGTAGAAATAGTAGTTATACATATAGTAGGGTGGCGCTTATTTTGATATGTTTAATTTTATTATGTGACTCCTTTCCCAAATGTGACCAAGATGGATAGGTACTTACTACTACTTCTGGGTAGCTATAATTTTATTGAAATCGGTTAACATTAAAACGTGCCACTTGAACAATTGAAATTCTCTATTTATAACTTCAAACTTAATTTTCACGTCTTTTACACAAAACATTGTTTGAAGGATGAAAGTTGATGGAAAATCGGTAATTATATACGACCCAAACGCAAAATAGTCAGTCTATTCGTTAATTAATACATTGATCCTTTATCCATCGTTAGTGTTTAAACTCAGTAAACTGTTGTATATTTAAAAAAATGTCAATCTAATAAAGTAGTTTTATTGAGGGTAAATTCGACCCAACAAAACAAAATTCAGGAAAGCACACACTTTGATGCAATCTTTTTCAAACTTCTTAGAAGCTTCTCTATAAAAAAATTAATAAACTCTGTTATGCAGATAATGGTGCTTATTTTGACATTCTCTTTCGTTCGGAAGTGAGTCGAATTCGTTGAAACTTAATTTTGAGACTCGGCGGTTAGAATGTTAATCGAACAAATCGAAAGTTCACCCAATTCATAGAAAGTTCATTCATTTGCTAAAGCTTATTCAATTTTGACATTCGAAAGAGTAGAATTAAATGTCATTTTTGTGTCGTTTGAATTTTTCTGTCGAGTAAGCAACAAAACATGTAAGTTTTTAATTATTTCATGGAAAATAAATTACTTTTATTAATTTTTTTGTTGTTTTATGTTAAAAGGTCGCATTCCAACTGGACAAACCGCGAACAAAAGGAAAAGTTAATCAAAATAATGGAAGAAACCCCGGAGGTAGCAAAGGGTTTTTTTTTACTACCCGCGTTGCTCTTTTTCAACAACATCTTCATTTATAAACAACACAAATGCCATATTTTTATTTTTTATTTATTATTTTATGTTTTTATCAAAGAAATTTAAATTATTAAACAATAAACAAAACAATTGCAAATAAACAAAGATTTCACTTTTTGGTTTTGACATTTCACAAACACTTCTCTTTTGTTTTCTATTTTAGTGTGACCAAGTGTATACGAAAAAAAAAATAAAAATTTAGAACGCGTCACGAACAACTTATTTTTTTTAAGAATAGTTTCAAAACAGCTGAGTTGACACAAAAAATGTAATGAATATGTAGTCATTTATAGTTAAACTTTACTTTATAATGAAAAAGTGTTATATTTGTTTTGTTTCTTGATTCTTTATCCAACATCTATAAAATGTTTAGAAACAAAAAAAAAGTAAAACGGTCATACTAATTCAAATAGAAATATAGTAAATTTCAAACAGCTGATAATAAAAATGAATCTTTTTTGAAGTTCATTTTATGCTATCTTTCGCAAATGAATGTTATTCGTTCGAATCTAAAAATTAAGAAAGTTCATTCGAAGGAATATAATCATTCTAACGAATAGACTATTCATGAGAATGTCAAAATAACATGAAAAAGAAATTTAAAATTCGAAAAAATAGTTTTATCATTTTGGTTTTTTTGAATCCAAACATTTTTTTGAAAATTTGAAAAAAATAATATGCAAACTTTTGGGCGAACTTTGACTAAATGAAAAATTTTGTGAATTTATTTTTGTAATCTATGGATCATTTTTTGAGAAAAAAAAATATTTTATTCCTAATGATATCGACCAAGTTTAAAGAAAATCCGCTGAGCCGTTTTGCCTGTAGTCGAACAGACAGAATTGCTAGACCCACTTTTTTCGTCTTCCTTATAGTCGTAATGTCAAGTCTGATTAAAATCTGCAGATCGACTTTTTTCACGAATGCATAACTTGCCATATACCTAGTACCTGTGTATCGCAAGTAAAAAGTGGATATAAAGACTATGCTATAGTTTACATTTTCTTGCTTCAGGTAGTGCGCCCCTAGAATTTGCGCCCTGTGCTCATATTGCACATATGGCTAGTTCAAAAATGGTATGGTTAACTGCTGAAGCAATTCCTTTATTGGAATGGCCTTCCAGCAGCCCTGATCTTCCACCAATCGACACCGTGTGTTATTAAATGAAACAAAAATTGTGAAGGGAACCGGGTTGGACTCTTCAAGACCTAAAGACCAAAATAACAAATATTCGGAAATTTGTTGGTACCGAAGAGTGTCAAAAATTAATTGACACTATGCCAGGATGCATAGAAGAAGTGATTAATGCCTAAACACAAGCAACATCGTTGGAACTAAATGTTATTTAAATATATTTTTACAGCTCTTTGTTAAATGTAGGTCTATTTCAAAACTGATTGCAGCTCTTGGTGAACGAATTTAAAAGTCTATCTCTCTAAAGGAGTTTTCTCGGTAAAAATGCTCTATAATAATTTTCTTATTAGCTGTCAGATTCATTTTGATTCTTTACCCTACTCGTATAACATTAAATAGGTATTTAACAGCAAAAGATTTTTTAATGTGTTCTTTAAGAGCTATAAACTATATCTTCATGCATATTTAAGAAAATGGCGAACATTTAAGAGTTTTTATAGAACAGAAAAAGAAAACTATTAACTCTGACTACATTTTCAGAAGAAAAACAAGGAATGTTGCTTGGGAAGTGACTTGACACAGTGGTAAAATCGAAAGAAAGACTCAATAGATCAACTGTATTACGTTTAAAATTATATATACCGCTATTTTATTTTATGAAATCACTCCATTGAGTCAGTTTCAGTTTTGTCGCATTTTCCTTTTTAAAATGAATACATCTTTACACATACATATAACAAAAAATTTAGTTTTTTTCGAAAGATATATATTTTTAGTAATTTTTAATGGGGTAAATATTTTTTTTTAAAATAGCTGAAACAACTTTCCCTTAGACCAGAAGTTGGTATCTGTACATTGTAATGGTATACCATTTTAAATATTGATATATCTACAGATATCACTTTACTAGGCTAGATCAAGTGAGCTGTGTCAAGCTACGAAGCGAGCTTATATTAGTTTTGTAATAATGTTATTTAGGATTTTCGTAAGATCTAGCTATTGTACAGACAAATAAAATGAAATTACCAAACAGCTAAGCTGGGGAAAGGTGGTTCAGCTATAGTCTTCAATAAAACCCAATCACTCTTAAATTTACCGATTTCTAGTTTCAAATTAGAGCTAGGCGAAACGAGTATATGTATATTTATGAACGGTAGGCGTTTAACCAGTTGAATACTAAAATAATTAACCGAAAACTAGTTCAAACTTTGCTATCCAAGTCTGCCTATACCTAACTAGAAATCTATAATTCACTTTTCAAAATTCTTTAAATCCGAAATTGTATCAAAACAATTTTTCAGTTTACATAATTTTTAAATCCAGAATTTTGGATTTTTAATTGTCTATCCCATATCGAGAAATCTGGATGAAAAATTACTACGTTTTTGAAAGAATAAAACTCGTAATGTTCTCAAAATGTCAAGCAACCTTGAAAACTTTTTTTGCAGAGTAATAACATGCACTTAAAATTTGTTGATGTTGTGCTGTGGTCATAAAAAGTAAATTTAGTTGAACGAAATGTGTAAAAAAACTGTAGAAAAATTATCAAGTAGTCAACTTTCTAACTGTGCATCAATAGTTCATAATCCAAATGATATATTTTTGTTGAGTTTATGCATACAATTCATTAAAATAGTTCATACGACGTGAAGCCATTATAATTTTTTAACTCAATTTTAAAACTCTTATTTAATTTATTAACTCCCTACAAATAAATTTTACGTGGTCAGATCATTTTTTTTATGAAAATCCGAAGACATTTTTACAAGTGCAAACTTGAACACTTTGACCAATTGACTGTGCTCATGTAAGATTTGTTGTAGTTGCACATTAGTTTTGTTATATCGGACGACTGAGAGCCGAAAGCTGATTGATCGGTATTTCCAAGGAAACAAATCGCAAGAAACTTGTGCTCCTGCACAATTTTGAATTCGTCCTTGAATCTGTAAAACTGAAGAACCTCGGTAAAGCGGTGTGAATCATTGATGCCTAGAAGAAATTACCTTGAAAGTTGAGTTAAAGTCTCGTTCTCCAATAATATAATATTGGCTCGACAATTTAATTTAGTATAATTTAGTATATTCTGCAAGAATTGGATTCTAGACCAGAAATCAATGCTGTCAGTTTCAAGGTTGTCGTGGTTAATTATTTAATTATGACATTTCCACACAGCATAATCGCAAAGTTCTGTGAGAAACCTTCAAGACAAAGACTACTCATAACCCCGAAATCTACTCATAAATCCACGGCGAAGTCGATCGGAGGAATGTATTTTAACGTCAAACTTTTATTTCGAACTGTCAAGTTCGGCAGTCTGTGTGTTCAAACTCTTTTGCGCGTCAACTCCAAATGCTCTAGTCGAACTCGCCTGTGTTCATTGATGATCATGTAGTTGACTTGTGCTACGTGTACACCAATGGATATTTTGACCTACCACTGGTGGGCTGGAAGTTTTTATAAAAAAAAAAATAAACAAAGAACTGAAATCGATTAATACGAGTACACTAAACTATCGATTTCAATTCGATACTCTTTCTTAAAATATCAGTACTAAGTGCGAATTTCTTGATGATATAAGTGACATCTGAAAGACAATTTATTATTGTTATGAAAGCATGTGACAGCAGAAATTTTTAAACCAAAATACCATCGGCATTTCCTACTCTTCTTGTGAATTAAAAAAAATGCTTTTCAGAAAAATTTTATCGTGACAATAATTCAAAGCACAACAAAAAAATGAGCCGATTTGGTCAAGCCGTTCTTAAGTGATGATATTTCATACATACTCAAATTGATTTAAGCTTAGGATCTATTTATTTCAAATAGCTTCCATGGTGCGACAGGAGACTTTTATAAATTTCATGCCTAAAATTTATATTTAAATATTTTTCTATGTACATATTAATTAAAGTACTGAATACTAATATCAATGGCACAAAATTTTAAACAGGCATTAGTATGATACTACTTAAAAATTTGCTAACTTTAAAGTAGTTTACTAACTCATTCTTTATTTTAAACATTTTCTAATTATAGTATCGTAGTAAAAGAATTTTCTTAATAAATTGCTTCTGAATACACCTAAAACAATGACATTTCGTGTAAAATAATAAATGCACGAACCTTTTTTGATTTTTGCAAATGTCCAAGAGCCATATGAAGCTAGCACGATACTAAAAAAATAAAGTAGGTATTCGATGATTTTAACTTTAATAAAAGGGTAGAGAAAGTATGATTAAAATTTGCAAATTCGTTGTTTTAACCTAGTATCATACTAAAACAGATTTAGCATCGTACTAATTCAATTAAAATTTTGCGCCAAGAAGTTTCGAAATATATATTGAAAATTACCCTTTTGTCTCGTGTTGTTTGATTAAAGTTTGCTTAGGTCTAGAGTTTGATTTTTTTATAAAGAACCAACTTATCATATGAAGCTTATTTTGAATAGTTTCTTTGTCATTTTTTGTAACAACTAAAGATCTAAGACATCGATCTTCAGATATGAGTGTATTTCTAAAACCTTTACTGACAAAGGAGCCTTTGAAAACAAACCGCAACACTTAATTCCAGATAAGAATTGCTGCTGGGCACAGGCATATTTTTAAAACTTATACACATAAACATTACTCTGCCCCGCAGGCCGGTGCTCTCAAACGTCCTACGTCGGGCACCAATTAACCTATTTCACATTCGAGCACCTGCTGACCCTTTGTCACGTTCATATTAAAAAAAGGAGTCAGAACTCACAACTACCATTTTTCTTCTCAACCTAGTTCATCCACTTATTACATGTACACGTCTAAAAAAACGACAGGACCACAGGGGTATGACAAGATAAAAAAAAACGAAAACACTTCTAGGCATTAATTTGAGTATCGCGCACTTTCCACTTGGTTAGGCATTCATTGTTAGTCACTACTTGTCCTGTCCATCGGCGATAAGGAGAAGTTTTTTTTATATGATGGACGAACCGCGCCATTCATTGTTCCACGCTGTTGCATCCTGCAGAGCTATACTTCCAGGACTGAAAATTCAATTGTTTTCCTTTTCAAAGTCCTCTCCTAACAAAACGATCCCAAACCTTGGGTGACAATTAACAATTGCTATGCAAATGACAGCACAGGCTTCAAATTTTTGCCGGTTTGCTTAGACTAATTAAAAAGTAAGGAAGCTTGGACCAAAGAAGAAACTTAAAGATAACAACGAAAACTTTATATAAATAATGTTTATTCGTGCGATTTTTAATGAAAGCAGACTCATTCCGGTGGAAAATTTAGATAGCGCTGCTGCTTAAACGATGTTCTTCCACATTAGCTTGAGTCTATTGAGAGTCACGGATGCAGAGGGGAGCATTGGGTGAGATCTCGACCCCCTATTTACCTACTGTTTACGAGTGTTGATGAAACAAGCGTTGTACTCATTGTACAGGTTCGAATTAGAAAACGTTTTCTAGATTATTTGTATCTCGAAAATGTGCTAACAAGCAAAGATAAAAGCAAAGAAAAAAGAAAGATAATTTATTTCATTGAATAAAATCACATCGTGGAAGAGGACATCCCGTTTATAATAGCTCAATTTTTGATAATTTTGTCTTTTATCCATCAAAAATGTATGATGGCCCTTTTTTTGTTTTTGAATGTGAAGTAATTTCAAAAACTGTTACTTATTTGCCCATTTTGTAAGAATATCTTACTATGTTTGGTTTTTTATATTTAAATCCAGCGAAGAAACAAAGACAGTAGGGTTTTTATTCGTTGATGACATTCTTATGGTCTCATTATTAGCTCTCATCATCATATGACTAAAGTCCGATTTTTTGTATATATTTATAGTTTTATTTTTATAATTAGCCTTAGAAAATACCAAAATATTGAACTTCCTGGCAGAGAAAAATAGTACTTATGACCGTTTGGAAATACGACTGAGCCAATTGGGACGGTCAAAATAAAATTTTTCTAATCTTTAACTGGTCACTATGTTTGCTCGATAGTGACGTTGATGCCAGTGCCGATATGATCACAGAAGTGATTTTTCTTGGAATGCATACTCTTATTCCTTACAGAACTAAGATTATGAAACCTTAACCTTAACCTAAGAAAATGGAAAGGAAGTCGACATTGTCTCAATCGATTTCAGTAAGGACTTTGACAAAATTTCACATAGGCTTATTCTTTTCAAACTGTCCACCGCTGGGTTTGAACCTATCTTATTAAGATGGATTACCTAAGAAGCCTTTACTAGAAAGTTTGATTCAGATCTACCTTCGCTGATGATTTCTAAGCTACCTCCGGAGTTCCACAAGGCAGCCACTTGGGACGCTCTTTTTTATTCTTACTATTAATGGTATTGAAATGGTCATAAAATTCCTATATCTCACTCTACTCCGACGATGCCAAAATAATCTCCACAGATTCTTTGTCTGGTGCCTGAAAAACTGCGATCTTGGTGTTTTAATATGATTGAGAGTTCAACTTTCTCATGCAAACTCTGAACAAGTCTCTGTTAAATGATGGTCTAAAGAATTCTCTCAACCTTAAGATCTTTATATCGGGATTTTCAATAAGAGCGCTACAAAAGCTTTTTTAAATAAAGCAAAAACGGTTTTGGATACCAATGAAATTCTTTATTCTTGTGAAAGTACGTTCGATGCCATTATGTATGGAACTCGATTTCTTTTTTATGGCCACCACGGGCACGCTTGCAGAAGTCCAGACGCTGAACCCAATTTTCGACGGTTTTCAAGCTTTTCGCAAAATTCGCCACAACGACGTCACAGTGATGCCCAACGCTTGAGAACGACGTGTGAGAGACACATTTGGGCTTTCTGCAACTGAAGCCTCAGCGGCAGCAATATTCTCGACACTACGGGCACTTCTTTGTCTCACTGGTACGGGAACATTTTGTACTGTGCCTGTGGATTCAAATTTTTCCACTGGACGCTCAATTGTTGATCTGCTAGGTCGTTAAGGACACTGACTCCGAATTTCGGTAGTAAATTTTAATAATTTCGACTCGTTGTTGGCTCGTATATCTTTCCATCATGAAATGGCAAACCTTACTAAAGAGAAATGTCAAAAGAGCGGCAAGAAATATACTCGTAGCATCGTTTGCTGTCCCTGTCCCTCTACTTTTGTAGCGTCCCTATTGAAAAACCCTTTACATAACTTATATTTGCCCCTTTCTTGAATACGCTTATCAAATATGGTCCCCTTGTCAACAAATTCATGTATCCAGAATCGAGAGCATTCAACGGCGTTTCCTACGTTTCGCCCTTCATGGTCTATGTTGGAATGACCCTTTGATGCTTCCTCCATATTGATACCGACTTCTATAAGTTAACTTGATTACGCTGGAAGAACGAAGAGCAAAAAGCGACATTCTCTTCGTTCATCGACTACTTTCAGGATCTTCTGACTGCACAACAAAACTAAGAACAGCCAGATCCCTGGATCAAAAACAGTTTAACTGACAAACCTTGAAAAAGAAAATGCACTAGGACATGTGTTTAAGACTAACCATTTAACAGCTAACAACATTATAGGTAATAGTTTTGTTGAATCTGCTGTGAACAGTCTATTTCATCATTAAGGTCTCAACAGATACAAGTTAATGATAATATTATCTCGGTAGAGGATGTAAAATTTATACTGGGTAGTCTTACGAACTCTAAAAGTCCTAGTTTCGATGGATTCAAAAATATAATTTAAAAAAAAACTTGCAAAAACAGGTGTGACATTTCTTCAATTGCTTTTTACGAGTTATTTTCCAAAGCAATGGAAAACTGTTAAAATTATCCCTATACAAAAACCTGGGAAGTGTCCTTCTTTACCTAGCAGTTATAGACCAATAAGTTTGCATAGTTCTCGGAGCAAATGTCTGGAGAACTTAATAAGATAAGATATTGATCCATTTAAATATACAAAATGTCCTCCCAGCAGAAGAATTTGGTTTCAGAAGTCAGTATAGCACATTTCATCAGATACACCGCATAACCAGCGATATTAAAAGTAATTTTGCATTAGGAATTAGCACTGGAATAGATTTATTAGATGTCGAGAACGCATTTGACACAGTTTGGCATGAAGGTCTAATACACAAACTAGATTTTCCACTCTTTGTTGTGAAAGTAATACAATCGTTTTTATCCGAAAGATCCTTTAATAACTCGTTATCTGATTTGTATGAAATTGTTGCGGGTATACCCTAAGGATCTGTTCTTGTTACCTTTTTGTATAATATACATAAATACCTATGATTTTTCGCTATTTTCGCAGTCGATACGTGCTTATACTAATCAGATTTGGTTAGTTCTAACATCGAAACCAACTTGCAATCTGCATTAAATACTCTACAATCATATTTTAACGATTGGAAAACATAAATTAGTACTGGGAAAACTCAAACTATCTTTTTCAATATTTCTTGCCCAGTACCCAGCTTCAAATTAATGGCATTTCTACAGAATGGAAGTCCAGAATTAAGTATGTAAGAGTACATCTAGACAAAACACTGACTTTTGGCTTACATAATACAGGAGACAATAAATAAAGTCAACTTGGGAATATAAAAATATTGTATCCATTTATTAATAGCAAATCCAAACTTAGTACCAAAAATACACTTATAATTTTTAAAGTAATTTTATATGTTTCATCTGTTTGGGGTAAGTGTGCATAGAGCCACATACTTCGAATACAAAGATTACAAAATAAAATCCTCAAAGTGATGCTCAATCTGCCATTGCATTATTTTAGTGAAGATCTCCACGCATTAGAGATTATTTATTTTTATTACAAATTATTTATTTATTTAATTACTAGCTATTACCAGCCTGCTTCGCTGGGCGCTATTTAAATTAATACTAAATTGCGAGAGGTTCATAACTTCTAGCAATAAATTTTTTTACAATTTTAAAATCATTTTTTAAGGACTCATCATATTTTATTTATTAATTTTTATTCTTCTTCTAAAGAGTCATCTGTAGTTTTATTTTTGCTATTAGAAATAGCAAAAATACATTTCATTTCAAATACATTTTTTCTTCTTTCTGATAATTTCATTTTCTTGCAAGTCTTTTTTTTCCAATCGGACTCTTTTCTTTGGAACTTCTTAAATCAAATAACAAATAAACTAACATTCTATAAAAGTCTGTTCAATCAGTTTTACCTTGATCGATTTCAATTTTTGTGGCAAGATATATTTTTTTAAAAACATCAATTCTTATGATATTTTGTTGGACTTCAGAAAAATTCTGGATAGAATCTTCAAATTTGTGTATGGCTTGCATTGTCTATTTTTATATTTTCCATTATTTATATTTTCTGTTTTTGAAATATTCGTTAAAAAAAACAGTTTAAATATAAAACTGATATAATACAAATTTAAAAACTGGAACTTAGGTATCTATCTATCTACCTATCTATCTATGAAAATATCATTTTCTTGAAATCACCTACGAATTCTTTCACAATATCAATGATATTCAGCTTCTAGTATAGCAGCATCATTGTCAAAGTAATAGGAGAAAAGGACCGTTGATATCAAGAATGTTACCATCAGGATCAACTATAAAAACAGAATTTATCTAGTGACGGCCTTTGTGAATCGAATATGATTTTCGAAGAGCTTGAAAGTTGCTATATGTTTGCGGATGAAGCTGTATATTCCATTAATTCAGACAATTACTCGAAGAACTTCAGGTTCTTAGTTATATAATTGATTTGCAAATTCCGTAACATGTCTTTTTTTAACATAAGTCTCTTTATCTTTTGTATCAAATCCAATATTAGCTGAAACGAAACGTTGCATCAAGGACTGTCTAACAGTACTGAAACCTAAGCTAGTGTGGCGATCCATAAATCTATTAGCTTACTTTAAGTATTTCCACTTAGTTTTAAATAGAATGGCGCAAAATTTTAAACAGCCTATTATTAAGGTATTAGTATGATACTACTTAACAATTTGCTAACTTTATAGTAGCTTACGAACTCATTCTTAATTTTAAACATTTTCTAACTAGTATCGTACTAAAAGAATTTTTTTAATAAATTGCATCTGAACACACCTAAAACAATGACATTTTGTGTAAAAAAGTAAGTACACGAACCTTTTTTGATTTTTGCAAATGTCAAAGAGTAATATGAAGCTAGCACGATACTAAAAAAATAAAGTAGGTATTCGATGATTTTAACTTTAATAAAAGGGTAGAGAAAGTATGATGCTATATTCGATTAAAATTTGCAAATTCGTTATTTTAACCTAGTATCATACTAAAACAGCTTTAGCATCGTACTAATTCAATTAAAATTTTGGGCCAATAATATTATACTTAGTTTAAGAACAATTCATCAATCAATAATTATAATAATTTAATGAGTTTTTTTTTATCGTATATAAACAAACTTTTAGTATAAATAGTGCTTTGAAAATAAATATAAATCAGTTCTAATTTGGAATTCAAAGAGTTATCATCTCATCCTCAAGAAGTAACCACATATATAACTACACTAGTTTGCTGCCGACTTGAATGTTGGAACATGACTGATACAAATTAATTAGAAAGTGCCTGACGCATTTTGCACAAAAACAAAAGTAAGTCCTTTTTGCTAATGTACCTCGGAAAAAAACTTCATTTTCAACTTCAAAATTCATCTTCATTAAGACTATTTTCTCGATACACTTCTTTCTACATTCCGCAGTTTTTGAAAGAACATTTTGAGATGTGATCCGTTGATGACATATTTTCTATTCACAGAGCCTATGCCAAGGCATAAAGGTGGTAATATAAAACCACTATCATCCAAAATTGAATTAAATTTTATTTTCTTTATTTTTTTATTTATGTAGGTACTGTATGTATATTTTTTGACAAAAAAATGTAGTGTCAAAATTTCAAAGCAATCGGTTAAGAACTTTCTGAGATTAGCGATTAGGAACAAACATACATTTACATTTTTATTTATATAGATTTTTAGTACAAATTATTTATTTATTTATTTAATTATTGATATAATTTTTAATTTATTTATTTATTTTTGTTTAGATTTATTATTTATTTATCTGTCCAGTTTTTTATTTGTTTATTCATATTATTGTATTTATTGTTTGAAATATAATACTAAATCGTGTTTCTGTATTTTAACAGTTTCTTTTATTTATTTATTTATTTATCAGTTCACCCATGACACCTTCGAGCCTAATTTTGGACGTACCGTCAAACACAGAGATTTATTTTTTAGTCGCACAACACGATTATGGATTAATATACCCGGCACGGCTTTCAATTTGCGAACATTCAAGACCAATGTTCTTCGATACTTCCTTTCTCTACCCCCTCCCCTCTAATTTCCCTATCACTCGTGCTATGATTTTGTTCAACATTATAGGGGTCTCAGTAAACCCTTCAGCGTGTGTCAATTATGTAAAGATAAAATCTAACTAGCCAAGTTGTAATTTCGCCAACCTAATTTCGCGTTTTTCTATATCTATCCCCGCTATTATTCCGATTTTGGTCTTTGAAAGCAATTGCCTGAAACATAAAATATTTTGTAATTTGTGAATTTGTATCGATATATCTTTAATACCCAGTAAGTAAGAATCGCAATGGCCCCTCTTATTCAACAATCCTGTACTTTCTTACTATTGATAGCGATACATGCATTTTTGATCTTTGAATAGTACCAGCTAGCTGCTTAACTAACTCTATTGAAAAATTGTCCCTAGATGATGTAAGATACGTAAACAAAACAGCGATATAAAAAAATTTATTAACCCTCTGATCTAAAAGATAAAGCCGCACCTGGTAGCTGAAGGTAAGGACTTGAGGATTCTTTTACTTTCATTCGCGTGGGCTGGTCGTTCCTTTCGGTTATGTCCCACATTCAATCACACTGGGTGTATATGTATATAATAGAGAATGAACATTTGCAGAGACCACACCACCCCCTTTTGATGACTAACGAAAAAAGGGAAACGGAACGCATTCCTTATATTTATACCCCAAAAAGAGTATATCTCATTCCCCAGTGCTCTTAGCAAAGTCCTTGAGAAAAACGACCCACCGAAGACAAAGCCTTTATTTAATTTAATTTTTTTTTTCGTTCTCACCCGCGTGTCCTGCATAAGGATTCCATTTCTTTCAGAATTGAATTTATTCAAATTCTTAGGACTTTTTCCTAGTCCTTTTTTAACTTTTTTGTTTGCAGTGTTTTTTTTTTACTTGACGTTGTCATTATTCATCAGCAAAGATTCCTTTCAAATGCCATCGCAGTCGTCGGTCGTCTCTTCCGTTTGCCCTGACGTTTTTTGTTTTCAGGTTTTGCTGAGTTTTTTTTTTTTTATTTTAATGGGGGGAAAATTAAAATTGGCCACGATTTTTCCTTGTCCATTGTTTCATTTTTTGTGGAGTTAGAGGGGCTGAATGAGGTCTTTTTGATGAAACATTTTTTGTGTGTGTATTCTTGCTGGAATGAATATCCTTTTATTTTCTCAGACTCGTTGTTTGGCGTGTCCATTCTTTTGGGAGAGAAGAATCACTTGAAGCAGGACACTTTTCTCGGGTATAGGATAGGTATACCTATATTTTTTTTTGAATCTTGTTGGTAATGTTGAAGCTTATCAAGATTCTACGGAAAAATTTTCAAAAGAAGTGAATCCAATATTTTATAGAATTTTTTTTTAATTATTAGCTGTATAGGCTGAACGGAGACTAGGAGGCGTAGGGTTTAAAAAAAGAAGAAAAATGAAGAAAAACTCCTTGAATCCGCGATGTTCCTGTGTCTGTGGGGTAATAACAAAGGCTGGAAAAATAAGATTAATTGGACAATTTTTTTAATTAAAGCATTTCTTATGTCGAGTTCTAAAAGCACTAGAAGTCTGAAGAAATAATGACTGGAAGATAAATATTCGTATATGTATATTCTTCGTACATTTTGGCAAAGTAAGTAATAGTTGAATATTTCGCTGTCCAGTTTATTTTAGTTTATTTCTGTAACATACAAAGTCCTACAAAAATATTTCTTAATAGATTAAAAAAATGAAGTAGGTATGTATTGAAATAAATTGTTCAAAACTAAATGGAATCGATTTATTTTCTTAATTCAAATTTTCAAACAAAACAATAAGTCTTTCATGAGCACTTCTTTCAAAGGAGCCAAATTCGTTTCAAGTCAATTGACAATCATCCTTCAACCCTTTCCCTCATTACACGAAGTCACTTGCATTAAACTCGTAATCCCCAATCAACCCTTCCGAAAGACTTCATCATTTTATAGTTAACTGTTGTTAACATCATAATCATAACGAAACCACAAAGTATGCATTCTCAAATAAACATCGAAAGGGATAATTGCATCGTAAACAATACAAATGGTGCGAGCAACCCTTCTTTTCACACACTTAAACGGATTGATGAGCAATGCGCAATAACCCTTCCAAAAAACCCTTTTATTCTTTTCATTAATAAGTGACAACGGAAAAACACGGCTGATCCACTGGTGTAGTTAATTGATCGGTAATAAGAGTCAACAACGCGCTGCAATACCCCTTTTGCGACCATTTTTTGTTTCGTATAAGAGCTGAAAAAGGGTTGTAATTGAAAGGGTTATCAGAAGGGCTGGATGCCAATTTGTCAACGTGCGTTGGTTTTTGTTTATTCGATAATTTTGACAATCATCGGTTAGGGTAGAAAAGTACTTTTCTACGGTCGCAAGTGCTTTGTTTATTGGAATTCAATTGACTGGAAAGACGCCACTTAGACGTTGATTCTTGAAGTATTTGTTTTTAGCTGTTTGCACCTGTCCTAATGTCCAGTTGCACACTCGGTGTGCGAACATCAATTTGTGGATCATTAGTTTTTATATTTTCCAAAGATACGAGTTAGGTATCTTCACTTGAAGAGGTAAACAAATTTCTCAGAAGTTCATCCCTATGGCGATTTTTGTCGAATACTCGTAAAATATTTTTGAAAAAAAAAATATTCTTATGTTTATACCGTTCTGCACATTGCACTTGGGGTCACAATTTCAGGAACAAAAAAAAAAAAAACGTTTCAAGAATAATAAATAACAAAATGGTCACTTTAACTTCAAAGACGTAAAGATAAATCGAAAAAAATTAAAACGAGAATATTGTATCTTTCGAAGACCATCATTTTCTTCATTCGGTCATGTTGATATCTTTTGTTCTTCCCTGCTGTTCAAATTGACGATAAGATGACCAACTCTCACAAAAGTTCAACTGACGTAACAAATATTTTGCATTTCAATGGAAACGATCAGAAAACGGACTCATGAAGAACACTTGTATCCAGGTAACTTGATTATTAATATGGTCTGTAAAGGTGTAATACATTTGTCTTGAATAATATAAATTGGTTTTTCGTTTTGAGTCTCGCAATGATTTATGATGGCGTCTTGTTTGGCTTCCTGCTCAAGAGATCATCAGTAGTGTTTTTATTCGAGAATCGATTCGTATTCAATAAAGACGTTTTGTGGGAGACTTTTGAATGAAAAATCAAAAAATTATTGTTCGTTACAGCACATACTGCTACAGGTGCAGCTATCCGCTAATATTTTAAACCGTTAATTAATTTTTTAATATTTTTATGATCGAGTAACAACATATTTTATAAATCACACTATGTCAAATAAATATACAACATAAGCGTACCAAAATATTATTTTTTATTTACTCAAACAAAATTATTAAAAAAAAAGAGTCTGCCTCAAGTCTGCAAGTCTGGTTTTCTTTCTAGTCAATTGAACTGATTTTCTTTAATCACAGACTTCAAAATTTTCTCAGTGTAGAAGCAATAAAAACGGGGTCCTAGTTCTTATATATAGTTTTTTTTATCAAATGTCTCATGGTCTTTGACTTATCGACGATTAGAGCTCTTAGAAAAATCAGGAATTTCTTGTTTGTCGATTAAATAACCCCTTTGCAGTGTGACCGTTTATATTTCCTTTCGGTGAAAATCTTCAAAAGACAGATGGTCATTTTCGGTACAAAGCAGTGTGGTACTCTTAACGCACCAAAACGACCGGGATCAGAACCAATCTACGAAAGATCGACAAATGATTTTTCTTTCTTATTTTAAAATCACTTTCCCATAGCTTTTAGAATACCAGCTCTTCTAAGCCTTCGAACATTGTATTATGCTCTAAGCAATTTTTCAGGCACCAGACAGAACAACTACTGTCGAGATCAATTTGAAGAATAGTAGAATCATGTGTCGAAGAAATGGTCTTGATAAACTTTGTATCGTCAGCGTAGAGTGAGATATGGGAATATTTGATGACCATTTCAATATCATTAATAGTGCGAATAAAAAGAAGAGGTTCTAAGTGGCTGTCTTGTGGGACCCCAGAGGTAGCTAAGAAATCATGGGAGAAAGCAGATCTGAATCGAATTTTGTAGTAACAATTTTTCAGGTAAGAATAAAGGTTCAAGCCTAAGGATGAAAAGTAAGAATAGAATAAGCTTATGTGAATTTTAGTCAAAGGCCTTACTGACAAGGATACACATTCAATGAGGTTAGTCGCTGTAGGCATAACTTCGAAAGAGGTTTTCCATAAGTGAGGGAATTCTTCTTGTGATTGGGATAAACTGAAGATTCTTGAGAGGGCGAGGGAAAGTATAAAAGAGTATTAAAAATCGGCTGACACAGAAAGCTGTGCTGCCAATTTAAGGTTGTCGGCCTTTAAAAAGCACCATTTATAAACGGAAAATGGTCTTCTACGACATGTAACTGAATTAATCAGCTTCTTAGACACAGAAAATATAGACATTTGTTTGGTGTCGGAAACTCGCTTTGCAAAGGAACAAAGTCTTGATAGTAAATTACCAAATTATACAAATTATCACGCCCCGCATCCAGCTGAAAAAGCTAGAGGATAATCGTTAGTACTTATAAAAATGTGATTGAAACACTATGAAGAATCAAAGTTCACTAATGCAAACCTGCAAGTAACAAAAATTGGTATTGGAATAAAAAGAAAGTGTTCAAGATAGCTGCTATATGTTGACCACCAAAGCGCTCTCCAATTGAAGAAGAATTTGGAGGACTCCTAAATTTGCTAGGGCATAACTTCCTTGTTGGTGGCGAGTTAAATGCAAACAAACCAACTGGTGTGCGAATTCTATTCCACTGGCTTATCGTCAGATGATACTCCAGTAATTTTGTCACTGAGTGAGGTAGAAATGATAGAAAAAAGAAATCCTTAACTCTTGAATAAGAGAAAAAACTGTCGAAACAAAAGAGGCTGATATGGGAAAAAAGAAGAGCTCGAAGAAGATGGCAAAGAACGAAATTTCCAGGAGATAAAGCAGTATTCAACCGTTTTAACAATGAACTGAAAAAAAAACAGTGAATTCACTTGATAGATTGCTAAAAAGTTTGACGTGTCTAATGCTTCTACCGAATACTCCTTATGGAAAGAAGCCAAGCGTCTTAAAAGACCGCAAACACAAAAACCCGCCCAATAAAGTCTCAAAATGGAAATTGGATTTGAAACCCGAAACAGAAGGCTGGCATCTTCGCTGAACATCTTGCGAATGTCTTTAAGCTGTTCTCAGCAAATACAGCTACAAATGACTAACAGTTTGTTGATAGAAGCGACAAATTTGAATAGGAATATTGTCAAGCTCAAAGAATTAAGAATGATGTGTCAGAATATGTTATCTAACAAAAAATCACCAGGGTTCGATCTAATAACTGCTCAGGTTTTGAAAGAAATGCCTTCAGAAAAAACTACAATTTTTAATGAACGCATGCTTTAAACTAGATATACAATTGGGAAATTGCAGACGTCTTTGTTATACCAAAGCAAGGTAAGTCACCAACAAAAGTAACAAACCTAAATCGCTTATACCGATCATGGCAAAAGTTTTCGAGAAACTGCTCCCAAAAGGCTTAGCAAAATAATAGAAGACTAATCCCGAACCATCAGTTTGGATTTACAAATGAACATTCCATGATAGACAAATTGCATAGAATTACGGATGTTGCAGAAAAACCACTTGAAGAAAAGCAAGCATGTGCAGCTCTATTTTTAGATGTTGCTTCGGCCTTTGACAAGCAGTACTACGAAATACTGTAATTCTACGTTACGAACCGACTCTTTAGAACACGGTACGACCAAAATTACTCGGAATTAAAGAAACCTGAAATTGGTGTACCCCAAGGAAGTGTCCTATGACCAACTTTGTATTTTGTGTTATGTACTATGGATATTCCAGTGGACATCAATGCTCCGGGGCCTATTTCACCAACTACAAATTACAAGCACAAATTTGTGACTTGTAATTCACAAAAACAAAACACTCGGTTTCACAAAGTACAAGTAACTGCTTCACAGTTTTGTGATTATTGCAAAAAAAATTACAACTAGCTCTGGAAAGCAACAATTTTGTGAAAATACCGTTTCACCAATTTTTTTCTTTCTTGTAAACAACAAGCTCATTAACCTGTAAAGCAAAGTTTAGCAAAACAATCACCCACCAAAGTAAAATGACAGAATGGGAAAATATTTTAAGTAAGCTAGCTTCAAAAGGCATTCTGGCGAACAAGGACTGGAAATATCTCTGCGACATTAGCTGGCAAAATGTCACGGAAGGAACCATGGTAAGAAGAAACAAATTGTAAATATCTCACTATTACTTTCTAACAATATATAAACAATCGCTGATGTGATTTTGTTTTCTTTGGTGAAACAGAAACACACTGAAACTTCTAATCCATTAAATTGTTTTGCTGACGACAGTACTCTCAGCTTCTCATATTCGTTTCCAGATACACGTCCTTGTCCTTCGGATGTAGATTTGGAACCGCAGCGTATGATAAGCGCATTAAATTCTGATCTTGACAGCATTGTCAAATGGAGAACGAAAAACCGCGTGGAATTTAATGCTTCAAAAACTCAAAGCTGTCTCCTGTCATTAAAGCAGAATTCACCCCGTGCCGCTATCCATGAGTGGCACTTGCATTGAGGAAACCGAACAGCTCTCAGTTCTCGGTATGTGCATCACAAACCACCTTGCGTGGAATGACCACATATTCGACGTTGCCAAAAACGCTGCTAAATGTTTAGGTTTCCTTCGACGATGCAAGAAATTTTTCATCCCTTCTGATCTGCCTGTAATCTATAAAGCCTATATTCGTCCAAAACTCGAGTATAATTCCCATATTTGGGCAGGTGCTCCAATAACCCACTTGAGTCTTTTGGATAGAATCCAAAAAAGAGCGAGTCTTTTGGATAGAATCCAAAAAAGAGCTTTAACTATAACAGAAACATTTGAATCTCTCGAGCACCGCCGCAATGTTTCTTGTCTTTCATTATATTACCATTATTTTTATAAGCATTGTTCTAGGGAAATAGCCAGTTGCATTCCTCCCCTTAAACAATTAAACAGTAACACTCGCGCTTCGGGGAATGCTCATCAGTTTACCCTTGAGCCCAACTTCGGACGTACTGTTAAATTCAGAGATTCATTCTTTAGCCGCACTACACGAATGTGGAATGCCTTACCCGACTCTAAATTTCCCTCCCATTATGATATTCAGACATTCAAAACCAATGTGCATCGGTATCTCCTTTTAAATCATCTCCCACTTTCCTAAACGCTCGCACCGTGATTAAACTTGAAAGCTCACAAATTTTTTACTTGCAAAACACAAGTCTCGGTGAAACGGAAACTTACTTTTTCACAAATTTTAAATTGTAATTTACAATTACAATTTTGTATCTACAACAAACTGGTGAAACAAAATTTATCAAATTTTTACAAATTTTGTGAAAAAATGCTTGTAATTACAATTTTGTAAGTTGGTGAAATAGGCCCCCGGGCTTCACTTTTTCACGAAAATGCAGCCAATCTCCTCCCCATCTCTACCTTCTCCATTATCAACCCATATCCACCGCTGCGCTGAGTCGATTCGCGACATTGGTGTTTTATGTGATAGAGAATTCAACTTTCTCAAACATATGTATTGTTGAGATAATTCTTAAAGTGCACAAGGCTTTGTGAAATCATGGTCCAACGAATTTTCTGACCCCAACGTGACCCAATCATTATACATAACCTTTGTTTGCCCCTTTCTTAAATACACCTGTCAAGTATGCTCCCCAAATCAACAAATTCATGTGCAGCGTGGTCTTGATGATGATCCAAATGTGTTAATTGGTCATCGTACTCAACAATTAAACTTGTGCCTGATTTGTTGCAAAGAGTGTGAGGAATCTGGACTTCCAGATTACTCCATGTGCGCGCCAGCTACAGCGGGCCACGTGCCAGAAATCATATTGAAACATTAATGTCAAAAAATTATCTTTCAAGTAAAAAACATTTTTCTGTTTTTTGTTTCAAAATGCTTTTAAAAAAAATTAGATTAAACGTATTATACAAATCTTAATGGGTCCAGGAGCTTGAGGCAAATATATTGATCTACTTATTTTTGAAGTAAAAAAAATTTGAGTCGAATGTGGTAAACACTATCTGTAAATACTTAGGTACTCCTAAAATGCAAGAAAAAAAAAACACTTCTGTTCAGTCATCTTTTCCCAGCCTTTAGTTTCTAGATCGATTATGTCCTTCCAACGAGACTACTCAATATCACCTGTTTACCTGACATACGACCATCAAACGGCAACCCGACATAAAAACGTCTGCCAAGCGTCTTCTTAAGCATCCTCATCATCTTACAACATTACAATGTATGACATCACCCTGCACCTACCGCATCATTAAACCTTCCGAATGCGCCTTTCCCAATGGCAACAAGCAAAAGGACATTCCTAGATCAATTTTGTCGGAATTTATGATCAGATAAATACAGAGCGATCGATTAAATGTTTTCCCTTATTTTGAGGGTCGACAGGTGAACAAGTTTAGATAGCTTGCCCTACTTCTCTCGGGTTATACCTATAAATAAGCGAATAATTGCTATCTGTCTGCTTCCACCAGAGTATCTTAGTGTTGCTGGTGTCAAAATTCCATCATACGAGTACATGTCAACAAAATTCCAACATCAGCTCAAATCAAATAGTTTCATTTCTTATACGCAACAAACGAGAATAGCTGTTATCCTTTATTCCCGATTAAGCTGATTAAACTGATAAAGGACAGGCAAATCCTGGTAAAGGGGGAGTATCCAAGAAAGAGGTATGTAATAAAAAACACAAAAAAGTCAATTTCATTTGTTATCGATGGTGGCCCATCTATCGGGACCAATAATTGCGGTTGTGTCTCAATTCGATTGAGACCTATACACACAAGAAGAGCGCCTCCGTTTTTTCGGGATCATGATCAGGAATCAGGATAGTAACCAATTTATACCCTTTTTTATTGTAAGAGTTTCTGTGATTCCATAAAAAACAACGACACAACTTGGGCACCACACAACATAATCATAGCCTGTATCCTTTTTGCTATGTGTCCTTTCTTCTTTGTATATTTTGCGCTTCAGTTGTTTGCAGTGTACCTAAATGTGAATGGGTTTTGTGTGTGCTTGCTCTTTATTGGGAGTCTTTTAATATACAACAGAGTTGCAAAAACATAAAAGGATAACTTAATATTATCCCTTTTTTCTGATTTGATGTGTGCGCGATAGCATGCCTCTATTTGTTAGCCTTGATTGTGCTCAATCCTTCCCGATGACAATTTGGTGCGTAAGGTCTTTTTTATCATTTTTTTTTTGTTGAAGTGGGTCCTTTATGACGTCGATGTGTCGGCTGGCAGACATGACAAAAATTCTTATTTATTGCATTTCCATTGAGTTAGGTACCTCTCCTTTTTTGGCAAAGACACTATCACCATCATTGAGTGGTTAAGTTTATGGAGTAGAAAATTAAATGACTATGGTTGGTTGGTTGGTTGGTTGAGTTTTGAAAAGATGCTAGTTAATCACGAAATATTTCAATCGGGACGATATCGGCACCGCTCGGTTATTATTCCAGAAAATTACGTGTTCAATAGCTTATGTACTCGTATAATAGTGCTGTCAATATTTTCACTGTCAAACTCTTTGTCAGGGATACAGAACACACATTATTACATTATAGCTTTTTTATTACTACCTACATAACTGTTTGTTCGATGAAATTAATGGCTGATTAATTGATTAGGATTTTTATTGTGCTCTCATAATTTGATTGTTGATTGTCGTAATGCTTGTAAAATCAAGTAGGTCTGTTACATACCTTCCTAAGGATAAGTAGGTACCTAAGTTTGTTGTTTAGTTGGTATATTGTTTCTCGTTTGATTAATCGGTCGCATTTTTAATGGATTATTATAGTCTTAGACTCACACCCTGTGTATTTAGTGGCAATTAAAAATGTCGTTAATTAGTTTAATGGTTTTCGGATAATGTGAAATAATTCCATAAACATTTTTTTGTAGAATAGAAAATGGTCGATGGTATCTCGGTGACGTATAGGATTTCATAGGAGTTTTATTAAAGCGTATATCGCAACTGGATACCTACCTTCAGACGATTACGTAAGCCTTCATATAAATAAAGAGTTTCAAAATTTACTACCAAAGAGTGAATTCTCTTGTATAAATATATATACATATATATAAATATATCTCTTCTAGATTGAGGCAAGTGTTTGGTAACATCAATTTAAACATTATCTAGCTTCACGGGTGGAGTTGGGCGACTTTAGTTGTAATTTGTCCATTTTTCAATCACAGGTCAAGACTATCTTAGGTATACTAGACTATTGTTTTTAAAAATATCAATGTTATTTTAATATAAAAAATATAATAGACTCCAAATAATATTGATTTTTCTAGACTGCCTTGAATACAAAATGTCAGCTTTTCAAACAAAATCTTATTCGTTTAAACGAAGAAAGTGTGGGAAGTAGCCCGGTCAAAATAGACATTCAAGGTTACATTAATTCGCACAAAGCTGAAAATTGGCATGAATGTTGGGAACACTATTACAAACAATTTGTCAAAAGTCCCCATCGATCCGACGTGTGGAAAAAAATTTATTCAAGGTCAAATCTTGCAAAAACCGGTTTTTTGCATTTTTCAGCTAAATGGCAAGTTTTATCATAAGATAGGTGAGACAAAAATTATTCATCATGCAATTATCTATAGAAATTGTCTTAACACTTTTTCTACTAAGAATCACCATTTTGGAGATGCAGCGATGCACAAAGTTGAAAAAGTTGTATTCTTCATAATATGCACACGGTTCCGCGCCACCCGTGATGTAGTGCACTTGGCGCGTTCTGTTGAGTTGAAAATTTTGTATCTAATTGAAAAATACTACTGTTGGAAATGACGAAAGCGATTATGAGTATTTTTTACAAAAGATAAGTACAGAAACTTATCTAAGCACGTAATTACATTACAAATTTGACGCCGATATTGCAGTGCTTTTTTCATTTCAAACGCTTCATTCAATTCATTGCCACAGAATAAACAGCACTCCTTTTTTAAACAAAAAACAATTCCGACATTTACTGTCTCAAATGGTTTAACTTTAACGAGTAAGAGTGATTTTTGAAATGCTGTGGTATCACAACGGACCAAATATTGGTCTAAGTGTGTTGGCTTTTGCGGTCAGCAGCCACCTTAACTTAACGTAACCTAAACAATAAACTGATTAATTTACGCGTGCTCTAGTACGAGGAGGACTTATTATTGATGTACCAGCTTGTTCTTGTTCGTGACGTCTTTTAACTGCGGTAATGGTACTCTTCCGAGTGTACTTTTTCCGACACTGCAGATGAATTGTCACAGAAGTCTGGTCTTTTAAGTAAGTATTCCGGAAAATCATCACCTCTTTCAACACTTGCATCAATTAACGTCTTTAGGCCACGCTCATTTTCTTTCGAGTTTATATTCTTAAGCCAAATATACATTGTTCAAATGCATGGCAATCACGTGCAAGTGTATTCGTAAATTCGGGTTAAAGTTGAATATACACACATTAGGCATGAGCCTTCAATCTTTTATTTTTACATGGACGGTGTGGTGAGAGGACGTTGCGCTTTGTGAGTTTTTTTCGGCAAAATTGTGATTTTACGAATTTCCTTGAGATTTTTTCAATTTTATCCGAGTAGGTAATTTGTTTTATTTTGTCTGTCCATTTCATCATACAATTTTTGTTTACTGTTTTAATGTTTAAATCAGTGCTTATGTTGTACTGTGTTCTCACCTATTCAACGTACTATACGCAAATGAACCAATAAATGAATGATCAATCATCAATCTTGCATATGTACACACTACTTCAACGCAGGACGCTAGATTAAAAGAAAATCAAAAGATTTTCATTTTGCTTCAATCCTACATCCAATTTATAGATACGTGTGATTTTTTCACCAATACACTTGCGCGTGCTTGTTATGCATTTGAACAGTGTATATATGGCTTTAGAATTGTATAATATGTATGTATACGCCACGAAAACTAATATTTTTACTTGTATTACCATTCTGTAATTTATATAACGGTAATTGACATATGTACATATTATGAAGAACACAACTTTTTCAACTTTTTGCATCGCTGCATCTCCAAAATGGTGATTCTTAGTAGAAAAAGTGTTAAGACAATTTCTATAGATAATTGCATGATGAATAATTTTTGTCTCACCTATCTTATGATAAAACTTGCCATTTAGCTGAAAAATGCAAAAAACCGGTTTTTGCAAGATTTGACCTTGAATAAATTTTTTTCCACACGTCGGATCGATGGGGACTTTTGACAAATTGTTTGTAATAGTGTTCCCAACATTCATGCCAATTTTCAGCTTTGTGCGAATTAATGTAACCTTACCCCTATTTTTGAAGCTAATTTGACCGGGCTAAAGATGTAAGAGAATGTTTGCAAATAAGCTCCCCAACATACTTTGTGTTGGAAAAAATGCGATTCAATATTATGTAGTTGAAACGATTTCGTTTATTTATTTATTGATCTACAAGCTTATGCTAACAGATATTAGAAATAATATTTACAAATAAAAATATAAAATTATATACAAAATAAATTACAATGAAAAACAAAAAAAAAAAAAAGAAAATACCCAAATGAATTATAAGAAGAAGTCAAAACAAAAAATATAAAAAAAAACTTATAGTTTTTGTTTTAACTTCTTCTTACATCAGCCAGACCACGGGCGTCATTTTCTATACTCTGTCCAACAAAAATTGTCAGTACAGGCCTTATGGGAGAGCTTTTTCTAAAGCAGTGGCGCCTGATGCACCCTCACGACAATGCGTTGGGAAAAATGCCACTAAAAAAAGAGCAAGCCACTGACTTTTCTTAAGGAATTGTTGTTGTAATTCATTGCAAAAAGTAGTACACCCCAACACGTCCGTCGTCGTATCCCACTGCTGATGAGATACTTGTCAAGAGTGTCAAGTGTCACTCAATACGATCGTGCGCACTTTATCTACATCAAAACAGAGTTACCATTATCATTCTCAATTGCAAGCAAGGAGCTTTTTCAGTGGTTTTTATTAAGGAGCTTTTGGAATTTGAAGCTTTTGAGAACACATTTTAAGAAGATGAGTATGTTGAGTGTTGTCGTATTGCTTTTCAACTTAAAAAAAAACGCGCCTATTATCTTACCGCTTGGTGTTGTGGGAAAAGGTAAATTGAATATTGTTTTCAGTCGTTATGAATCGGCAGACGGAAGCCCTCCGCGTTTTTTTACTCTCATTTGCGGCGATTTATAATGTAAACTACGGAATCCCTGTGAGAGCTTTAAAAGGCGACATACTTATGCATGGCAATGCAACCAGAATGAGAGACAAACGTCCTATCTTCCCTGTACTGACAATTTTTGTTGGACAGAGATTAGGTGTCTTAATTTGACCAAATTTCGCTAGATAAATATAATTTACATTGCTAACATATTGCGTCTTAGAAGGGTACGACAGCATCTAACTGATGAGATGTACGACTGTCGTACGTGGGTGAAACGCATTTGGACTAGAGGTCACAATAAGCTTTCAATTAAATGAATTATATTAAAATTTAAATATTAACAACAATTTTGTTTTGAACAAATCTTTTGCCCAAGTTAACTCAACACTCTGGCAAACTTCATTGAAATGCCTTATGCATCTACAAATTGGTTCATTTCTACCGTAGTTTGTTGTGTGGTATTGTTCTAAAGGAAAATCTCTGGGACGTAAAGCTCTTGAAGGGACATAAAATGATATTTTAGAGAGCAAGGATGGGCATTTAATCTGATTATTCAAAATATCCCTTACAAACGCTATATCATGCATACATCTTCTAGATTCAAGTGATTTAATTCCCAATAGTAAACAACGGGACTTATAATCCGGAATAAAAGGCCATTTCATTTTATAAAATATAAATTTAAAAGGAAGGCATATGGATAACAAAAATCATTACAGTTTCGTTTGAACAAGAAGATCAGCTTTTGCAATCATATCTATAATCAATATGAATTTTAAATGAAAAAGATGAATCTAACATAATGCCAAGGTCCTTTATTTTATCCACCCGCGTGAGCGGAATTGAATCAATATGGTAGACGAAGCTTATGTTTGATTGTATTTTGAAGAATGAAATGACATTACATTTTTTTATGTTTAATTTCAAACAATTCAATTTACACCATTCAGAGATTTGATCCATATCAAATTGCAAAAGGCGACAGTCATCGACACTGTTAATTTTTATAAAAATTTTCAGGTCATCCAGCATAGGAAGGCAATGTGAATATTTCATAACTGATGTAATATCGTTTATAAAGATATTGAACAAAAGGGGACCAAGATGGCTTCCTTGAGGAACACCAGACACACAATTCAGCGATTTTGAAAAAGAATTATTGATGAGAATCTTTTGTGACCTACCAATTAAATTCATTTTAAATGTAAAAATTATCTGTTGATTTAAATCGCATAATCTCGGTGGCCAGTTCCCCCGCTTCTTCTTGAATTAACCATGCTCGGAAATCGCTCGTGCAAAATGTTCATTGCGGCACGGGCTGTGTGGCACGTAGCCCCGTCGTGTCGAAACCATGTGCCGTTCGGTGTCCATATCATTCAATTCGGGCCAAAAGAATATGGTTATGGTTATCATTGATCGATACCACTGGCTGTTCATTACCTAGCCAACTTCGTTCTTAAAGAATTATAAACCGATGAGGCCCCGCCGGCCAAAAATCCCAAAAAACCCCAAACATTGACTTTTTGTGGATACATTTCAACCTGGTGGGTATCGTGATTGTGATCGTCACATCACAAATTTTCCTTGTCGACGAACTCATTTATGGGCCTCGTCACTGGATATGATTTTTCGGGAGAAGGGCGCGAAATTTTGCTCGAACAAAAGACCCACTTTTTTAAAACAATTTGATCATCTGCACAATTTGTTGAAAGCTTTTACTCTCTACATTAATTTGGCAAAACAGACTTAATAAATGCCAATATATCATATGTATCTCCATCTATGCCAATACTTTTTCGGCTGTGTGGACTGGGAAAGAAATATCGGAGTATTTTAAAACATTAAATGGAGTCAAACAAGGGTGTCTCCTTTCTCCCCTACTGTTTGCGTTTTATATAAACGATCTCCATGAATGCTTAGGAGGAGGTCTTCAAATCGAGAACATTAATGTGAGACTGCTCTTGTATGCAGACGATATGGTCATCCTAGCAGAGGACATCCAAATTATGCAAAATATGATAGATCGTCTAGAAGAGTACTGCAACAATTGGTGTTTAGAAGTTAACATGGCAAAGTCAGAAATTATGGTGTTTCGAAATGGAGGTAGACTATCTAAACAGGAAAAGTGGTTATTCAAAGGGGAAGAAATAAGAATTACTTCCAATTATGTTTACTTGGGTGTTCTTCTTACTCCAAAGATGTCATTCAGCAAGCACGTGGAGAACAGAAACAACTCAGCAAAAAACAGCATCAACGCCACTTGGCAAAACTTTTTGGCAAGGAAAAATATCAGTCTTAGTTCAAAGTGGAAACTTTTTCAAGCGGTATGTAGGGCTACCCAAACATATGGTGCACAAGTCTGGGGGTTTGGGATATTCGAAGAAGTAGATAAGCTGCAACGATATTTCATAAAACGGGTATTAAAACTACCAGCTAGCACACCAAACTATGCGCTGTCACTTGAAACTGGTGCCGAAGAAGGACATTTTTATACTTTGGAGCTTCACCTGCGGTATGTCATTAAAACTCTCTTTGACTTTAATGAAAGCAGACTACCACATCGACTCTCGAAAATTCTTTTACGGAAAAATCAATTTTGGGTAAAAGAGCTAAATAACATCGGATCAGAATTGGGAGTATATTGGGATGAAAATTTAGGGTCAAAGGAAGAATGTATCCGAAAAAGGCTTGTACTATTTGACTCTCTCAAGCTTAGGTCACACCAAGAAAATAAAAAAAGAGCATCTACAAGCAGCTCACGCATCTACAAGTTTTTAGACTATACAAAGGGGATTAACTATTCCACGAAAGGATTTGATGTTTTTAAAATAAGCTGGATATTCAAAGCGAGATGTGATCTAATCTTTCTGAACGGAAGCAGATATAGCGTCAGTGAATCGTCCTTATGCAGCATTTGCAATAGGAGGGAAGAAAAAAATATTCAACACTTTTTGGGCAGATGCCCAGATGCGAGAATTTAGAATCAGATACTTCGGAAAACCTGCAATGTATGAAAATGAGATCATAAGTTTACTAAATGGTGAAGATGTTTTACATTGGGACAAATTGGTCAAGTATATAACTGTATCCATAGCCTACAGAAAAATTCTGGTCGAAGAGAGAATTAAACAAATAAAATGATGTTTCAATTTTCTTTTAAATATTTTTCAAATTTTTTAAATGCAGTTTTAGCATATACTTTTGTCATATCTTTTTAATCTTTTTAATTTTTTTGTTTCATATAATGTATGAAGTGCCGATCTGCATCCCACCGTGAGCGCACGCGTGGGAGTGTAGTACATTTTCACTCGTGTATTATACAAAATTAACAAAATTGCAATAGACCAAAACAAAAAAAAAATAGAAAACAAAAAATAACAAAAACAACAATGACATTCCTGTTGTAAGTTCGATAGATAAAGCCAATTTGCTTGCAGCACAGTTTGCTGTTAATTCGACACTACCAGGGAGTGACATGACTCCTCCTGTACTTGAGAGCGTAAACGAATATATGGGACGAATCTTCTTTCGCACTCGTGCAGTTGCTAGAGTACTAAAAGATCTTGACATTCACAAATCCGCTGGCCCGGATAGTATCCCTGCTATTGTTCTAAAGAGGTGTTCTTCAACGCTGGCAAAACCACTGCGTAAGCTTTTCCATCTGTCCTACTCTTCAGGTCTCTTTCCGAGTAGATGGAAAACAGCATTTGTCCAGCCAGTCCCTAAAAAAGGCGAATCCTCCTCCCCCTCTAACTATCGTCCAATTGCACTTACGTCCCTTCTTTCCAAGGTCATGGAAACGCTGATCAATTTTCAGCTTAAGAAATGTCTTGAAGAACGAAAGCTCCTTAATGACCGGCAGTATGGCTTTCGTAGCAATAGGTCCACTGGTGATCTGATGGTATATCTCACCGAAGAGTGGAACAAATCTTTACATCGTTTTGGAGAAAGTAAGATTATTGCACTTGATATTTCAAAGGCATTTGATAGGGTTTGGCATCAAGCTCTCTTATCGAAAATGCGTGCATTTGGTATCGACGAATCTCTTCTTCGTTGGATTAGAAATTACCTTTCGGACCGTTCTCTTCAAGTAGTATTGGACGGTTTCAAGTCTGATATCCACAAAATAAACGCTGCTGTTTACTGTCATTAAAGCGCAACCCTCCCCTAATGCCACTTTCTATGAGCGGCACTTGCATTGAGGAGACTGATCAGCTTTCAGTTCTAGGTATGTGCATCACAGACCATCTTTTGTGGAGTGATCACATATTTGACGTTGCCAAAAATGCTGCTAAGTGTTTAGGTTTTCTCCGCCGATGCAAGAAGTATTTTACCCCTTCTGATCTGCTTGTTATATATAAAGCCTTTATTCTTCCAAAGCTCGAGTACAATTCCCATATATGGGCAGGTGCTCCAAAAACCCACTTGAGTCTTTTGGACAGAATTCAAAAGAGAGCTATAAAAATGATAGGCGACCGTTGTCTAACTGAAACACTTGTATCTCTCGAGCACCGCCGCAACGTTTCATGTCTATCATTATTTTACCGCTATTTTCATAAACAGTGCTCTAGTGAAATAGCCAGTTGCATTCCTCCCCTTAAACAATTCAACCGTAATACCCGAACTTCCAGGAATGCCCATCAGTTTACCCTTGAGCCCAACTTCGGACGTACTGTCAAATACAGAGATTCTTTTTTTAGTCGCACTACACGAATGCTTTACCTGGCTCAGTATTTCCCACTCATTTCAATGTGCAGACATTCAAAACCAATGTGCATCGGTATCTCCTTTCTAATCCTATCCTATTTTCCTAATTGCTCGCACTGTGTTTTTAACATTATAAGGGTATTCATAACCCCTTGAGTGCGCGTATAATATAAAAAAAAAAAAAAAAATATAATTTATTTACAAACAGTATTTTAAATTAATATTTACTATTAATCTACCCGACAGACGACTCTTAAAGTCATTGTCGCAGGTTTGAAATTTTAACAATATTTAAAAACAAGGCAAATGAAAATCTATATGTTTATATTTAAGATTTGAGTTAAAATAAAAACAATTTACTACTACTACTACTGCTCATATGCAGTGGCGGCTGGTGGGTTGTTGAACAGGTGGTGCACTTTACTTGCTCACTAAGTAAGTATTAAGATTAAAAATCGCAAAAAAACAACGTACGAACGCACGCACGTACGAACGTACGAACGTACGTACACACACACACACACACATCTCTCTAAAAATGATTGATATAGCCTCTAGGGACCTTGAAACGTCGAGAAATGTCAAAAATTCCAATTTGACAAATCGGACCGATTACAATAACTCCCTATGGGAAGTTAATAAAAAACAATCACTAACATAACCCCTACGGATAGAGCGAAACAACATTACATATTCGCAGGCGCAGCGCATTCTAGTCAAACATCGGTTGCTGTAGTTAGTCTTCTTCGGTTCTCGTGCGCTGCACGAGAGCAGGCTAATTTCTTGATACATTTCAATGAAATATCTTTTGTCTCACGTGTCAGGGATACTTGCTTGTAACTCATACAAGTTATATTAGCAGTCCTCGTGCGCTCGCCGAAGCGCACGAGAATTTTTATTTGCAGGGAAAGTAAGTCGTAAGTAAAGCAAAGCGCTTACATTGTTTCGTCATAATTGGAAATTTTACTTGTTTGTGTTCTTGTATGTTTAAAAAATAAATATTAATATGGGAATCTAAAAATAAAGATGCAGTAATATTTTGTAATTTTTAAATCTTTTGAATTGGTGGTTCAGCGCACGAGCGCACTTAAGGTACAGCCGCCACTGCTCATATGTATCTTCAACAATCACCTGTCAAAGTTCAAAATTGTCTATTGAAAAACAGAACATTTTTTAAATTTTAGGAGGCTTGAACTTAAGAGCTTATTTGTTCGGCTTAGTTGGGTATTATTTTTTTTTCTTATTTTTTTTTATGGACATGAAAAGTTTAAAAAAAAAAACAACTAGGAGAAAAGAAAAACTAATTGCAGAGGGCGCTACTCCGCCAATATTTAAAAAAAAAAAACAAAGTTATTGCGGTGAATTTAATTGATATTGACATTTAACTTTAAATTTCCTTTAACTTGATTGGTTGTCCTTCATTGTTTTCGTTATTTCCAACATGAGCTGATTGATTTATTTGTTTTACTTCTGAGACGAAAATAACTCAAACTGATTCAAAGCCCTTTTTACTACGAAACCCTCAGCTTTGTTTGATTACACGCCAGCATGAAACCAAAAATGGTCTTGTATCATAAAGCACTACAATGAAGAAAATAGTTACATATATGTGACAGGAAAGAGTTCGAATTAGAGCTGTTTACTTGAAACTCTTAATTAATTTAACTGTGACTAAAATTTTTGAATGAAACCGCATGGTCACAAACCAAATTTATTGAAATTTTGGACAGGACAACGTGTGTCAGGTGAGCTAGTATTGAATTATATTCAAGTAATCAAATAAAACTTAAAAAGTGTCAAAACACTTTTGGTAGAGAATTTAAGTTTTTTTTTAAATTAAGAATTTTTATATTTCAATTTGTTTTAAAATTTGACTTAATACTAACTTATTACTAAATTAAATAATGTTGACTCAACAATAGGGGCCTAATGTTCTTCTCTTTTTGCTTTATACAATCCTACATATTTGCTTTCACTATCATATTAGTGATTTCTTAATCTAATTAATGATTTGTTTAATATTAGCAGTGTAATAATTTTTGACGAAAAGGCCTTTTATAACCTGTAGTGCTGATTGTTGTTCTTCTCGTAAAAGGGTGCGTCGTCGTTATGGATAATTTCTGCAAATTGACAGTCAGTGATGGCTCGGGCGTATAGATACCTGTCACTGGGTTCTAGTTGATGCTGGAGGCACGTGATGTGATTTTTCCGCAGGGCTGCAGCAAATATTGGTCTAGTGGTATTAATTTAGCTTCCTGCTTCTTAGTTGGTATATGGGTCGTTTTAAAAAAAATACATTTTTAGCGTTATAGCTTCTATTTTTTTTGCATTTCAATTTAAAGACTTGAAATTTGGCATGGAACTGTGTTTATATGTCAGCATTATAAGACAAAATTTGCAGATCGATTGATGGTAACGAATAGCTATGGTAATTATTAATGTGTAATCTCCGTTTCCTTTTTGGGATGTGATTTTCATGCTTAATCAGTTTTATTAATATTTTTAATGATGAAAATTATTTTTTATTTAATTTTGGGCCTTGACAAGATTTGGAAAAAAAAAACCTAATTAAACATTTTCGCTTTTTCACACAACTAAACAATTTTTAATAATTTTTTACGATGCATTATCTTATAGTACGTCAAAAAACCTTTAATTTCATGTTTTATTATAATTTAATTATTGCAGTTAATTCCTTTAAAATTTGCATACAAAATAATTTTTTCATCCGAGTAAAAATTCAGTGTAATCTCCGTGGCCTTGTTATCTTTGTACCGTATAAATATTTTTTAGTCTAACCACCGCCAAAACAAAGGTATTTACTCATACTTGAACCTAATATAATTTGGATGACATTGAATTACATTTAATATATTAAAATTAAGAAATAGGCGATTTTGTAATCTCCGTGGCCTGTAATCTTCGTGGCCATTTTCGTATTTGTTTTTTAATAAATGTTCTTTTAGTTTATAATGGCTCATATTATTATTAATTTTTTTTTTATATTCTAGATAAATATACTGAATTTCATCATTCCTTACAGTATTGGTACCGTAAAAGTTCCAAGAAAGTTATGTGCCGTTATTTAAAAATATTTTTTTGACTCTTTCATGCTTTTAAACAAAATCATTTCGTAAACAAACAACTTTTTTTATTAATTATCCTATTAAATTTATTTGCTTTCCACAAAATTTCAACTATTTATTGTTACTATTTATTTTGTGGATTATTGTTATTTTATGCAAAAAAAGAACATTTTTAGTACATTCGAAATTTAAAATTTAAATTTTTATCAAAAAATACTCGTAAAATGGAAAATATTTGAAATTATTTTAGCGCAACTCGGAGAACTCCTTTTCTACTTGTTTACTATAGATTTAGAAACTAAAACCCAAGAAAAACTGAAAAAAATTTTTTTCAAACGATCAAAAAAAAATGTCAATTTTTAAAAAATGACCCATATACATACATACATATTTCTTGGTCGGTGGGGTTCGGTGTAGTGCAGTGCAAATGCAATGCGGAATATCTTTCTTTCAAAATGCTTCATCTTGTTCATTGCTGCGGGTTATATAGTAAAGAATATGGTAAAGACATAGGTCAGAACGGGTTGGATAACTTGTTTGTATAAAAGCAGCTTGGTGTTTTTAGTTAGCCCATTTCGCCTCCTAAAAAGCAGATGGACCAAGTGTAGAGAATAGTTGCTCTCTTCAACATCAAGTCTGCAGTTTATTGGAATTTGAGTTTGTTGATTCCTAAGTTCTTCTTGGGTACAGGGACAACTTTTGCCGTTTTCCAAGCTGTAGGGAAATAGTTGTTGTTCAGACAGTTGTTGAAGATTATAGTCAACCTTACTTAACTTTAGGTACGTTATTAGAAATTTTTTCACTTCCTGGTGATTTTTTGGAGTTCTCAGCCATCTCTGAGGGCTTTCTTCGTTCAACAAGGTCACGGTATCGGTGGTAGCTGTATATCTAATCAAAGCGAGTTTCGACTTCTTTGATAAAGTCAGTTAGGTGTATGCGAGGGCAGTCTTTGGAACTATCCACATTCGTGCAGGATGGTGTCTGAAATTGAGTTCACTATTTCAACAATCAGATTGATCAGGACCAGGTTTGATACCTACGAGTCTCTTCCTGAAATCATTTTCGTAATGATGTTTTACTGCCTGGTTGAACATTGTGTTGGTGATTCACTAAAGTTCGGAATGCAGCCGTAGGTATTCATCATTTTTCTTGTTTTAGATTCTTTGGAGGCGTTTGCTGAGTTTTTGCCGGTGAGCATATGTTGCTTGTATATGATTTGAGCAAGATTGCGTATAACTAAGAATTTAAGAATCTACAAATATTTCTGTAAATCTACGAACATATTGCGGAAATATGAGAAGGTATGACTTAAATAAATTTGTGATGAAACCATGATCCTTTTTTTACTTGCGATATAGGTGCTATATGGCAAGTTCTGAATTTAAAAAAAAATCGAACTCTAGATTTTGATCAAAGTTGACATAACGATAATAGAGAACGCGAAACAAGTTGGTCCGGAAATTCCGTCTATGTGTCTGTATGTTTGTACCTCTCCCTACACCCTAAGCCCTGTGAACCTATTTTCTTCAAACTCGGTACTTAAGGGTCTTCGGTGAGGAGAAATTGAATTTTTGTTTGGCTTCAACTTGGACTACACTTTGGTAAAACAAAAATTTAGGAAAAACATGTTATTAACGGTACCTGTCATGGAACGGTTTTTTTATGTTCGACATTCTCATTAATGGCATCAACGATTTTGACCAACATTTATATACAGGAGTTCCTTTAAATTTAAAATAATATTGTTTATAAAAATATTCGAAAAAATATTTGTTGGGTTCTTGGAGAAAAATTCCAATTTTCTTTTTTTTTTGAAAAATCAATACTTATCTTCAAAACGTGTGAGCGATTATTTTTTGAAATTATTTCCCAAAATCTATAATCTATATTACTAATTACTTAAAATTGGCATCAAAATTTTTTCCTTGAAAAATGTTTAAGAAATTTGTTAAGAAATAATTTAATAATAAAACGATTTTTAAACTTTATTTGCATAAATTCATACTTTTCTAAAAATGAAGACAATTTTATGTATTGGAACATTTTTATCTCATTAAATCCATGTTCTAAATTTATTTTTAAACAATTTTTAAAGTCCAAATTACTCTTACATAAGAGCAAGTACATGCAATCCAGACGTGCCTTTTATTTTTTAAGGAAATATAGGAAATTTGGAACGGATTTGATATCAAATTATTTAAGACATTTTACTAAATTCATCCAATAACTATTTTATCTTTTCAGTAAAGAAACTATCCCATATAACATATGAAATAAGACGAATAAGTATAAAAATGTTAAAAATATTTTTCTTTTTAGTTCTAAGCACTGTTTTAAGAGTTTTGTGTTCCATTTTTAAAATTTGATGCTCATACTTTCGTACTAATTTGTTTTTATCGAAATACCTATACATTAGATACCAACTTGAGCTACCTACCATCTTTTTTTTGTCTAAGCATTCAATACCCAACCAGCAAGAATGTTAGTTCCAAATCTGCCTTTTATCTTTTGAAAAGGGAAAAATGGATGAGGAGTTTAACGGATATCAAATTAAAGGATTTGTGTTGGCGTCATATGTTATTCTTCCACACAAGTTTCACCTTTGGATGTCTTTTGTTCTATGAGATAACGAATACTGCCATCAAAGACTTCATTTATTCCTTACAAAAATATTCCTTTTTTTTTTTTTTTTGAAAAAGAAAACACACTCCTTGCTTAATGTTTGGCGTCGGGTATTTCTTAATTTTGCCCGCATCATATACAGGAGTATTCCTGCTTTAGTAACATTAACAAAAAATGATATCATTAATGACAAGGTAAAAAAAGCCGAAAAAGAAGAATTCAAATCATCTTTTGTTTTATAAATGCATGCATGGCATGTATTATGTTGCACTTATCGTTGATAAAATAATTCCATAGAATTATGTATTTGTAAGGATTTATGACGATTTACTCACGTTCCTTATTGAAAAATTATGCACTTTGATATACGTTGGACCCTTTATCCTCGGTTCTGTTTTTTTTTAAATTAAATAATCAAATCAAAGGCATTTGAAACAGTTTGTCATCTCTGTTATGTCTCTCTCGCTATCTCTTCGAAAATTCGTGCATTTAGTAATGATGAATCTCTTCTTCAATGGATTAGAAATTACCTTCCGAACCGCTCTATAAAAGTTTTATTCGAATATTTTCATATCCGTTATTCATAAAATAAATCTTGCTATGCCTCAGGGCTCCGTTTTGTCTCCGACTCTCTTTCTCATATTCATCAACGATCCTTTGTCTGAAACTTCTAGTTCATTTAATTGTATTACTGATGACAGTATTGTCAGTTTATCGTATTCGTTTCCAGATTCACGTCATTGGCCTACAAATGTGGATTTGAAACAGCAGAGTAAGATGCCGATAGCATCGTCAAATGAAGAATTATTAACCACATATAATTGAATGCTTCAAAAACTCAATGATGTTTTTTGTCTTGTCGTAAGCGGAACCCACACTCCATGCCGCTATCCATGAGCGGCACTTGCGCTGATGAAACCGAACATCTCTCAGTTCGCGGTATGTGCTTTACAGACCACCCTTTTGGGTGTCCTTCAACGTCGCAAGCAGTTTTTCACCCTTGCTGATCTGGTTTTAATCAATCTGTAAGGCGTATATTCTTCCAAATCTTCAGTATATATCTACTTCGCAAATTTGGGCAGTTGCTCCAGTAACCCAGTTGAATCTCTTGGATAGAATATAGGAAAGATCTTTCAAAATAAAAGGTGATGGAGGTATAACATAAACATTTTCATCTCTCGAGAACCGCTGCAATGTTTATGGTCTTTCATTATTTTAATATTATTTTTATAAACAGTGTTCTAGTGAAACAAAAAAACAAAATCAATAAATAAAAATAAAAAAATCAATCAATAAATACAACAACAATAAAACAGAAAACAGACACTCATAGGAAAAAAAGCTAAAAAAAAATTCCTATGTCAGAGCACAGTAAGTGAAATTTTCCCTTCTCTTCTTTTTTGTTTCCCTACATTTGTGTGGCTTAGCGGGTACATGCATTGTGCTGAGCTTATATAAGCTCACTAGGCTGAAAACACACCGGATAAAGCAAAACGTATTTTTTTTGTTTCGTGAAACAAGAGAACATTGTTTCTTATGAGACTAAACACACCAAAGAAAACGAAACAAAACACATGTTTTTGTTTTGAAGTGTTACGAGGGTGGTTGTCGAAAATACATGCTATTGTATACGAGCAACACATACCGAATGCAACAAAACTGTTTCGAACAAGGGTCGTTGACGATAATTGCATACTTTCTTATGGCGCAACGCACACCAAATGAAACAAAACATAAAAACAAAAGCAAAACAGAAAAACATGTTTCGTTGCCGATAGCTGACCTATTGTTTTTTGCAAAACGAAATTTGGATTCTGTTCTTTTTATTTTCTTTTTCGTTGCACTTTACAGATTTATTTGCTTCTACGTTTACTCTGTGCGCAAATTTTTAAATAAATGTGGATGTAGATGGAGAAAAATTGATTTTTTTAATTGGAGCAAGAAGCCCTATCTATAGTTATAAAAATAAGGAACATAAACTTACTATTGATAAGCTGTGGATTGCTACTTCCTACTATGACATTTTTGAAGATGAGCAACAACACGTTTTGTTTTGTTTTGTTTTGTTTTATTCTGTTTCGCTTGGTGTGTATCTGTGTATTCAAATAAAAAAATGTTTTTTTGACTATCGAATAAAAAACGTTTTTCTTTATCCGGTGTGTTTTCAGCCTAAATGGTTGCATTTGCTGGGTCATACAAAGCAGATTACTATTTTGATTGTTAGGGTTCGGATCAATTCAAACTACTATACTCTGTCCAACAAAAATTGTCGGTACAGGGAAGATAGGACGTTTGTCTCTCATTCTAGTTGCATTGCCATGCATAAGTGTGTCGTCTTTTAAAGCTCTCACAGGGATTCCGTAGTTTAAATTATAAATCGCCGCAAATGAAAGTAAAAAACGCGTAGGGCTACCGTTTGCCGATTCAAAACGACTGAAAACAATATTCAATTTACCTTTTCCCACAACGCCAAGCGGTAAGATAATAGGCGCGTTTTTCTTTAAGTTGAAAAGCAATACGACAACACTCAACATACTCATCTTCTTAAAATGTGTTCTCAAAAGCTTCAAATCCCAAAAGCTCCTTAATAAAAACCACTGAAAAAGCTCCTTGCTTGCAATTGAGAATGATAATGGTAACTTTGTTTTGATGTAGATAAAGAGCGCACGATCTTATTGAGTGACACTTGACACTCTTGTCTTGATCTTGACAGTATCTCATCAACAGTGGGATACGACGCGACGGTCGTGTTGGGGTGTACAACTTTTTGCAAAGAATTACAACAACAATTCCTTAAGAAAAGTCAGTGGCTTGCTCTTTTTTTTTTGGCATTTTTCCTAACGCATTGTAGTGAGGGTGCATCAGGCGCCACTGCTTTAGAAAAAGCTCTCCCATAAGGCATGTACTGACAATTTTTGTTGGACAGAGTATAAGGCATAACACTTTTTAGTGGTGTTGTATTGAAAAGACATTTTAATTAATTTTGTACAGTGATTTTCTTAGGTTTCGTCTATTTTGGCTTTAGTTTTTTTGTTATATTGCAATGGCTGTTTATTTTAGAGCAGACTATTGTAGAGCTTTGAGTGTGCGCTAATTATAAAAAGAAAATTCAACACTTAATACTCGCACTTCATCAGGGAATGTCCATCAGTTAACCCTTGAGCCCAACTTCGGATATACTGTTAAATTCAAAGATTCTTTCTTTACCCGTACTACACGAATGTGGAATGCTTTATCCGGATCAATATTGCCCCCCCCCCCCCCTATTATCATATTCGGACTTTCAAAACCAATGTTTCCTGAACGCTCGCACTGTGCTCAAACACTATAACCCTAAGTGCAGACAAAATTTTATAAAAAGGTGTGGGTATATGGCAAACTATTTACTTAAGAACGAAAAAATTAATTAAAATAATTTAAAAAAAATTAGTACTAGGTTCTCTTATATTCCGAGCACACTGCTTTCAATCATCTAGCTTGGAATCCGTTCAGCATTTTGATATACGTTGGATTCTAAACAACAACATCCTCATCTTAGTACATCTCCTAGATTTCGAGGTAGTATTTTTTGCTCCATTGTCCATACTCCCTTGCAGGATCGAATTCAAGAATTTTTCTTTCGAAATAGCCTTCTATCAACCCTTCCTTTTTTATCCTCCAACCTTGTAACAGCGATTTCCTTGGATAATCTCTGTATCTAGATCTAGACTAAGCTGTCGTTCGTGGAGTTCATGTTGTGGAGTCGCTGGCCACAACTTTGACATCATAATACGAACAAACCAGAAGGCCGTAACTGGACAACACAACCCTAGACCCAAGAGACACTTCTTTCTGTACCTTAGGAAAGTAGTAACCAATAATTACATATCAGAGCTGCCGTTGGCTCACAAAAGTTTCATTCACCACTATCTCTTTTTCATTTTCAGAAACTTGGATTATACTAAAAATCTTTACTGACCTCAGTTCTAAATATGTCAGAACAGCTAACTGGATTCTAAACAGCTTGCGATCGAGGCGATTGAAAAACATTTGGTAAGCAAGTCTTATACCAACACATAAAAACAATCTGTCAAGACGAAATATCCAAGAACTTCTCGTATTAAACTGGGATATATTTGTTGGCTGAAGCGCAGGTCGACAAAAGACTGTAGCGCCACCTTAAAGTTAGTAAGATTAAGAAAGGTAAAAGACAAATTAAAACCTTTAACAGACTTGTTATTTTATTTTGTATTGGGAAGAAAAAAAAATATTTCTATTATCATTTTAATGAGTTTAGTTCAAATATCTACTCAAAACGGCTTCTGAAAACTTGAAATTTTGATTGAGGGTATTTTCAAGTGCGTCCATGCCTTCCATGGGTTTATATATTCTTTCACTCTGTCATGACAACCATAGATACAAATAAAACACAAAATAACCCATACTAGGTCGTACTTTTTGATATTGAAAAAGAACTATAGCAGATACTTATCAAATTGAAAGTATCCTCAATCCAACGTTATGTGTTTTCTACACTTCATCGAAATCGAAACAGCTTTTGTAAATCCACCCACTTAAAAAAAAAATATATTTTTCGGGAGGATATGAAAAAAAGAGCCAACAACAAAATAAGCACACCTATACCACCTCTCTGCCGCATACACACATAGGATACAACCAAACTCTTGAAATTTTTGATTCCTGGTGCCTGTTTTTGACAAGAAATCTATCCTTCACGAATGTTCTGTCCAGTGAATTAGAAAATTGAGGAGTTTCCAGGGGAAACTGAGAAATGCCTTATGGATACTTGCCATATCCTTGAGCTTCTTCTTGTTTTCCTGTCATTTTTTTTTAATCAACTTCTTTGGAAAAAAACAAGGATTCAAGTTCCTAATGGGGTTTAGAACCCGTTGCCCTGGACAATACATGTGTAAGCTATACCCCAATCCAAAGGAACACATCTTTTTTGATATCCTTTGAACACGACCTGAAATAAAAAAATATCGTTTAACTCAATTATCCTTATATTATGTTTTCTATTTCTTTGGCAAATATTCTATGCCAAAGACCTTTTGAGGCGTAGGTTCATACATGCGTTTGTGTGGGTGATTTACTATTTTTTTTTCTGTTTTTTTTTCTCCTGTTCTTGTGTTGAATTCATTTATACAAATATCATGTTTCTTAGAGAAGGACATGATTGCATTATTTGTCAAGGACAGGGAATCGAACAGTTGTTGGTTTGCTTTCGAAATAGAATCCTTTCTGTTTATCCTTCAATGTCCCAATGTACCAGCAGAAGTTCAGTGGTAGTATCCGGATTTGATAGCAAAATAGTTTACTTGGAAGAAGGCGGGGGGCGTAAATGCAATTAATCGGTTCAATGTTTCTACTTTCTATTTTCGACATCAAAAGAGAAAACGAAATATGTATTTCGACTTGAATTACATATTGTACTCGACATTTATTTGCTAAAAAAAACGAAAGTCATAAGAAACATTTCAAGAAATGATTTTACTTTCATTTTAGTTTTTTATTTCAGCGTGCTGCCTAATTTAGAAAATAAATTGTGGGCGGACATTTGTTTTAAACGTGTTCTTGTTTGGCACTAGCAAATAATATTGTACCAACATACAAAAGGCGCTGGTAGATTTTGGCGGCCTTTGATGGTCATGTTATTTTGGTAACATCTGTC
Organism: Philhelius festivus; assembly: GCA_963931855.1. Classification (NCBI taxonomy): domain Eukaryota; kingdom Metazoa; phylum Arthropoda; class Insecta; order Diptera; family Syrphidae; genus Philhelius; species Philhelius festivus. The sequence continues at coordinate 165,425,237 of OZ007554.1, forward strand.
AAATCTGTTGTATATCATTCAGTTGCTGATGCCAAATCACTATGACAAGTAGTACTATTGAACAGCTCGTCCAAATGACAAAAATTTATTATCAAAATGATTGTTTGTTAGTGCGTTGAGGGCGTTGTGCCTTTTCCACGGTAGACGTGGTGGCTCTTTACAGTCAACCCTTCGGTTATTAATCAGCCAACATTCATACGCTAAAGGATCGGTCGAGAACATCGCCATGGTCCTTGAAAATATACATTAGAATTAAAAACAGTAGATTAGTGCACAATAACTCGTCCTTTCGCATACTCCAACTTAGCTAATTTTGCTTCGGAACTTGAGCCTTCACCCGTATACAAGAACCAACTGACCCAGGATCTCAAAGTTCATGACTAAAGACAACGCGGTTTGTTCAGGGCGTTTCGAAGAGGAGGACAATTTTGAACGAAAAATCATTTTTAGCGAGGAGTCTGTGTTAATAAGCAAAATCGCCGCATATGGGCAGACACCAACCCACACGAGCTTCACCAGGGAACGATGCATCCTTAAAAAGTTACCGTTTGATGTGGATTTTGGGTCGGCGCACTATGGGACCAAATGATGAAATCCATCTCAAAAATGTTTTTGGTGAATTTCGTAATTTGAAAAACCCAATGGTGGGATTATATACTAGAAATAGGGTTCTTCCAAGCACAGTCAAATTTTTGTATCTTACTCTTGTTCTAGGTACCTAAAATTACCGTTAAAAATGACATTTCGATATTTTTATTTTTAGAAGTATTAGAAGTTACAGTTTGAAGTCAATTATTTCGTATTTTTCTGGACAAACGTATAAGTATTATCCCTTTTTTAAAAGCCCAAGCCCTCTTCTTAACAAACCAGTTATATTTTTTTAATTAAGTTCACCAGTAAATTAATAAAAAAAAATTAGTAAGGTGCAGTATCTTTTTCATTTTTTGTTTTCAATTGAAGTTTTCTCTGTTAGCTCCGGCTGCCTCCATTTAGTTAATGGCAGTTAAGTATTCTAAAAATATTCTTAATTTGGAAGAAAAAATAAAAACTTTCGCATTTTCATGCATTTTTGTTTAAGAAGAAAAAACGTATCATGAGAAAGAAAAATAAGTTTTTAAAATAAAAATTCGTATTCTTATAACTTTATTGTTAAGTGATGAAAAAAATTAAAATTTGATAAAAATGTGGTACCTTTATTGATGCACATAAATGTGTATTCCAAAAAGTTTTAGACCATTATTTTATTACTTTTAGCTCAAAATTTAAAAAAAATGTTATTTTTTGTCAAAAATTCAAAAAAATAAGTGTTAAAACATGTGCAACACATTTTCATAAACATCATATAAGTGACTATGTTTCCACAAAATTTATAAGTTTTTATTAGTTATTTCCAATATTATTAAAATTCAAAATTTTATCTTACAATAAAATATTTGTTTTCCAATTTTAAACTTCATTAGTCATATTTATATTAAAAAAATCATAATTAAATAAAAATAAATACCAAGCATTTGAGGGTGGGAGGGGGTGTGTTGCATATAATACAAATGTAGGTACATATAAATAACACAAAACAGAAGAAGACAAAAGTTAGAAGAGAACTGCATACAATATGGAAACTGAATCGTAAACAATACCAGTAGCAACAACAAAAGCATGCGAAAAGAGTCTAAAAGGCGATAGAGTTGGCAAATTGTTGTTGTAACATTAATCAATCAAGAGGCAAAATTCATAGATAATGTAATGAGATGATTACTAAGCTTTTATTCTCAATAAAGCGTTTGAAGGATTCGGATTAAATTTAAAAAAAAAAATCTAGATGAGAGAATTTATTTGCAAGGAAATGTTCAGAATCAGCTACGAACGAAGATGTTCTACACACTTTATAATATACATCTGATCCTTATATAGGTATCTAGTCTGCGAAAACCAAGAACACAAAATGATACCAAAGAATTGTTTGACGAGGCTAAAGAACTTTTAGACATTAATTAATATACCTAGTAATAAGGTGTACTTTTGAATTCCTTTGATTCTACAAACGATGGAATTTTTTCGGCGGCCCAAGAAATATTTTGAAATTAAAATTATTTAATCTGATTTTTTTTATAAAATTAAACCTGATTGATATCTACTTGGTCTAACAATATTATTAGGGTAGGTAACCTTACTTTATTTTGCTCAAAAAATTCTTCAAAGCGTCTGATTCTCAGTCCCCTGACGTGTCCGCAGTGCGTTTTCGCAAAGAAAAATTATTACCGTTCTCTTATTTCAGGTCTCATACTAAGTTGAATTGCATCGAAGCCCCGCCAAATAATACATCCTTGCTACGAATTAGATAAATATTTTTTAGTAATTGAATTTATTAAAAAAAAAAACTTTATTAAACTTTGTCCCCCGCATTTCATATCAGTCCCCTGGAATATTGAAACAGTCGAAAAAATCAAAAACTAGGATATCGATCGAGTTTCCAGTCTCCTTACAATAAAATCATGGTGCAACTCGATTCTGTTTCTTATGTTAGCATTGTGAAAAGGACATTTGTGCAAGAAGTCGTGGATTGTCCGTTTAGTTTATCAGTGTTGAGGTTTTACAAAACAAATTTGTATGTAAGTAGGCATATTTGTTAGCAGTTTAGTATAGGTTTAACCCTAGAAAGGTAATCATATTTTGTAGTACGTTAAAGGTAATCATTCGTCGAATCGACGAAGTAAAATTTAAATGCAATTTTTTCGAAAAGTTATCAACAAATTCTTGTAGATGTTAATAATTTATTTTTATCAAACCTTTCTTTTAATAAAAACACACTTTTCATTTTATTTTTTTAGATTTGTGACTTTGTATTCTCCTTAAAGATCTATGAAGAATCTATGAGAAATTTTAAAAAGAAAAAATGATGTTCGTCTAATCGACGAAGATTACCTTTCTAGGGTTAATAAAACTGTAATATTATATATATTTTTTGTTTTGTTTTTTTTTTTTTTTTAAGAAAAACCTTAATATCTTTTTTGCGCTAAAAACCATTAAAAACATCAGTCCCCTGGCATCAGTCCCCTGGCTAATAAATGAACAAATTATATTTTATTCAGAAACCTGAGAAATTTTTAGTTATGTTGAACTTCGAACTTCATTGCGAAATATTTTTAAAATTTTTAAAAAGAATACAATTTATTTTAAATTGATTCTAAATAGAAAAAAAATATTTAATTATAATATATTATATTCTTTTAATAAGACGCTAAGATATGTATATGTATTAACAATGCATTTGTATGTTTATGAAGACTAATTGACTTTAACTTCTATATTTCAATGTGTATCCAACAGAAAATACAAAAAAAAAAATAAAGGTTTATTCAGTTCCCTTAAAAAAAAACTCAGTCCCCTGAACATCCTTTTCAAAAAATGTCCTTAAAATCGTCATTTTTTATTTTTTTGACTGGCCGCTTTCAACAATGCAAAGAGACGTTCCAATGATCAGCTAGAAAAACTTTTACGTCTTTTGGCTTCCAAAAATGTCGTGCCGAAATTTGTAACATTTTATTCCATTGTTTGTAGAATCACCCAACTATTAAAAAGGGGCGTGGCAGTACACGGATTTTAGTAAAAAAAAATAACAATTTTCATAAATTCACTTCTACATATAAAACTTAATTTAAAAAATGCCTGCTTTTAATGAACTTTAAGCTGAAAATAAAAAAAAAAGGGGAGTGAAAGTAGGCGGGAAAGTGGGAAGGAAAAATATACATGCGATGTCTTAAGTTAAAACCTCAAAAACAAATTTTCGATAGTGATAGTCGGCGGATTTTACAAAAACTACTTTCAAATGTTTTCACTGCTGAAAGAAAAAAACTGTACAAATTTCATCCAAATTGTAGCAAGAATCTCCAACAAATTTTGCCCAGATAATTTAAACGAAATCTACAAATGTGTTATTTTATTTTATTAAAAAAAAAAAGAAAATAATTTATTTTAGTTTAAAATGTTTTAAATTCTTGGTTATACAAGTATAAGTGTGCAAAATTTAAAAAAAAAATATTGAGAAACGAAAAAGTTATGTATTTTTGAGATGGTTTGTACCATTTGGTCCCATAGTGCGGCGTGGCGGCGTCATTGGTCCGTAATTTTTCGAAAACAACGTTGGTGGGGCGGTCACCGTCAATGGCGAACGTCACAGTACGATGACCACCAGCATAGGTGGTCATTCGAACGATGTCAAATTCCATACATGATGACATACATACATGTGCCTTTCAGGTACATTTTTTTTAATACCTCACATACAGCTGGTTTTGTTTCATTTCAACGCTGAATTTAAAAAATAGTGAAATTCGACGCATCGATTCCTGATTTGAGTAAAATTGGTTGTTTTAAACGAATAGCAAAACTGGTTGAATTAAATTACCTCATAAATGTTTTCTTTTAAAATGGTCGATTTTATATTTATTTCAAACAGTATGCTTAATTTAATTACCCGTTAATATTTCCCCAATCATGGCAAAAATTGTCGAGAAACTGCTCCTGAAAAGGCTTGGTAAGATAATAGAAGAAAGAAGTTTAATCCCGAACCATCAGTTTGGATTCAGAAATAAACATTCAAAGTGCATCCAATTACGGATTTTGTAGAAAATGCACTTGAAGAAAAGCAAATATGTTTAGGTCTATTCTTATGTTGCTCAAGCCTTTGAATACGAACTAGTGACTACTGAATCCTACGTTACGAAACGACTCTTTAGAGTACTCTCAAATACAGAAAATTGAGACCGGTGTTGCCCAAAGGAAGTGTCCTATGTACATGACTAACCCTGTATTTGTTATATACTAGGGATATTTCAGTGGACATTAACGCTATCATGGCCACCTTTGCTAACGATACTGCGATAATAGTGCCTGATAAATCCGTTACGAAGGCTATAGAGAAACTGAACAATGCAGTCGATTAAGTTAGAAATTGGACACTACGATGGTGTATCAAATTAAAAAAAAATCGACACATATAAACTTTGCAAATAAAAAACTAAATAATGTTACAATTTTGATCAACGGTAAAACTGTACCTTACGCCAATACTGCCAAATACCTAGGACTGATTTTGGACGCAAGGCTTTGGAAAGAGCACATCAAAAAGTCACAAGCAAGTGCACACGGGTGTGTGGGTGTATATGGTATCCAGCTATAGGGCTGTACGAAGAAAATAAATGCTGAACCCATCTAAAAATTCAAAACAAAGTTCTTCGTTAAATAAAAAATGTCCCTTGGTACATAAGAAATAGCGATCTGCATCGTGACCTTCAAATTGAAATGGTCACAGAAGTGGTTAAAAAACACGCTGAATCACACAATCAGTGACTCCGAAGTCATACCAACTTCGATATGGAAACCGTCTTAATTGTATAAGGGACAATGTTCGGAGACTTACAAGACCCAAGCCTCATGAGCTGATGGTCTTAAAGCTATGATTAAAAGTTTAAACTCCCCCAATGTGATTTTAAATTAAGAAAGAAAAATCATTTGTCGATGTTTCATAGATTTATTCTAATCCCGGTGGATTTCTTACGGTAACACAATTGAGCTTCAGGTTTGAAATCATCTAATACGACATCTTTTGTACGTTCCGAAAGGAAACTTGTTATTGAACGAAGAAGAAGTTCATTTTTACTAAATGCTCCCATTTTCTATTAGAAAGCTTGAAGTCAAATACTCGTACTATCAAGCAAAATAACATTAATTAATCGGCACGCGGTGGTGGTGACTTCCACAAGACTGAAAAAGGATAGTACAATCAGTATTCCGTACAAAATCTATGACCGTTCTCCTGGTTTAGCCCACGATCTAGGTAGCTCTGTGTTTACGAGTATGAATTCCCTTAAATCAAATGTCATTATTTGTGAACAAAAGGTAATTAAAAGCCATTTTTAACCACTAATTCAACAAGTCCAATTTAATAGTGCTAAGTCTTCTACTTGGCTGATTAATATTAATGACTATTTCAATTTTTATTTAAAAGTACATACTAGACTTTTTTTGGAGCATTGCTTAAAAAAAATTAATCGACAGCACTGAGTATCTATGATTTATTTTTAAATTTATTAGCGATTGGTAAAATCTATCTCTACTCTATAGTTGAACAATTTGATCCAAAATAACTATTTCAATTTTTATTTAAAAGTACATACTAGACTTTTTTTGGAGCATTGCTTAAAAAAAATTAATCGACAGCACTGAGTATCTATGATTTATTTTTAAATTTATTAGCGATTGGTAAAATCTATCTCTACTCTATAGTTGAACAATTTGATCCAAAATAACTATTTCAATTTTTATTTAAAAGTACATACTAGACTTTTTTTGGAGCATTGCTTAAAAAAAATTAATCGACAGCACTGAGTATCTATGATTTATTTTTAAATTTATTAGCGATTGGTAAAATCTATCTCTACTCTATAGTTGAACAATTTGATCCAAAATAACTATTTCAATTTTTATTTAAAAGTACATACTACATTTTTTTTTGGGGTATTGCTTAAAAAAAATTAATCGACAGCACTGAGTACCTATGATTTATTTTTAAATTTATTAGCGATTGGTAAAATCTATCTCTACTCTATAGTTGAATAATTTGATCCAAAACAAATTTTGTTAATCATTAGAATTCACTTGGAACATTAAAACAAATTCGCACGGCTGGATTGATGCCTTACTCGTATGTATTTCTTTTTGGGAATTGAAATCGTAATGGACCGTGACTAAACATATTACTTGCAGTTAGTGACGCACAATTCTCAAGTCTTAACCACTGATGTGTGCGCGTTGGAGGATCGAATGTAGGTTCCTACAATTTTCTGCCGAGTCCGGATAAAATTTTCTTAAGTGAAAGCTTAACCTTCCGATCACAACACATTTAAAATATACATACACCACAACAGGGGTGGCAGAACACCCCAGGCAGGAATAAATTAAAAAAAAATACTTTCGAGGACAACATAAAATTTTTATTCAAACACAACAATTCATATACTTTATCAAAAACAGAAAAAAAATTTATTCATTAATAAATAAACATGTATGCATATATTTACAAAGAAATAATAAGTTAAGTACAATTTAAGCATATCTCTTTTCTGTGTTCAGGGCATACAAGACATTTGCATTTAAGACACGTAATCTTGCTTTTCCGGTCTTGTTTCCTTGGACAAATTGCACATCGCGATTGCTTCTGCTATTTCGGAGGGGGCTCACCTTCATTATATTCCATTGGGTGTCCTGCAACCCCCTTTATTCCTTCAACTTTTCACATACGTGGAACACAACATGGGGTGATATACAACCCCAATGCATACCTTTTGCCCTCTCACTCAAAAAATATAACCTATCGCGGGGACTACTCATCAGCAAATGACACCTGAGATATTAAACGACAAATACATAAAACGACAGAAAGATGAATAAAGAAAAATCAAAATTACAGTTAAAATATAAATGTCTGGGGTGGTATAGCACCCCTGTTGTGGTCGGAAGGTTAAGTAAGTTGTAACCTTAATGAAAAATTTTGAATCAATAAATAAATACGAAGTACAAAGTACTTTTCTTACCAAGAGATTCTCGTTGAGTATTTCCCACATCATCACAAGAGGCAAAACTCATGAAAACCCTTCTTTGTTTTTCTTTTTTTTATTTTTAAGTGGCAGCGACAGAGAGCGAACAAAGACTTTCGACATGACAGTCCAACGCACTTACCGTTACGCGAAGGGGTACTACACACATATTACGATTATATCATTAAATTTTCCTTCCAAACATTCCCAAACTTAACCATCATTGCAATGACCACATGTAATCAAGGGATCCTAGAAATTTTATATCCCATGAATTCCTTTTAAACGAATGACCATATGCCTTTCGGCGCCTAACCAATATTAGCACATAATACTAGCGCGTCAATCAATTCATTATTCGAAATTCTTTCCCTTGCACGAAGGGTTCATTTCATAAGCAAAAATCCATTAATCCTATAGATGCGGCATAAAACCATTTATACAAGCTGATACCATAAAATATCCCTTTTCGGGCGTATTCGCCTTTCCGGAAGCATCAGAAGAATAAAATTGCGTGATTTTGTCCAGCATTGGTCAGTCCAGTCCCAGGGACACTCGCAACGAATTGGTTAATTCGTGTGTGCACGTTCAACCCCTTAAAACAAACATTGACGCACCATCTTTGCTTGCATGTTTAATCGACTTCCGTATAAAATTTTTTTCCGTTCGATTCTTTGCATGCTATTGCAAAGTCGTAATATGTTTCATAAGATTTTCGTTTTATTGCCAGCGTCGATGATGACCAAGCTGATATTTTTTGTTCGACACGTACTTGATCAGCCCTGTTACGTCATCGGTTATCCTTTTATATTTGAACGTTTTTTGAGTTTCAACTATGACGGATCCAACCCTTATTGTTATGCGCATACACGTGCATCATCAGATCAAGGGGGACGACCAACATTTTTAGGGAAAAAATGCAATTTTAGAATTTTACAAAAAGAAAACGGTATATTTAGTTGAAAAATTTCATCGTTTGTAATTTTTATTTTTGGGGTAGAATCGATCGAATTCGATTTCGTTATGCCTGTGTGTGTGATTATTGTTGCTGTTATTATCCTTTTTGATGTTTTAGAGCTACGTTGCTGTTTACTGTCCCATTGAAGAGCATTCAGGTTTTGCATTGTGTTCCTTATAGTGGTGCTGAGGGAAAACTATTGTTATCAGAACCTGAACACGGAACAAGGAAGCAAATGAGGAACAGGACTTGTACCGGGCAAAGGTTACGCGACAGCTGCAAAGTTTTCACTCGTCTTTGCATCATATTGCCGAAATTCTGAGCGCACTTCTGTTCATTTTCGCTTGAATTCTTGTCAATATAAAAAGAAACAATCAATAACATAATGGAAAGGTTTGAATTCGATTTGTATGATAGTTTTAGTCAAACACCTAGCAAAGAAAAAACTTGTAATTTCTAGTCGTATATTTTTAAAATTAAAATAATGTAAAGGGTTTTCCAATTGGCGCAGGTAGATTTTGGCTCCTTGTTGCCGCCATGTTGTTTTTGTAAAACCTGTCACTAATGTTATTTATTATTCAGTTGCTGATGACAAATCACCAACACGTCCAAATGATACAACTTTTTTATCAAATTGAGTATTCTTTAGTGCAAACTTTGCACGCGTTTCGCCCATTTTACGGTAGATCTGGAGGCTCTTCACGGTCGACTCTTCAGCGTTTAGTAGTCAAATTTGGGACGACCGGTTTGGTAATCAATCATCAACCATTTGTTTTTCATATAACGCAGGATCAGCCGAGGACATCTCTGTGGTCCGTGACTGTGGCCTTTCGCAGACTTTAACTTAGTGAATTTTGCATCCGGACTTTGACCTACATCCGTACAAGATCGTACTGACTTAGGAGCTCAAAGGTCATGACCATGACCATAGACAATGTCGGTTTTTCGCTGACCATCAGAGCGTTTGGAAGAGGATCTTAATTTTGTCCGAAAAAGGGAAATTTTTGGGTGAATGACTGTGTTAACAAGCAAAAATGCCGTATGCGATGACACCAACCTACATGAGGTTCACCAGGTGACAATTCCACCTCAAAAAATCACCGTTTGGTGTGAATTTTGGTCAGTACTTTTTCAATAACAACGTTGGCTTGATAACCAATTTCTTACTAGCCGAATTGAACCATATGGACTTAGACAGCAGGACAGCGCTACGAATAATGGTAGTTATATGACTAAGAAAGAAGAATGTAGTTGTTGAACCTCGCACTTGACTCACAATTTTACAAATCATACAATATTGACAGGTGACATAATTGTCAGTCAAATACGACGATAAATGTGTCGTGTTAATTTTGTGGTTGATATTCTATGACAAATTTCTCATCGGCAGGTTTTGACAAATTTGTTTTGATAAATTTTGCATTGGAGTCGCTCAGAAAAATTAAATATCAAAGATTTTTCCGATCAGATTAAAAAATGCCGGGGATAGTGAAAGAAACCTAAACAATACATTACATACATTACTTCTAGGATATTTAAAGCATAGACATGAGAATAAGTTATGTTCTACGCACCTATTAATTTAACAAAATGAAAAAAATTATTAAGAAAAATATACAATGCAACTGTAATATTCGCGCTTTAGTGAATGCCTATCAGTTTAAGCTTGAACCGAGTAGCCAACTTCTGACGTACTGTTAAATACATAGATTCTTTATTTAACCTCACTACACGAATGTGGAATGCCTTAGATTTAGATTTTAGATTTATTTCGTATTCTTATACACATTAAGATACAATAATCTTATAAATTAGTGCTAAGTTATAATTAGTTTTTGTTCCAATGAAAACAATCTAGTAGACGGCTTTTGTTACAATATAAGAAAAGAAAAATGAATTAAGTATGCAAAAAAAAAAAAATAAAATAAAATAAGAAGCATTTATTCACATTATTTATTTTTAAAAAATATCAATTTAATAAATGTGCCTTGAGCTCTTTTTGAAATCTCCTCTTACCTGCAATATCTCTCATATGTCGTGGCAGAGAGTTCCAGAGACGGATGGTGTTAACCAAGAACTGACGTTCAGATGTCAAACAAGAAGCCCTTGGTTGAAGGATCTGCGATGTTCTAGTGGAAGCACAGAACGTAATTCTATTGAAAAGGCTAGGAGGTTGTTGGGTTTTGAGTATGTTGAAGAGCATAGTTAGCTATCGAAATTTAAGCAATTCATCAAATTTTAAATCACACACACATCTTTGAAAAATGAGATATTTTATCAAACCTACGAAGGCCAAAGAAGTATCTGATGGCGTTGTTAAAGGCAACATTGAGTTTTCTTTTACAGGAGGCATCACACTTCCCATAGACTTCGCATCCGTAGTTAAGATTGGAATAATTAGTGATTTAACAAGAATAATTCGAGTTTTTATTGGAGTATAGTACTGAGATGTCCATAGGGAGCGAAGTACACCATAAACTTTTCCTGCGGCTAAGCTGCTATGGTTACTCCAAGTCAACGTATTATTAAAAGTCATTCCAAGATTCTTTGCAGTAGAGACATATTCGATACGTGCATTATAAAGGATAACTGGCGGAAAGTAAGAAGTGGACACAGGTTTTTTTGAAATAACAATACACTTTTAGACTTTTTCAAGTTAAGTAAAAGAAAATTTTTCTTGGACCAGTTAGCGATGTTCTCAAGATCAGAATTGATTTGGCTTACACAATCTTCAATAAGTCCTAGAGGACAACTTATGTGTAGTTGAGCGTAATCTGCATAAAGCTGAATAGAGGAATTAGTTATAACAGATGGCAGTTCGTTGATATATAGGGAAAACAGGATGGGCCCCAAGATAGAACCTTGAGGTACCCCAAAAGGTACAGCTATAAAATTTGACAAAACATTATTTATGAAAACAGCTTATTCTCGACCGGTAAGATAAGAAAATAGAAGTTTGGTAGCAGTAAGTGAGAAATTAAATTTATTTAAGAGTTTGCAGCAGAGAACAGAATGATCGACGTTATCAAATGCTCTTGAAAAATCAAGTAGTAATAGAAAGGTTATTCGGTCTTTGTCAATATTTTGTCTGGTTTCATCAACAACCGTAAGAAGAGTGGTAGTGCAGCTATGTTTTTCTCGAAATCCAGATTGTGCAGGGGTAAGCATGTTGAAAGTATTCAAGAAAGAGTTAATTTGCACCTGCACAATTTTTTCAAAAACCTTCGACAAAAATGGGAGTATGGAAATAGGCCGAAAATCTTTACAAGTTGAGTTCTTATAGAAACGGGTATGATTTTGGCTTTCTTCCATGCTTTGGGAAACACACTTGTTGTTAATATAGTGTTGAAGGCAAAAGTTATATGAGGCAATACAACAGGTAATATTATTTTAAGAAATTTAGGGTGGACACCATCAATTCCCTAGGCATTGGATTTAACAGAGAGTACGCTTTCTACTACGTCAACTTGGCGAATTCCTGAAAATTTAAACTTGTTGGTAGGTTCAGAGGTATCAGCTAAAGAAATAATTTGTTGGAAAGTAGGTCGTGCTTCGTTCGAGAAAGATGGAAGAGCTACAAATACATCGTTGAGAGCATTTCCGTCAATATTGTTGAAAACTCGACCTTTCGGTTTACCCAGACCTATGGTGCGTAAGTTGTTCCACAGTTTTTTTCCACTCAAAGATGGGTCTAACCGTTTGGCGAAGATTAGACTTTTAGTGGAACGAATCAGAGCAACAGTTTTGTTTCGAAGATAACAGTATTCCCTACGGTATTCATTTAGCTTATATTTTTTCCAGCGTTCTTAAGCCAGGTCACGCTTTTTCATATGTAACCGGATATTATTTGTGAACCAGGGGCGCTGTCCAGGTATGACAGTTTTGGACCTCAGAGGAACATGCTCATCAAAAAGCAAATTAATATTAGTCTCTAAAAAATTAATTTGTTCATCACATGAAGTCATGAAATATAACTGATTCCATTCTATGCTCCGAACATCGCATCGTGACTGATGAGTTTAAAGTCCCTGTATGTAAAGGTGGAAGGTGAACTAGTAATTTTAAAATCAAAAGTTAGGTAGATGAGGTCATGTCGTATTAACTGACCTATGAGGCCTGTACACAGCTCCGACGAGAAGTTTCTCATGATCTCCAACTATCTCTAGAAACAAGTAATCCATCTGACAGTCATTAGGAGACCTACATTTTAAATTACATGGAATGTTTTCTTTCACATATATTGCAACCCCACCACCGATGCATCTAGTTCGATCGGCTCGGAAAAGTTTAAAGCCTGCGACTTGAAACATACTATCACTTAGATCACCATTAAGCCAAGTTTCTGACACACGAACCAAATCAACCCGAGACCCTTCAAAAGTATCTCAAAACTCATCAATTTTACTCTTTAAACTTTGGGTATTTAAATGACAGATTTTATGGCCAGAAATATAGCTCGTTAAAACTTTGACCAAAGAACGCAGGACGACACGACTACCCGTTTCCGATACTACTCCGTTGTTACTAACCGATACCGAGCCGGTAATGTTTTTGAAAAATCATTAAATAAGAGAGCGACACCGAGAGAGTAGCCATAAGAGAAGATTTCAAATAAAAAGGCAAAGGAATAGAAGTAAGGCGAAAATGAAAAAATAGAGGCAAAATTGAAAAAGTTAACATAATGAGCTAAAATAATAGATATAATAAAAGAAATTAAATTAAAGATAACTATTATTAAAACAATAAAAATAAATTAAGAAATAATAAAATATACTCAAAAAAAAAAAAAGTATTTGGCAATGCCTTAGCCAGCTCAAATCTAGAATGTTGACTTTCCCAACTAAAACGATTTTTGTTAGTAGTTCACAGTTCGGCTTTTCAAGAAGCAGGTCTACTGATGATACATTGTTAAAATTATGTAATTCGGTCTAAATGAATCTGAAATCCCTGCTGCCTTATTTAAAGCCTTCCTTACCAAAGCCTTTGACAAGGTAGACCACGAAATTTTGCTAGGTAAAATATTCAGTAGTGGCTTTAGAGGTCTTTTTCACTATTGGTTTGCTTGTCATCTAAAAAATCTTAGTCAAGAAGTAAAGATTAATATTATATTGAGTTTTAAAAATTTCATTTAGGACAAGTTTTGTTTTTAATCTTTGTTAATTCATTTTACTTACATCCTCTAAAGCGTGTGTCGATGACATTGTTTGTGTTACAGTAGTCAAAGTTATTTAAACCTATCTCAGACTATAAAATGAGCTGGCCGAACCACTACCCAAATTGAACTATATGGAACTAGATGACATGTGGTTCCAGCAGGACGGGCTCCGTGCGAAATATTTACGCAGAAGAATAGTATGTACATATATGGAATATGGCTAGGAAAGAAGAATGCAGTTGTTGAAACATAAAACCTCATATTTAACTTACAATTTTATAAATCATAAAATATTGACAGGTGATAGAATTGTCAGTTTAATAAAACGATAAAACAACGATCAAAATGTCGTGTTAATTTTGTCATTGATATACTATGACAAATTTCGCATCGGCAGGTTTTGGCAAATTTGTTGTGATTTAATATCAGAGATTTTTGTTAGTTAGGTTTTAAAAAGCTGGGGACAATTAAAGCAATCTTTAAAACAATGTGGTTTGATAGATTTAAAGTTTGTTTACAATGGCTTTTTTAAATCTCAACTTCAATGAGGTCTACTTTCTGGGGTAGAACTAATATTAATAACATCTTAATAAAATAGAGAGAGCTTATAAAACAAAAATATGCTATTCGTATTCCGTTCAAATTAAATCCAAGCTTTCAGTTGTTTTAAGGTCTTGAACTTCTTCCATTAAGGCATTTGTATTTCTACAAAGACTTAAAAATACTTTTTCAAAATTCCGGGTATAACTCTTCCAGAGTTTATGAAAATCGAAGCTTGCGTATTAAAACCAGAAATCTCTTCCGTGTACCCACCATCAAAAATTTTCACAATTTTATAATAATCTAAGTCTGAGAGAGTTTAATCAGTATTGCTTAAAAATATTAAACATTGGTTATTCCCAATAAATTATGATGTTCTTGAAAAATTACTTAACCTATTGGTATGACCTTAAACAAATGTTTTATTTTTGTTTTGTAACTTTTTTAATTTGAAATGTTGCTATTTATTCTCTGTACTTTATCACATCCCCATCCGTAAATGAATTAAATTATCAATAATTTAGTAGTGTACTTTCACCTTTTGTTTTTGAACAACAGAATGTTAAAAATGCATTAAAATGAACAAAATTAATTTGTTTACATGTATTATGGCTTCACTAGTAAGAGCAAACATTCCCAGTTATTATGAAACACAACGTCGTTGAAGTGGCTCTCTCGGCTGGAGTCAAATGGACCTTATAAGCGAATAATCGTAGATCTCAGACTAGTGCGTGAAATGTTGTGCTGTTGAGATTGATGGCGAGTTGACGTTTGTGAATTGAGTCTAACACTCTCAGCTACAGCAGCCACTTTCTCATCTGTGCCCACCGTACGACGACGCGCACCATGAGTGTTGTCCACTATAGCATACCAGTCTCACGAACTTTTTGTTTTATCAAAGATATCGGCTAATAAAATGTTGGTAGGAGTATTGTTAAAGATGACAAAAAAGAATCTTAACAATAAAATTTTATAAACGATAGTGGTATTTTTGAATTGATTGTTGGAAAGTACATATAGTTGGGAATCTTTTTAATCTTTCTTATAATTTTGATATTCGTTTTTATGTATAAAGGGTATTTAATTTTGAGCGAACTAAAATCATAAAAATAATTACTTTCAGAATGGGCTTCTCTATACATTTACTTGTCTTTAAATTAAGGCATGTTATGTTTTAGTAAAGCAAACTGGCTTATTACTGTATGGTCAAGGCACTGGACTATACATTTCATATGTATCATTTAGCTCCCTATCCTAGAGATACGTACAAATAGGACATTGTTATCCTTCTTATCCTTCAAAGGATTTTCTCTTTTTATTTACAACGCAATTTTCACTTTTACCAATAAACTTTTTGGCAAAAAGAACTTTATTTTAGAAATCCCTTACATATATACATACATATAAATACAAAGACCATGAGTCGTCCATTCTTTTTTACTTTTTTTTGCCCTTAAATTGGAAAGGATAAGCATAAAGCTATACAACATATTGCAAACCTTATATCAACCCCTTATGTGTGATCCAACCCCAAACCAAAAATATACCTATCTTTATATGTATAAATGTTTTGAAATGAACTTTAGGGCTATGGTGACTTCAGTAAGCCAATGGCTTCTTTTCTTGATTGGTATCCTTTTTCCTAGGATCTTAAAAAGAAGGACTAAAAAATAGTTAAGAAAATAAATTTTGGATCTCTCCCTTTTTAAAAATTGTATACAAAGATTCACCCTTATCAAGGTTAGAAGACCCAAATATATATTATTTTGTATGTATGTGTCCTCAATATGTGACTCCCATGCTGTATGAGTCAACCCTCTCAGCCGCAAAGTTAAGCTACAAAAAAAAAAAATAAGTCCCCAAAACTTACAGAAGTAACCCAAAAAAAAATGAGGAAGCAAACATCATCCCTTCCATTTAATATGTGGTAGACATTCTTTTCTGTATCTCAAAGGACACTCAATCAAGTGAAGGAGTTTTTCTATCCATTTAGTCTTGTAGTCTAAAAGTTTTGTTTGCCTTCTACCTACCATACCTTGCCAAAACCTACTTTTGGATTACATTTTTCTTTTGGATGGGATTTTATTTGATTCCCCTTTCACCTCACTTCCTTGTTTATATCCTTAGTAACATTAAACATTAAGTTGAAAAAAGATGGCAAAATCTAGCCTGTATTATTATTTATAAGTATATAAATTTACAAATATATGTACATAAATGAATGCACAACGTAGTTAGTATATAATGTACATAGTATATGTAGAAAAGTTATAACTAACTTAGGAATTCTACCCTTTATGGTTCCTTGCAAAAAGGGGAACAAAAACTAAAAGGGTTCGATAGTGCTAAAAGAAAAATGGTCCCCCTGATAAGTACTGAATACGTGGGCATGAGTGGGATGGTGAATACACAAATACGTATATGTATGTATTGCCAGATGACATATCATCATTATCAGCAACATCGATTTTCAACCCTATTTCAGAGTCTTTTGAGGGATGCCAAGCTAAGCTTGTCCAGTTAAATCTGTCAGTGGCTATACAAATAAAAAAACCCTTCCATTTCAGATTAACAGTAGTTTTCTTTCACTTCCCTTCCTTTTGTTGCCATACACGCATATATGTAGATACAAAAAATCAACCACCCTCTTGATGCAACGTGCCATTTACGCAATTGTCCTGCGGGCAGAAAATGTCTACCAGAAACTGAAGTTCAACCGAAAATTGAATCCTTTTGACGCTTAGCGTCATGTGTCATGTGCTTGGCATGTGCCACACACGCACCCCACACAACACAAACGACTGGGTTGATGCTTAGCAGGGATAAACACAATAAAATACAACCCTATAATTCCAATCGATACAACATTGCCAACTTACGAGTATGTGTACCCTTTTTCTGATAAAAATCAGTTTTTCAGTCTCATTTTACGTTATTTTGGTATTTTTTAGCCCATTTTTCAATGTTTTGTTCCGATTATGCGTGATGCGTTTAAATTCGTATGCGAATTGGAAAAGGGTTTTTATCTTGTAAAGGATAAGTATTGATTCCGTGAGAAAAATTAAATCGAGGTTTTAATAAAACCTACCATTACGATTATGACGAAGTCTTAAAAACCCTAGGGGAGAAATTCACCTTTTTTTTAATCTCAACGAGTTTTTTTTTCGAAAACTTCTTTTTGTAACTTAAATTACATTCATATCTGAAATGTTCAAAGAGTTTGTTTAAAAAAATTTGTTTCCGAAGCTCTAATTATGCCTTAGCGATTTTGGTGAAATTTAAGACACATTTCTACTTTCCTTTATTTGCAAACCACAACTCTCCAAAAATATAATATGTTTTGCAGGATACGTTAACAGGTTTAAAGGAAATTTAACTACCTTACGTCTTCATTGCTTAACCACTTCATAGCAAGAACATGCGACCAGGCCGAGCATTTGGAAAACTTCCTGTCGACGGATATTGATGAAGAGATGGCGTGCAGAATAATGATGGTGGCCGCTGTAATGGTGATGATTTGATAATTTGTGGACCGTGAAATCGCTTGTGCACTTTTTAGGTTTATTTTTCATTTTTTTTAGTTTTATTGAAAAAAATTGTGATTTTTGTTTTTTGGTTAATGCTAAAAAATAAAAAATGGGGTGCAAAATGAGAAGGAGTGAAATAAATTTTCGAATATGACAACAAATGAAGGGCCTGTTATTGTCATAGCTTGTATTGTAACGACTTTTAAAAAAAATTGAGTGAAATTATATTTGATAAGGCTAAACCCTCTAACGGGTAAGACCGTCTCAAGACTGCCTTCAGTTTATTGCCTCCAGTGTCAAATTTAAAATTTATTTTTGTTTAAAACAACAGAAATTTGTTTTTCTTTACTTTTATGTACAATTTAATACCTTTGTCATTTCGTTTCGACCACGTGTTTGAATGCTGTCATTACTTTAGTGCGAACATTCATTGAATCATCATCAAAAATTAAGTTTTTATTTTGTACATTTTCAATTGTTTAAAAATATCAATTAGAATAAAAAAAATCGAACTCATAATTTTACTGTAAGTATATTATTTAATTTATTTTTGTTTAGTAATGAAATTAAAGTGATAAAACAGTGTTATGTGTCTGTTGGAAGCAAAAAATGCAAGACCGTCTCTAGACGGTCTTGTCGGCTTACGTGTTGTTATTGTGATTTTGTTTATAGTTATTGTGTTCATTATTGTCAAGCCAATAAGTGAATATTTTATGATCAAAATGAATTCTTATGAATTAGATGGATCTTCGAAAACGTCAATGCACAAAAAAAATTAATTTGGAAGAATTGACTGATGATCAATTGGCTGAATTTATCGATTCAGTAGAAAGCGACGATGATGTTTACAGCAGCGATGATACCATCTGTGATCCTGATTACGTTGTTGACAATATTGAGCCGGATAATTTAGCTGAAATTTCTGTAAATGATGCAGAAATAATTAAAGAATGCATTCATCAAATGAATGAAGCTGAAACAACAGATGCATTTGTAAGGGCTTTGCACCTAAATCTAAGCGAAATCGACAATCCAGCAGCTTCCTCAACTCTTATTGCTGATACTACAGAACTGCAGCAATCCACTTCATCTGCCATTACGAATTCCCGTTTAAAACATCTGAAAAGGCCACGATCTCCTTTGCCATTATTTGAAGCTACTGGGCCAATAGCACAGCCATCTTCTGGGGCATTCAGTGATGGAGTGCTTAGTGCTGTTACAAAGGAATCAAAAAAGCTTTCCAAATTGGTCTGGCGTAACTGCTGAATGCGTCTACACGTAAATGAAGTTGCATTTTGTGGTGATGCATCACTCCCAATGAGTGTCAAAAACCTTGACACGCCAGTGGAAATTTTTAATCATTTTTTTACTGACGAAATCATTGAGCTTATCGCCTAAGAGACAAATCGTTGTGCTTTGACGGTAAACATAAATTCCGCTTTCAAAACTTCTGCCCCAGAAATAAGAAATTATATCGGTATTTTGATTTTTATGTCGCTATACCGTTATCCTAATATGGATAGCTACAGGGGCAAAAATGCCTTCTCATCGATCCAAAAATGTATGCCGTTAAAACGATTTACTGCAATCAAGAGGTTTTTATGTTTTCAAGATGAATCTCAACGTAGAAAAAAAGTTGAAACTGGATACGACTCTTTGTTTCGAATCCGTGTCCTAGCCAACAAACTCAATGAGCGGTTTGATTCAATCCCAAAATCAGCTAGACTTTGTGTCGATGAACAAATGTGCAGCACGAAGACGAAACACCATCTTCGTCAATATATGCCAAACAAACCGCACAAGTGGGGTGTCAAATTATTTGTTCTCTGTGATTCAAATGGATTTGCCTATCGTTTTGAGGTGTACAATGGTGCAGGGGATAATGTCATCTTACCTGGCACCCCGGATCTAGGAGCTACATCCAATGTTGTTGTTCGGTTATCGCAAGCAATTCCCGAGTTTGCTAACCATATACATACTCTACTTCGATAACTTCTATACATCACTATCTCTTTTGGTCTATTTACGAGCCCGAGGAATCTTCAGTTTAGGCACAATTAGAGGTAATTTTTTAAAAAAATTTTTAGGCGATAAAATTTAATTTTTATATACATAGCTAACCGTATACCAGCGTGCAAGTTGCCGACCGATAATCAAGTAAGTAAAGAAAGTAGAGGGTATTGTATTGAATATATGACATCAATCGATGGAGTGGATGTGAATACGGTTTTATGGAAAGATAACAAGTGTGTTCGTTTGGCATCCACCTACGTAGGCATTGAATCATTTGAAAAGTTCAACCGTGATCAAACTATAGCTAAGGCAGCTCGATATGACAGAAAACTTTTGTCGAAATAAACTGCCCCCAAATCATCCGGGAATATAACGCGCATATGGGTGGAGTTGACCTTATGGATGGGCTTATGGGTCGGTACCATATTCGAGGTAAAAGCCGAAACATCATGACGAGGCTCTTTTACCATTTTATTGACATGACTGCAACGAACGCCTACATTTTATATATTCGAAGGAGAACAGCTCCTGCAGCTTGCACAATTTCGGGAGGAAATAGCTGCTGCACTTGTTTCTTTCAAAGAAAAAAGACCGGTAGGACGACCCTCATCGGCTCAAAGTATAGTCCGACCAACATCACCAGTTCCTAACACATCCAGTATTGGAAAGAGAGCTGTTCACCCCGTTGATGATGTTCGTTTTAATGGAGAAAATCATTTTCCGATTTGGGTGGATAGAACCGAAAAGAATAGGTGTAAGCACTGTAAAAAGTCAGACACACACAAGTCTATTGTTAAAAATGTGAACTTCATATATGCTGTACAGCTAACAAAAATTGTTTCTGGGACTACCACCATAGAAAATAAAATCTTTTATACTTGTTACTTGGAAAAAAACAATCGGTCAAAATAATAAAAAAAAAACAAGTTACTCGAACTATAAGCTGTGTGTTAACTCTTTCACTTTATTCGACAGAATGCGATTTCTTCCAAGGTTTTCAAGGTTTTTTATTGAACTTTAAATATATACAATTGGAAAACTTAAACTTTAGGATAAAGTGAATATAAAAATTTGTTGGCCACATAGGGGGCCTTATACTAGCCGTGTTTTATTGGTTAGTGAATATACTACATCGCAAAATTTAACATGGAAAACAACAACAAACGATTAGTGAATAAAAATAAGCTAGTAATTGAAATGGATAATTTAGTGAAGATGGAGTTTCGGATGTTGAAATGTAGGAGGTGTTTAGGTGGTGTCCGAAAAAATATATGTGGCATACTTGAGGGTGTGTTCGTTGGTATTTATTTTGTTATACTTTGCCTTTGATAATCCAAAGTGTGATCGCTCCGAAATTTATAGAACAAATATTTTTTCAAATGCAAAACTTTAATTCATACCATAATTCCGGCTTTAGACTACTGCCACTAATTTTGTCATAAAATATTGAATATTGAAATATTGAATTCGATTGATATGTTTTATCAGTTCACTGGCATTTGTTCAAAAATGTCGTATAAATGCGGCATTATGCTGAATTTATATAACAACTGAAAAAATTAAAGCTAAATTCTCAGAACACCTATTTTATTTATTTTTTATTTTATTTTTTTAGTATCGTTATAACTTCATATGACTCTTTAACATTAAAAAACGTCAAAATAGGTCTGTTTACTTAGTTCTTTGCACGAACTACTATTGTTTTAAGGTTGCTCAGAATCAATTTATTAAAAGAAATTGCCTTAGGCTAGGCTGTTTTGCAACTGTTTGGTTTAAGAAAGTAAAAAGTTTGTGTTTTGACACAAACTAAACGATTGCCTAAAATGATTTCGCTATTTTGTGTAACATATAATTATATGCACCTGCGCGGACATTCAACCAAATAGTTCATCTGTTTTCTATAAGTATAAAAACAGTGTTGTGCAACTAAAAATTGAATGTGCGCTTCCTGCCTTAAGACGATATTAGTTAAAAAATGTTCAAAATTAGAAAACTACTTTAAAGTTAGGAAATATATAAGAAGTATAATACTACTACCTTAATAAGAGGCTGTTTAAAATTTTGAGCCAATGTCATTTTATTGAGTACTATGTTTTTTTTCTCCAATACTCAGTATATATATCGTGGGTGTACAAGCAGAAGGCACTAAGTCAAAAAACATAGTTTTGAGTAAATTGATATTTAATGTTTGTTTAGTCGTGAAAATTCAATACCGATTTTAATTTTACATCTGATCACGTGAAAAGCTCTATTGATATTATGACTTAAGTTTCTAATCAAAAATTTTAGTTTTTGCCAAACCAATTCAAAAATATTGCATTAAAACTACAAAATATGCTGACTTAGTGCTGTTTAGCAGAAAACATAATGCAATTATGTAATTATAACTAAAAATACAAATTAAAAAACAATTTTTTCTTAATGTAATATTTAAAAGTTTTATTTATATTTAGAGCAAGTAGGAATATTATACAGTTAAATGACATAATAAGTTATAATTATAAAATTAAGAAAAGCCAGTTAAAAAAAAATAAGGATAATTTATCAAAAAAAATAAGTGAAAAGGTTGGAACTATTCAGCACCATCGCTTTCTTCTGATGTGTAAGGTTCTGGCAAGTTGTTTTTTGACCTTTGGTTGTGAGGGCACAAATTCAAACCAAGAATGGAAAACTTCAGAAAGCACTCCTTTTTGAAACATTTCTATTATGTCTTTTTTTTTTTGGCTGCACTTATTTTAAGAGGTTCTTGATAATATTCAGGCCATTGTGTTAGAGAAAAATACTTTTGAACAGCGTTTCTTCCTCTTTGTAAGGTTTTTATTACGTTCGTTGTTCTAAAATTGTCCGCGAAATTGTATTTTAACTGAAGGATTCCTGGTTTTGATGACAGCTAAAACGCACTAAGTCACTTTAATGCCTTCTTGCTGTATATTATTATAGCATATTGTAACTTTTTCTATGACAGCCAAAAGGCACTAAGTCAACTTAGTGCCTTTTATCAGTATTAAAATTTTTTTAACTGACTTAGTTCAAAACATAACCTCAAATAATTCATGTTTAACGATGAATAATCACTTAGGAGGTGATTGGAGTACAAAGATATCATCATTCTTGATCACTTTGCATTAAAATGTAAAAATCCTAAAAAATTGACTTAGTGCCTTCTGCTTGTACACCCACGATATGCGATATATTTTCGCACTTTTGTAAGTTTTAAATCAAATTTAAGGCTATGCGCGCACATTCAATTTTTAGTTTCGCAACTGTTTGGTTCCTAAAATGAAACATATGGGCTTATATGGGACACCGCACACTTAGAGCAACTCGATTCTCGAAACTAAAAAGTTTGTGTTTTGACACAAACTAAACGATTGCCTTCGCAACAGTTGAGCTGTTTTCTATAAGCGCAAGAGAGAAAAGAGTGTGAGCGTGAGTAAAGAGTTGCCAGTGCGCGGTTCTCTTTCAACTGGTGATTAAACTATTTGATTTCGATCACAGTTGCCAGTGCGCGACTAGCCTAACAGTGAGAAGAACTCTAAATCAACTCGATTTGCATTTTCATGAATATTTCAACTCAATCTGCATTTTCATGAATATTTCTTCTCCAGCTTAAAAACGAGATACAGATTTTTCGAACACATCCGAGTCCGAGTAAGTTAATTCTTAATTTCACAAGTAGGAGGAACAAGGAAGAGTGAGTTAAAGAGTGAATAAAGCGTTTTTTTGGTACTTGTATTACTGCGCTAGATATAGATTACCAATAAAACGCGCCTACTATGACATTATTTCTAAAATTACAAAATTTATAATGTACATATCTACATTTTTTTTTTTTTTTTTTTATCCGATGGAAATCTTCAAAAGACACTCGGTAAGAATCGGTACCGAGTAGTGTGGGACTCTTACCGCACTAAAACCACCGGTGAATCAGGACCAATCTATGAAAGATCGACAAATGATTTTTATTTCTTAATTTTTAAATCGCATTGGGGGAAGTTTAATGTAATAACACTTTCCCATAGCTTTTAGACCATCAGCTCATGAGGCTTGGTTCTTCTAAATCTCCGAGCATTGCCTCGTACATTTAATACGGTCTCCATTTCGGAGTTAGTATGACTTTGCAGTCGCTGATTGTGTGATACAGCGTGTTTCTTAACCACTTCTGTAATCATTTCAATTTGAAGGTCACGATGTAGATCGCTATTTCTTATATACCAAGGGGCATTCATTATTCCACGAAGGACCTTGCTTTGAAATTTTTGGATGGGTTCAGCATTTGTTTTCTTTGTACAGCCACATAGTTGGATGCCATATGTCCAAACGGGTTTCAATACTTGCTTATATAACATTAGTTTGTTCTGGATAGATAGGTCAGAGTTCTTTCCTAGTAACCAGTACATTTTTCTGTACTTTAAGTTTAGTTCTTCTCTTTTCTTTTTGATGTGCTCTTTCCATTTAAGCTTTGCATCCAAATTCATTCCAAGGTATTTGGCGGTATTGGAGTAAGGTACTTCTGTACTGTTTATAAATATTGGAACATTGTTTATGTTTTTGTTTGTAAAATTTCCAAACACTAACTTTATCGACTGCATTTTGCAATTTTTGTGTAGCCTTCGTAACGGATTTATCTGGCACCAATATTGCAGTATCATCAGCAAAGGTCGCCATGATAGCGTTGATGTCCACTGGAATATCCCTTGTATATAACAGATACAGGGTTGGTCCTAGGACAATTCCTTGTGGTACACCGGCTTCAATTTTCTTAAGTTCCGAGTAATTTTGGTCGTACCGTACTCTAAAGAGTCGGTTCGTAATGTAGGATTTCAGTATTTCGTAGTACTGCCTGGGAAGGTCCCTATGCAGTTTGTACTCAAGTCCCAAGTGCCAAACCTTGTCAAAAGCTTGAGCAACATCTAAGAATAAAGCAGAGCATACTTGTTTTTCTTCAAGTGCCTTTTCCACAACATCCGTAATTCGATGCACTTGGTCTATCGTGGAATGTTTATTTCTAAATCCAAATTGATGGCTTGGAATTAGTCTTCTTTCTTCAATTATTTTGCTAAGCCTTTTCAGTAGCAGTTTTTCAAAAACTTTTGCCATGATTGGTATAACCGATATTAGTCTGTAAGATGTTACTTCTGTTGGTGGTTTGTTTTGTTTAGGTATAACAATGACTTCTGCAATTTTCCAATGATGTGGCACATATCTTAGTTTAAGGCATGCGTTTATTATAAATTGGAGTTTCTTGAAGGCTATTAGAGGCATTTCTTTCAAAACCTGAGCAGTTATAAGATCGTACCCTGGTGATTTTTTGTTAGACAACTTATGTTGACACATGCTTCTTACTTCTTTGAGCGTGACAAAAGGTATTTCACCTTCGTCGCTTCTGTCAACAAACTGTAAGGAAAATTATTTAAAATTAAAATTAAGATCTGTTGGCATGGTTTTTCTCTCGGGTTGTTCCATCCCGGTTGTCTAGTTGGTGGGTTTATTGAGGGTTTGTTTGTGATGTTTTCAGCCACGGAGGTATGCGTCCGCGTCAGCGTAGAATCGAACTGCTTCTTCGTTGTCGGTGGGGAAATTATAGCTGCTTGTATATCAGTAGTTTCGCTGGCTGGCTTAGTCCGGTTCTTCTGGCTAGCAATGTGTGCAAGCGGTGGAACGCGAAGTTGGCCTTCCTTAGTACCTGCCTTGAGTGCGGGTTAAATTTGGACAGCTCGTTGAAGTGGACTTCTTTTGGCTGCTATCGTCGACCCATCGGCAGCTTCACGATCAGGTTTTTGCAGGTGGCTGCTGAACGACATCGATTGCCATTGTTGGCGGGTTTTCTGAAACACACAAGCTAAGATTTGGCAGTGTTTATTCGGATACCCCACTTTCTGTAGTACTCGTAGATTCTGGAGACGTGGGCTTCCACTTTCCGAGCTGCAATTGTTGGCGCTATCGATGAAGCGTACGTTAGTGAGTCGTCAGCAAAAAGCATGTTCTCGCAATCAACTGGCACGGGTTGATCAGACGTCATCAGGTTATATAGGAAAGGACCCAGCTTCGATCCTTGGGTGACTCCGGCTTTGATGGATTTGATTGAAGACTTGCAGCTATCCAGTTGATCGAAAAAATTCCTGAAAGACAGAAAAGAAAATAATATTTTTATTAGTGGCGAAGGTAATCCAAGTACTCGAAGCTTATGGGTTATGGATAAGGGCAGAAAGCATTCTACGGTGGCACAATAGCTGTTGAGTGCTGAGGAGACGTCAGACTGGAACATTAGTAACGGATGCAGTGTTGAATGCCCTTACCCAAAGCCAAACTGCCATGTCTGGGATGATGTTGTTGCCTCCTTAGTATGACTTCTTCCAGAATTTTGCTGATATTGTTGAATAGGGCCTATAGTTGGAAACCAGGTGCGATTTCTTCTGATTAGCTGCGGCATCTTATACTCTAGAAGGCGGCAGCACATTACAATAATGTTTAGGTTTTTTTTTACAAAATGTGTTGTTCTTTATTTGTGTATGGTTTTGGATAGCACTTTCAGTTTCACTACTATTTTCAAAAATGTGCTTGTTAAAATTAATGTTTTTATATATAAACAAAATTATTAAGGAATTCATAAATTTAAAATAAAAATAAAAAGGAAATGTTATTTAAGTTATTTATCATGAGGTTATATGTAGGATGGATGTTACAGTATGATACAAGTAGATTACTAACACTTTCTTAATTCTAAGCATTTTGTAACTAGTACACTGAGGGAAAAACACATTTTAAAATCAAAAACGATCGTATTTAAATTAAAGTTCTATAAAATTCATTGAATCATATTTAATTTTACGTCGAACAAATGTTGATTCAAATAGAAAACACAGTTTTAGAAAAAATCAACCTAGTTTCAAAGCGAAACGTATTAATTTTAAGATCGAAAAATACTTCTGTAACATTTTAAGTACACTCATAGTAGTTTCAAAATGCGACGTAGTTCATTTAACTACACAACTAACCGTTTTAAATACTTTTTGAAAATATTTGTATATTCTTTTGTTTGAAAGTATCAAGCACTTTCTTTCAAAGTATTGCGTATTTGAGTCAACGTGCGTCGCTCAACCTTATTTCAAAGTTGATTCAACGTAACTGCGAAATTATTTGTGTATTGAAATCTGAAGATATAAACTAAACTCATTTGTATAGTTAAGAAATATATACAATTTCCACAAAATCAATGTAAGATGAAAGTAAGATCAAAGTATAACAATGCTTATTCTCACATTGACACTACTTTCAATGTATACTGATTTCGTTTAGCAACTTATTTTAGTTTGAATCAGATCAGGGCGTTAATCAGCCATGTTCTAAGCGTGTCGTGAATGAAAATAGTTTAAGTATTCGATTTATTTGTATTTTGTGAATCGGTGAGAAAAAAGTGAACACAGAACAGTGAAAAATTTTCTAACTGAAAATAATATAGAAAACACAAGGATTATTGACGTGAATAAACAATTTATTAATTTCATTCAAGGGTTGGCCGAAATGTCACTTTTTAGAAATAACTACATTTGTTACGTCTGCTACGTAATTTATGTAGTTAATGTAGTTAAATGTAGTTAAATGTAGTTAAATGTAGTTAATGTAACAAATTGTAGCAGACGTAGTTTAAAATGTCATCGCTGTCATTTTACTGTCAGTTGTACATTTGAAATTTGAATTTTGAAATTAAACGTTCAGTTATTCATTTTTAATAAGCGATGTGAGTTGAATGGAAAATATTTGTATGTATGCACCATGTACATAAAATCCAACATTAAAAAATATCTTTAAATCATGGGTTCATAATCCATATTTTTTGATTTTGCCAAAGTAAAATGTTTGCTCCAAAAATTCCTACAATTCATCATCCTTATGGTAAATGAAACATTTTCAGTTCTTTTACAAACCTTCATTAAATCATAAGAGTGCAAAATTGTTTGGTTTCCTTTATTCTATTTATTTTTTATGAATTAACTACGTATGTAGCAGACGTAACAAATTGTAGTAAATTAGGCATGTAGTTTATTCAAATAACTACGCGTAGTTAATGATGTAGAAAATGTAGTGTAGTTAATTCGGCCAACCCTGATTTTCATTTCATTTCATTTGTCTCTACCAGGAGAACATCACCTCAGCGAAGCCGAAGAAGTCAAACCAAATTGAAGCACTCATTACGAGTATTAATAATTGTGTAGTTTTTGTACTTTTTACATATAATTTTTGTTTATAATAGAATTGTAAATGTATATTTCTTTATAAAATTATTATAATAATTTATTTTCGAATGTATGTTAATATAATGTAATGCATAAAAAGACTTTTGCATGCAAAATATGTGTGTTAAATATTATAAATAAAATGTATGAATTCCAAATTGAAAAATTGTTTTTTATTTAAACTCAAATCAAAAAAGTTCATTTTTCTTAAAATCTTTTTTTTTATTCATATTTGAACCAACTTGAATAAAAGTTTAAATTTACTTCTTCTTAATTTAACAAAGAATTAAAGTTGTATTGAACCTTAAACGTGGTACTTTTTGCGATCCAATATTGAAGGTCCAATTTAGAGAAAAAACTCATTTCTAAGTTATATACATTTAAATCGTAAATCAATACGTAAGCGAACTCAAATTAAAGTTGAAACATAGTTATTTCAAAGTTGTATGCTAAGTGTTTTAAAGTTCGGATATAATTGATTTAACGTTGCATTATTTTCAAATTGAAGTTGAAGAATAGTGCATACAAAGTTTTATGTATTTCAATCTACGATGGGTCATAGTCGTTTCAATGATGATTTTAATTTAATTTAAATATTAATGCATTTGTTTTAACGATGACTCCACTACAAATCAAGGGGAAACGTTGTTAAACTAAATTTAGGGCATATTCGCTTCAAAGTAGAGAAACGCTTTGATTTAAAGTCGAGGTACATTGATTCAAAAATTTTCGGCGTGTCGTCGGCGCCAAATCGTTCCGAAATATTTTTGAATCAAAGTTGTTTTCATTAATGTTACGTTGTTTTTTCCCTCAGTGATCGTGCTAAGGCTATATTTTTCAATACGTCTAAAATGATGAAAGCTCGTGCAGAAAACTAAGTAAAGAAGTATGCATAAATTTGTCAGAAGAAATTAAAACCTGCAAGGAAAATTATTATTTAGCTGAGCTATATAAAAATAAAAGAACTATTAAAGGTGAAAGGAATTAAGTCAACAAAATTTTAAATCATAGTTCCCGATCTGAGAAGTATTTAGTTATAGAAGAAAATAATCGCAAAGTTTGTCAAGTTAAAGTCTATGAAAGGCCGAATTCTTGCGCACGGCGAGGAATCGACACTGCCGCAGGTTCTGCTGTATACTTTCTTAAGCTGTGGCGATGTTCTCTTCCGATCTTGCTTTCTTTTGACAAACGAATGTTGGATGATTAATTACCAAACTGTTCGTGTCAAATTTAGCCACTAAAAAATGGGCACAACGTTTACACTAACGAAAACTCATTTTGATACTAAAGTCTTATCACTTGGGCATTTTGTTCAATGGTGTTTCTTGCCATGGTGATTTGGCATCAATAGCTGTATTATTATTATTGCTACATGGCTCTCACCCGGCCGATGATTGCCTATGGGTGCCCGGTGTAGTGCAACGTTGCCCCATCTCAAATGGAAAAGATTCGGGTGTTTGAGAGGCAGTGTCTTAGGCATTACCCAAAAGACAACAGTAGGAGGAGAAACATTATTATTCCAACCATGTTCTATACAACGTAGCCAACATAAACTAATAGATAATTTGTTGGTAAGGCTAATTCGGGATCACATTTCAAGAGCGATGTAATCGACCAACAGCTTAATTGTTGGTACTCACTACCATAGCTGGGCATTAACTCGTTAATCCGTTAATTACCGAAGTTAAAATTTTGATTAACGGATTAACTTTTAAGTTAACTTTTAAAAATGTTAACGGACACGTTAAATCCGTTAATCCACGTTAAGTCCGTTAATCGTTAATCCAATGCCTACTATTTACCGCGCGGCGTGAAAAACAGGTTCAGACACGTATGAGACAAGTGCCGTGCGGCGCGTGCCGCAGGTGAAACAAAAACAGCTAGGTACGTATTATATTTTGACGGCGCGTGCGAGTGAGAAAACTGCGAAGAGATTCGTTTCGTTTGATCATTTCATTATGCCGGTCGTCCACTATGTGCGCGATAAGTTCAACAAACTTCGTTCAACTTTTTATTAAATTTTTTCGTTGGATAAACGAATTTACAACCTCTTACATTAGTGCAGCCACTTACGTAATTCACGTTGAGCAACTAAAGTTGAACAAATTGCGTTTGGAACCCCGTACACATAATTGACCAACTTTCCCATATGTTGATTAACCCCGCACACCTAGTTGATCAACTCTTAAAACTTATTCCAGTGTTGATAAACTCCGTACACCTAGTTGACCAACTTACTCAGATGTTGAATAACCTCGTACACTAGTTGATAAACTTGTTCGATTTTGACAGAAAAAAAAGTTTTTCAAGTTGATCAACTGCATTTTCGAGGAAATTTGAGACCAAGCCAATTCCCTGGCATCTCGATTTTTATAAGAGGGGCTCTTAATGTCCCATATATATGTTATTGTTTTGTTCTTACGTAATATTATTGTTTATTTTTCATGTTTTCTTATGTCAGTGTTAATTGTAATAGAGTTTGCCTACTAACAACTAACACTGCACTAAATGATGAGCCGGTGGTATAACACAGTTCTCTGTGTTGGCAAACCATTGGTCGAAAGACGGAGCTTGCTATAAGCTTTCTTCGACCAATTCTGATAGTGTAAACAAAAATATATTGGGCTTTTCCTCAACCAACGCAACACAATATTACGTCAAGAAATCCTAAAGAAAATTAAAAGTTGATCAACGTGTTGATCGAACATTTTCAAGGAGCAACACGAGCTCGTACACTACCCGCACACCTGTTGCGCAATTCGTTGAGCAACGGCCAACAACTAGATGCAACCCGTTGGTTGAACAGAATTGAAGGCACCGTACATTAAAATTGAATGCGTTGAATTCGAAATTTGTGCGTTGATCGCCTAGTGGACGACCGGCATTACTTAGCGACACGACGGTGCTCAGAGTAAAAAATATAAAAAATGCAATTTTTATCACATGTTAACGGATTAACGATTAACGTTAACTTGCGTTAATTCTTCCGAAATTTAACGCTTTAACGTTTAACGAAGCTAAATTTTTTAGGTAGCGGATTAACGATTAACGAAGTTAACTGTTTGATTAACGGTGCCCAGCTATGCTCACTACCCTAATGAAGAATACTATACGAGAGTGTGCGTCTAAGCAGCTTTATCCTCCACGATGCATTCCCTTTTCTTAGACAGTCAATAGCTGGTCCAGGATAGATTGGCGGTTCCGCTAATATACTACGTCGCGTCGGCCATAGAGCTGTGAATAGGCGGCTCCTTTATGGCCGAGACGTCCTCGCACAAGACGAAGCAGAGCGCCTTCGGTGCAGAAGGAATGTGTCCGATCGGGACCGAAGAGACAGGGTAAGGCAGAAGACACCGAGTTTTTTTTTTAAGTTCTTCTCGGTACAAATGAAAACCGATAGAGTATAGACTTAATCATTAATATAATTTTTAGGTCGAAATGAATTCGAATTCAGATATTATAGTTTAACAAAGAGCGTCCGCATAGGGCCAGTAAGTTAGTTTTAAGATAATGATAACTAGGCTAGCTTTTCTGAATTTTTGTCTAGCTTAAAGATATGTATATAAGCTAATGAAAAATAAAAATGAATTCGAAAAACAAAACTGTATTAAAAATAGACGTCACTAAAACAACATAGCCGCCACAGACCGTCGTGATTTACTCGCTCCAATTGAGAAACCATTTACCATTCGCAATTTTATTTAACCAAATAGCAAAGCAGTTTAACCCAAACGAAAATCAATTTCAACTTTTAGTAAGTTCTTTTAAATTGCGTTTAAAAGCGTTTTCCATTATTACAGAATATATTATCATTCAATTGTCTTCCGCGGTTTCGGTCTGCGGAAGGCCGTGTTCTCGTACGCGGTGCGGAATAGACTGCCTCGGATTCTACTGCACACGTATGGACAGCGGCGATAATTTCGGCAGATCTTGCATTTTGTTGACGTGCGAGTGTTGAAGGATTATTCACCAAACCGGTCGACTTGAATTAATCCACCAAATTTCGAATAGTCCTCTCGGAAAGACGATTATGGCGACCCTCAAATGGGCGAAGCGCGTGAAATTTTGGTCGAACAATAAGACAATTTGATCATTAACACATTATTTTGAAAACTATAACTTTCCATGTTGAATTGCCAAGACAGACTAAATAAATGACAGTTAATTTGACATAAATATATGTATATGTATCTTCAACAATATGACCGCAACCACCTGTCAAAGTTCGGAGATCCCTTTTGAAACATCCTTAGTTTAAATCGATTTGCGTTTGGGTTAAATCTATCTGTTTTTAGGTTTAATTTCTATTTTGGAAGTAATGATTCGGAAAAAATTGATACGTTTTTAACTGTCAAAAGTCAATAGAGCATTGAGTAAGAGTATTGAAATAATTTCAAACGAACCTCAACAAAATCGTGTTCTTACTAGCATCTCATACGAGTACACATAAGGAAGTAACGAAGCACGCGCTGTAAGCATCTTACAAACGTCTTTGGACTTCAAATACGAGTATCTTCCAAAAGATTCCCCTCGTTATAAACAAATTTTCGTTATTAATCTTCCAAACAGTTCTAAGTATCAACAAACTATTCTTGAACTTTCCGTCATCTTCGTTTTTCGGTGAGTATCTTTTTTATTGGGTTAATGTAGCCTTATTTGGAGAAAAGATAAAAGATTCTCCAGGTAAAAATTCTTATAAAAAGAAGGAAAAATAAAAAAGTGCGCAAGCCATACGACCTCACGTCATTAAAATCCCCATCATCCCTCCTATCTCTATTATAAGGATGCAGTAGCTTTCTATTTAGGAACATTTTTTGTCTGCAGCCAGTCTTTCTTGATTTCTTTTTTAATAGAGTTCCTTGTAAAGATTTTTCGGATGATGCTCGTCTGCTGATGAAAATGATCTTCACCTTTTATCGTACGCTTTGGTCGCGTGGCATGTAAAAAACAGCCGCAGCACATGGACCGTGCTGCCACAGATTTGGATTTATTTTTTATATGGATATCTCCCTTTTTTAAAGGAGGAAGCTTGTCGGATTTAATGTGAGGCACACTTCGTTGATGAGGATGGGGCGAAGATCTCCTGAGGCGGTTATTTGATATGAGGAGA
Organism: Philhelius festivus; assembly: GCA_963931855.1. Taxonomy (NCBI): domain Eukaryota; kingdom Metazoa; phylum Arthropoda; class Insecta; order Diptera; family Syrphidae; genus Philhelius; species Philhelius festivus. The sequence goes on from OZ007554.1 coordinate 165,458,372, forward strand.
CGATAAAATCGGATTTATTATATGTATTTTTTTTTTCTGGAGAGAAAAAGTTCAGATACACTGCCGATTGATCATGATGATCATGGAGGGAGACTGGTTGGTGCATATGTAATTTTGTGACATTCAATGCACTTTCTTATTCCTTTAGCTGTTCTTGGCCTGCGGGCTGTGGTGTTTACTTTATTTAAGGATAGTGCGTTGTAATTTTTGGTTGTGACCATATTTTACTGCCGTCTGTAAGCTATTTTTGGTTGGCAGGGTGGGGGAATTAAAAATAAAAAAAAACAATTTAATGACAAATGGCTCGTGCTATTCAGTGACAGGTTTGTTGGAAGTGTTGTTTTTTTCCACAGCACCACATTTTCAATTTTAAGAGACCAATTTTGTATCTTGCATGAGTTTTATTTTATTTGTCAGATGTCAATGTAGGACTGATGTGATTGTATACAATTCCTGAGTGGCTTCCTCTTTCTTCGATTGGGTTCGGGTGACGATTTAGGTATAATTGAAGATAAAAAAATGGGGAATCTAGTCCAACGATGTAAAAAATAAAGTTCAAAGACCTTTTGCGTGGAATTAAATTTTTTTTTAAGTTTATTCAAAATTTTCTTGCTTGATAGTAAATTTCCTCAATATACTTAACTATTACTTCTTTAATACCTAGGCCGTCAAATACTCCAAAAGGTCTAGAAATTCGTTGAGAGATGTGCATGTGCACTTCCGTTACGGATCAATTATTTTATTGGGTTTTTAATACTCATTTCTTTTAGTATAATTTTTAGTTCCAAAGGCTCTAAGATGAAAAATTTGAAGTCCTTTGTCTGGAATCTATTTTCAGCGCAAAATATGGAAATCCTAACAAAAATCCAATAAAACATAATAATTGAACCCCTGCTATGCATATGAAAATTATCCCTGATTGAATCCCAATGAATCCCTTTTCACACGGCCTTATGTAACAACGGATGCAAATATTTTTTTCTGATACATCGATTGAAAAAATAAGGGTCCGTATTATAAATATGTTTACAAAATCATCATGCAAAGAAATTCGTCCATCACCGGTCGATTGGGCACACAAGGATTTCGTCCAACCATAAGAACTACATAAAATACATATCTTTCTATTATAAAGCCACCATTTATCTATGCATGCCATTAAGTGTTGTCCTGTCGCACATATTGAAAAGGATGCGGAAGTGGATTTTTGGATTTTTTTTAATTCAACTCAAGCTGCTGCTGTGTATCTTACCTGGCAAAAAATATTCTCCCTCTTTTGGGATACAAAATTCAAAAATAAAGGGCAAAAGGACCAAAATATGTTTAAATTTTCAATTTTTCCATGATGTGCATTGTTCATGCTTTTGTGGGGTCAGTTCGGGGTCATAAACGGTTAGATTTTTACCTTTAGATTATTTTTCTGAGATATTCAAAAGGGGGATTGAAAATGCTTCCTTATTTTATGGGATGCTGTGTAACGGTCGATTTTTTAATCCCTACGAGTGTCTGTGATGATGATTTTTTTGTTGCTAAAAAATCATGTATAGATAAGTAGGTATCTATAGGAATGTACTTAGATGTTTTTTGTTTTTTTTTTTTGACTGGCAGTTTGCTTTCAACAATGCTCTTGGGATGCAGAAAAGGTTAACTGTATTTTGATAAACATTATTAGATGATGTAAATTACGAAAACAAATCTTAGGCACGAGGAGGAAAATTTATGTATTTCTTAAAAAAAAATAAGAAAATTGGCACGAGGCTATGATTTGTACCTATCTGTTTTTTGTGTTTGATTTTTTGTAAATAATAAAAATAATGCGTATACCTACCCGTAATCCAATCAATAGATACCCAAAGTATAATCCAAACAATACCACGATTAAGATTTTTTGTGACATTTAATAAATGTGATATAAAAATATATTTCTGGGTATTAGCTTAGTTATGTTCTCACTAACATTGATAAAGTGAACATCGAAATCTGAATAAGTGATGTTGTGGAGGTCAAAATTTTCGAAAACTTTCAATATATGACCTCTTACGCAGCATACCTATCTTCTAGAAAAAAAAAACACTGTATACACAGCTAGTTTAAAAGTTAAACATAAAACAAAATGCTTTTGATGATTTCTGATCATATCATAGGTACAGATAGCTAGATATGCACTAGATATTTAGATTTAAATTTGACAGTTAGGTATTCATAGAATATTTGAAGATAGTTTAAATACGGTATGAATGTTTTAATTTTACACTCCGAATACTTAAGTACATTTTCAAATTTAAGTTACATGACAAAGTTAGATTATATACCAGATTACGGATAAATGAAACTTTAATTAAAAGTCCAGCACATTCCACATTCGTGTAGTGCGGCTAAAAAAAGAATCTCTGTACTGATGATGATGAGCATTCCTAGAAGAGATACAAATGTGTCAGTTAGACAACGGTCGCCTATCAATTTAAAAGCTCTCTTTTGAATTCTGTCTCTATATAATACAGCCAGATCAGAAGGGATACAAAATTTCTTGCATCGGCGGAGAAACCTAAACACTTAGCGTTTTTTGGAGACGTCAAATATGTGATCACTCCACAAAAGATGGTCTGTGAGGCACATATGTACCTAAAAATGAAAACTATTCAGTCTCCTCGATGCAAGTGCCATCCATGGTCAGTGGCATTGAGGGAGGGTTATGCTTTAGCGACCGTAAACAGCATTGAGTTTTCGAGGCATTAAATTCTAAACGGTTTTTGATTCCCCATTGAAAAATGCTGTCAAGGTCAGAATGTAATGAGCTTATCATACGCTGCCATGGACTTGCACATCCGAAGGACAAGGATGTCGATGTTTACCGACTCTTAAGAAAATCACACCATTTATGGATTTAGCCAGATATATTTATATATTTATTGTAGCAGAAAATATAATATAAAAATATTATATAGTTTTCCTAACTTATGTATATTGCACAATTTACAGAGTTATGCTATATGACTTCCTTGCTACTGACAATATGAATAACAATTTTTAAGCAAATGACAATCTAAAACAAATACAGTGAAAAAAACAATGTAATTAAAGCAGGGTTGCGAATTTTTGAATTAAAAACACAGTAACTCATAAGTCAGTAGATGAGTTGTGAATTAAAAAAATTTAATTCATAAGTAAATTAGTGACTTATGATTTAAATCAAAATTACTTCATAAGCTGCTAAATGACTTATGAATTAAAAAAAAAAAAATAATTCACAACCTACTAAGTGACTTATGAATTAAAAAAAAATTAAGTCATGAGCAAGTTAGTGACTTATGAATTAAAAAAAAAATAATTCATAAGCTAGTTGGTAGATTGGAAATTTTAAGGCTTGTTTTGACAACAAAATAATTATTTAATTATTAACTAACGTTTTTGGAGACTTTTTTGTGTCATAAGATAATCATGTGTGTGTAGCTTATAAATTTTCCAATTAATAATTTTTTAATCAGAATTCATCAGTTAGCTTATGAATTACTTTTTTTTCAATTAATAAGTCACATAGTAGGTTGTGAATTATTTTTTTTAATTCATAAGTCAGTAACTAACTGTTGAATTAGGTAAAATTTTTTTAATTCATAAGTCACCCACTAGCTTGTGAATTAAAGCCAAGCTTAAGCTAAAATGTAACTTAAGCTTTTGCAACCCTGAATTAAAGTGAATAAATAAATAAATAAATACAAAATAAAAAAATAAATAATAAATTAACAAATATAAAACATCAATAAAATGCATGATGAAATAAATAATTAACATAACAAATGTTTTTAATCAACATAATAATGAAATAAATAAAAAAATTAAGTAAAGAATAAATATATAACATAGTAATAGATAAATATATGTATGTGTTTTTTTTTTAATTTACTATCTAGCTTGGTTTGCTATATCAATGCGCTATCGGAAGAAATATATCGCTCGTATAGCCTTGAAAGTCTTAACGATACAAGTTCAATATTGCAAATTTGGTGCAATTCTTCTGCACAAAAAGTGTATCGGAAGATTCAACATCATTTTCAAGACTTTATTTTGAATTATTACCTACGAACGTGACTGACTGCACATCTGCCCCACGCTTTAGAATTGTAAAATAGTATTGCTTGAAATACAACTTTGTATATCAACAACTTATTTTTCATGCTCAATTTAGATTTACGGTTGATAAACTTTTATTGTGATTCCATTTTTTTTTTATTATTTCTTGAACATAAATAAGCCAAAAGTAAGAGTTTTATCTAGGTGTACCCCAAGGTATTTGGCACTTGATAACCAACCTGTACTCGTACCGCAAATAACTAATTTGTTGCTTGGCAAAAAACAGGCTTTTCTTTTTGGAGTGAAAAAAACAGCCTGTGTTTTTGAAACTTTAATATTAATTTTCAATGCATTGTAGTACCTTTGCACTTCATTTAATGCAGATTGCAAGAAACCAACTGAATCTGAAGAAAAGATGCAGGTGTCATTGGCGAAAATTAGTTTCTCACAGTTGGGGAAGGAAGGAAAGTCATATGTGAAAATATTATAAAAGATAGGACCAAGAATAGAGCCTTGAGTCTAAGACACTAGAAAACGATTTGTTTACAGTTCCTCTAAATGTCCTGTTCAATAAAAAGGATTGTACAATCTTTATGAGATACATTCTGAAACTGAGGGTTAAAAGTTTTTGTAACAAAGCGTTGTGCCAAACGGTGTCAAACGCCTTTTCAATGTCTAGAAACACTACCTGTGTTTTTTCCTTCATTGAAATTGTTTTTTTTTTTTAAGTTTGGTTATTCAATGCACTGATTTGTCGAAGGCACGAAATACAAATTGTTCTCGCGGAACATTTACATCATTTGAATTTATATTTCTTGGGCAATTTGTTCAAATTCAAAAATCTAAAATATAAATGTCCGTGTTGAGTAAAGAGTCGGTAAACACCGACCAATATTAGAGTCTGATATCAATAAAATTAGATATGGAGCACTTCCGACACCCTTAAACTTTGTAATTTCAATCAACTATAACACTATAAGTCTTATGGTGCATTGGAATTTTCCATTCAGGGGTGGGGCATCAACCCATTTTCTCAAAATTCTTTCCAATTATATTGAGCACTTCCGATTGTTGTTGAGATCGATCCCATACCACACAGCTCGTGCCAGAATGGACATTTTGCATGAGAGCCTTCCAAACATGGTTATCTCACGCAAAGGCGTTGTGAATTGGCGACCGCAATCTCGCGATTTGATCTCGCTAGACTTTGTTTGTGGAGTTTTGTTAAATCACATCAATACCATTTGTCAAATTCGGTTTGATTTATGCGTCAGAATTATGGAAAATTGGACGTTTCGGATGCACTCGACCCAGCAAACAATTTGTTTTATTTGTATTTAAAGATACAAACATTTTAATAACATTTTTTTTTAATTCGCCGAGCAATACTCATCTTTCTACATTATAATTTAGTAAGATTTATCTACTTTGTAAGTTACTTCATTAGGTATAAGTATCGCTCTCTTCTGTACTAACCGTCCGTCGCAGCAAGCAAGTCATTATAAAAGTAAGACAAGACAATACTCGTAAAAAATCAATGTCTATTGTTCTACATTAAGCCCAGTTGGGTCAACTGCTCGGGTTAATGGGACCTTGTTCTCCAGGCGACGATTTCGACTAATGCGCTTATATCAACCGGTAAGAAGAGTATTTAAAGTAAAATGAAGTCACCGTTAGCCCTTAAAATAGCCTAAGCTCCTGTCAATCATCGTCCGAGTGCTCTTTAAATTGTAAATTGTGGGAGAGTTTTGAAAGCTTGGAAAGTTCCTAGACCAAACTTTAACAGACAATTTATATTTGATCTCTATAGCCCCAAAATTCAATTAAAAGTCACAGATTATGAATACGAAAATTTCGAAGGTGTTACAGAAAATGCAATTTATCTCGAACTCATCGCAGATGATCAGCAAATTCTAAACCCTTAAGATGTGAAAATCGTCAAAAGCAGAAGTAATCAACAACAAACCAGGGGCCAAATTACCGCATCAGTTATCGAGTAATACGTGACTGAATTATGTGACTTTGGCATTACCGCAAACGTCATCTAGCAATCTATTACTCTAATTTGACGTTTTCATTCGATCACTGATGGGACTCACTCACTCGTTCACTGATGCGGTAATTTGGCCCCAGTTCTTTACGCAGCAAAAATTCACAGTCCCCGCACATGGTATACAAACACTTTGAACACTTTTGTGAGTTGTAAGATACTAAGAATTAGCCAGAGGAATAGATATGTAATTAAAACTGCTCAAGGAAGGAAAAACAGCTATTTGCTGTGGAAAAAACTGACTGGCTCTGAAACACAAAAAGAGTAAGGCTGTTGTCAAAATACAAGCACATATGTACATACATTGTAAAGATCATTTTTCTAGACTTAAAGTGACCTAAAATTCAAAGTCAAGCATATGCTTAGAAGTAAAAAACTTCACTTAAAAGGCACAGGCGTAGGTCCATGCATGATTTTAGCATTAAGTACTTCCGTATCTTCACTTTCAGAATAACACCATTTTTATTTTAAAGAAGACCATTTCACAATGACATTTGTAAGTGAAAGTCACAATGAAACTCATCAACTAAATTCAATTTTGTTTTATTGAACGTACTATTTACAATTTGGCTTACAACTAATAAGATACTACATATTATGTATAAAAAATTTACCTGCAATTGTTGGATCATAGGGGGCCTAACTATATAACTTAAGTTTAATTGTTTTTATAAAAATATACATGATGAAAAAAATAAAATTTAAAAGGTCGGCTGACGGTATTGTCCTCAGGGTGTTCATTCCCGGTTGCAGTGTTGCCAGAAACACCGATTTATCGTATTTCTCCCGATTTCTAGACCTATTACCGATACACCGATTTTTGATGTAAATAGTGCACTTTCTCCCGATTTTCAATTAAAAAATACGTTCAGATATTTTCTCCGCTCTTGAATGAACATAATTTACTATTTTATTAAAAATTTTGGCAGTGCCTAACTTACGGTTTTCTCTTTTTAAATTTAGTATAAAAACATATTCCTTGCAATTTTTGTTAACGTCGTTGTCATTGTCTTTCTTCTTCTTCAAAAAAGGTTTTTTGGCCTTTAGTTCACAAAAATTAGCGTTTCGTACCTGCGATCTCACATGGACTCATCAGTTGACTGTGAGGACCTTGTTAATACGCAATTTTTGTTAAATTCAATTCATCTTACATCGATTTTTTGACAAAAATACAATGTGAACTACACCCAACCAAGATTAAATTTCTTCTTTTTCTTTATCTTGTTTGATTTGGTGTGGGGCCGTGCGTGTCGGTAGTTAAGTTCTTGTTAATATTTTCAATTACACTAATAATGTAAATGTAGATCCATTTTCTTTATCTTTTAGAGAAATGTTAAAATCAGACTGTACCTACAATATAATAAACAATGATAATTTGTACCTCGGGAGCGATCTTAAGTTACAATTGGACAAAAATCTTATTTCAAGCTCTGAAGTTGAACGATTTAAAAACAACTGTATAAGCGTTTACGTTGAACTTTGCAAGCAAATATTACATAGGTTTGATTTTAAAAATAAAAATTTTCAGGCTTTGACCTTATTAAAACCAAAACAAATTGATCCACTAAGTAATCTTTTTAACTTATTTCCTAATATTATTAATTATTCTGATATGCAGCGAATCGATTGTGAATATAGAGAAATAAGTAATCTTGACTCTAAGGCCGGTATTCACCGAGCGCTCATAACTTAAGAAGCTCATAAAACTATTCACCAAGCAATATTAGTGAAGATCTACGAGCGCTCTTAAAAGTTAGGAGTGGCCCCGACCACTCCTAACTTACGAGCGCTCTCTTCGAAAGTTTGTTCGCTTGCGCGTGTGCCACGCACGCATTTGAATCGAATCCATGTGAGCAATGCCAAGTAGAAGAGTATCCATTTGCTGTCAAGACCAACATTCCACAACATTTCACAGTTTAGGTATGCCTGAACAAGAGAGAGTGGCTCTCATTTTCGAACTTCGAAAAACACTTGAGAGTGGTTGGTGAATACCCCACAGAAATTTCAAGTTAAGAGCCTCGTAAAGTTAAGAGCCGTTTAGGAGCGCTCGGTGAATACGAGCCTTAACCTGTGAAATGTTGTGGAATGTTGGTCTTGACAGCAAAAGGATACTCTTCTACTTGGCATTGCTAACATGGATTCGAGTCAAATGCGTGCGTGGCACACGCACAAGCGAACAAACTTTCGAGGAGAGCGCTCGTAGATCTTCACTAATATTACTTGGTGAATAGGTTTATGAGCTTCTTAAGTAATGAGCGCTCGGTGAATACCGGCCTAAAAGCTTAATATATGAAAGCTTTGTACTATAAAAATTGAAATATTTTGGAAAATTGTTTGTTCAATCAAAAGGGGCAATCAAAGTTTGGCCTTTCCATTGATGGCTAACTTTATTTCATCGATGTTAACATTACCAAAGTCTTCAACTAATGTTGAGAGAACTTTTTCTCAAATAAATTGATGAACAAAATTTTTTTTTTAAATAAGTAAAATTATTTCAACTTCTAATTCCCCGATTTCCCCGATTTTTCATGTGGAAATCTCCCGATTTCCAAAAATATCTTATGGCAACACTGCCCGGTTGTCAACAGTTTTCCCAGGTTGAGGGGAAAACCACCATTTTTGCCGATTTCTTTTGCCAATATGGAAAAAAGGGGACGGGGAAAAAAACCTATACGGGGAAAATATAATTTTATCAAAAACAGTATATTTGACCAAAAAAGGCCACTTTAACATCATAATTAAAGAATATTTTTTTTGTTTTTGTGATTTAGTTTTTAGTCCTGAAGACCTTTGTTATGTTTATTTTCTATTTTTGTTATTTTTCATGGATTATAATAATTTTTTTGTTTATAAAAAAATAAAAAAAATATATGAAAAACAATTAAAAACTGTTTTTTTTCTTCGGGGAAAAAAAACGGGATTTAAAAGAAAAAAGGGGAAAAAGAAAGGTTTTGGTGCCAAAAAAGGGGATTTTTTGTTTAAAAACCTGGAGACACTGTTGTCAGTGCAATGAAACTCATCTCAGATTACGTGTTGGCAAAATTAATTTGTTTCGAGTTGAAAGTTGTTCCTCGATTGCATAAATTTACTTGCTGGCATCCCTGTATGTTGTAATTTTTGTTTTAAATTATTACATGAGAAGAAACCAACGGTACATGCATGTTCAAAATTTTCTACGGCTTCGTCGATTTTAAGCCTAAAGGCAGGGAACGAGCTTGCGTTTGGAACTAGATATATATGAATGAATAAATGAATAATTTTGGGGTAGGTATAAAGAAAGTACGCATTCTAAAGCTCTTCCTCCAGATTTGTTTTGTTTTTTTTTTTTTTGAGAAACTTAAGAATTTGGAGTACGTTCAGAGATAGTAGTGCTATATCGATACCTTCCCGCAAGAATGTATTAAGCGACATTTTAAAAATTGTCCAGGAAACGAAAAAAACGTCTTATTTAGTTATTTTTTTGTGTATTTTATTGGACGAAACAAATTTAAAAATGTCGCTTAATACATTCTTACGGGAAACAAATCTGTTTCGTCCAATGAAATACACACAAAACTAATTAAATGAGACGTATTTTTTCTTTCATGAGTATTCGAGAATCTGCATTTGCAACTAAAAACGGCTCAGAAAATCGTCAATGTTTTCCTAGCCTTCGTCTTTGATTTGCATTTGTACATAAACATACATATATAGTTTTTAGTTGTATATTATAAAATATTGTATATAGGTGCAAGGGTTGAAAACAAAAGTTTTTTAAATAGGTCATAGTAAAAGAGATTCCACATTTATATACCAACTAATAAGGGATGCTTCAAGGCGATAAAAAATGGTAACCACAATATCAACCCTATCTCACCCATGACTACCAAAAATCAATTACACAAAACAAGACGACCGTATATTTACTTTTTATATATTTATGTTTAATATATAATTAATAGCAGTATGAAAGTCCATATACAGTTGTCACTCATTTTCTTTTTGTTTGTTTGGTAACTTGCATCGACATTCCCTTGACTTTTTTACTTGCGACTTATAGGTACTATATAAGGCAAGTTATGCATTCGTAAAAAAAATCGAACTCGAGATTTTGATCAAAGTTGACATTACGATGATAGCGAAGACGAAAAAAGTGGGTCTGTCAATTCTGTCTGTCTGTTCGATTACAGCTAAACGGCTCGGCCGATTTTCTTCAAACTTGGTAGATATGGGTTTTGATTTTTTAACCCCGGATGTTTTTTGATTTGATTTTTTAAGGCCAAAAATAACGGTACCTGCCATACGATTTTTTTTCGAAATTTTATAAATATTTTTTTTTTCTCAAAAACTGTCCCAACGATTTTTTTAAAAAAATTCAAAAAATTTAATTTAGTTAAACCTAGGTAATGGTTGAAAAAAAATTTCCAAAAAATGATTAGTTTTGGTACCCCCCTTGGGACCATTTTTTTTGTTTTTGATTTTCTCAAAATTGGTACCACCGATTTTGATCATTTTTTTTATGCTAAAGCTTCCCAGCAGTTTGAATATTATTGTGTATTCAAATTTTCCAAAAAAATTTTTTTTGATTTTTAAAAAAACTTTCAAAATTTGTTTTTCAAAACTCAATATTTCAAAAACCCCATGCTCGATTTTTTCAAAACTTGATAAATAAAAGTTTGGAAAAATAATCTACAATATATGAGAAAAATAAATTCATTTTACCTAAAAATAACGGTATACTCCATACAAATGTTAAAAAATGGTTTTCGAAAATCGTATTTTTTTCGAAAACGGTTCCGAGAATTTTGCTTAAATTTTTTTTCTTTCTATTATTTTTTAATATTTGTAATTTAATAAAAAAAATTTTGAAAACAAGATATTACTGACTGTACCTACCATAGAACGATTTTTTTAAATTTTGAATTTCTCATTATCAGCACAACGGATTTTAATGAAATTTCGTAGAGAGAAGCTTCTAAAAAGTTTAAAAAACATTGCATTTCAAAACTTTAAGAAAAATATTTTTTTCAATTTTGAAAAAAAAAATCAATTTTTTGTTTTTTGAAAATTCAATATCTCGAAAACGGCTTAATCCTTTTTTTGTAAATTAAATTTTTATTCATACAATTATAAAAACTTCAAATTGGCGTACCAACATTTTTTCTTAAAAATGTTTTAAAATTTTCTTGTATAAAACCTTATTTCTTAAGAAACCACTAAGTACAAAGACTTATAATTTTTGTTCTCGCATAAATCTATATTTGCTTGAATCACATGGCATCCTATTCTTACATTTAACTACTAAAGAAGTTTTTTTAGTCATTTAAAAAATGAATTTTATTCTTATGAACAATTTCTCTAATAACATTCATTTTTGAAATTCTTAGTCTTTTACAAAGGAGCAAGTTCGTGCGATCCAGTCGTGCATTTTATTTAGAAGGCAGACTAAACTGTCAGAAGAACGGACACTCTGAGCAAAACTAAATTGGACAAGAAACTATCTTGTATTAAATTTTACCTTGGGGTGTTTTCCATATTATTTTTTTTTACATCGTCTAGAGATTTAGACTACTTATTTCAATTTAAAGCGTATATATGAATATTTACTAAAAAGCGGGAATTCTGGATTGATTGTCTATTTTTAATATCAGTCAATCTTGTTCAAATCACGTTCAACAAAATTGTGTTGACCTAAACTTTTGGACCTGTTCTTAATGGAATTGTTATCACCCTATGCACTTAAATATAGATGTAACCTGTGACTAGTAGAAGTAGAAGTTGGGTTCTTCTACTTTTAACAAATAGAAACTCTTCACATTGTTGCGATATATCTTTAATTTTTTCTTGCCTTTTAACTTTGACAGTCTTTTCAACTATAGCTACGAGCTATATTTGCCAGACGGGCAGTAATACACGTTACTCCTTTAGATATCAGAAACTAGTTTAGACGTGATGTAAAGGTTGTCATGTGTTTCTCATAAAAACCGAACTTTGTATAGGTATAGGCAACCTGGAATAACTCAGAAATAAACTGGTCTGGATCAACTTCTTGCACAGAGCTAAACACATTATTAATACAGGGTGCGTTTTATGTTCCAGGTCTATTTGCTTTATGGTTGCCATTTTTTGGATGAATGCAATTTGTCAGTCGTAAAATGTGGTCGTTAATAATTTATTATAGAGCATCTAACGAACAACAACGTGTTGAAGTTATTTAAACATTTTATTTAAATAATTGTAAATAAATTTTCAATTGTCAATCATTTGACTTTGTCAATAAACAGAAGAGCCGCTATTTGGGTACTGAAAAATCTCGACTGATACACCAAAGACCACCACTTCCTCGCCTAACTATGTACCTATATGGTGTGCAATTTGAGCTGGCGCGGCGGGTGGCATCATTGAGTCATATTTTTTTTGAGGATGCCATAGACATTACTGTAACACTTACTTGTGCCCGAATTGTATCTTTAGGCCTACAGAACATAATATACCTACATAGGTACATTGAGAACCTTACGAGGAATTCTACCCGGTCGAAAAATGTCACAAAGAGGTGATATATGGACTTGCCCCCACGATCTCCTGTCAAAAACTACGGTTTATTTGACGACACCAACCCGCATGAGGTTCACCAGGTAAAAACGCATCCTCAAAAAGTTACTGTTTGGTGTGCATTTTGGGTGGGTTGGCTTTAGAACTACCAAATAACAATCAGTTTTAATGCGTTGATGCTAAATTTCTTTTGAATTTTAGCCCAAAATGTAAGTCTAAGCCCAAATGATTCTACCTATAGGTACCTACCGAAAGTAAAACATGCCACCACTGATTTTTTTGTAAGAAGGTATACAATATACATACTTTCGAACATTGGCTTGAAGATGTATCTACTAATAGGTATATCTATGCTATATAATGCCTTAAGTTCCTAAAGATGCAACCCAATCACACATCTCGAATTTTTGATTCAAAATAACAGCCGGAATGGTTGCTCCGCATTTTCATCATTTCGTAGGGAAAGCTGACACGCTGACACTAAGAAAAATACGTACTCAAAGGGGAGTCTTTCTGTCTTCATCTGTTTCGTATCTTTTTCTCCGCATGTACCTATATTGTGTTTTTTAGATATACGCTTACGTATGGATATGTAAATTTAGATATCAAGAAGCTGAAGCAAAAAAAAAAAAATACCAAAAAGCACACCAAGCACCAGTTTGAAGAAGTTAAAAAGGCAAAACATTCAACAACGTATGATCTGGCATGCCGATGCCACCCTTCAGATGAAAAATTTATGAGTAGAAAATAAAGCAGAAAATAAATAAAAAATGTTCCCTTCGTTTCTTTATCTCCAAATAAAAAAAAATCATAAAACAACTGACAAAAAAGGGGGACGTAAAAAATGAAAGGAGAACGTGTCTGGGGTCTGCTCCACCCATATATATGTACCTATATGGACGTGCGTGGCTCATACGTTTAAAAAAAACTGGAGATGGAAAAGACAAAATCGACCTTTTTCACTCATCTGCATTATGGGATGGAATAACAAAGCGGTTTCTTAACCCCAGCTCCAGTGAGCCCAGGGACGGATATACGAATTCAGGGCCCTTGGTTGTATATATAGTTATTAATTAAAAGCGACAAGTATTTATAGGGCATAACATTTTGGTTTTAATGTAAAGCGAATTAGAATTTTAAAAACTGTATAAATAAAAACATGGATGTAATAAATGTAATAAATAAAAATTTAAAAAAGCATGCAATTTATTTTTAACATTTATGAATCAACTCCTAAAATAATTCGAGTTCATAAACTAGAATTCCGGTGGACATTTTTTACGTTTATGGGCTGTGCAATTCAAGTATTGCCGAAGACTTCCTAGTAAAGGAATATTTGGAAATACATACGTATCGGAGACTTCGAGTAACAAGATCAGTTTCAAATACACGACGCGACGTAACGCGGGAACTCCACAAATAGGTAATAGGAATTTCAACTGATGAAAGAATATTTAATTTAATTTTTTAATTTAGGCTTTAATGAAAGCATCGCTTCCCATCGATAAGCGAAATCAAGCGTCATTGTGCATGGTTAGTTCTTGGATGGGGGGCCGTTCAATACCAACCGTGTGCTGTTGACATGTGTTTTTTCTGTTGTTCTTTCTTTTTGTGTGTCTCTCTCTGTTGTAATGTCTATGTCTATGCCGATGGTCTCAGTTGCCAGTGCTTTCAGTGTCTGTACTCCGTAGATTTATCTGCGGAGTAGTGTAATATGTAATGTAATATAATGACACTTAGCTTTGCAATTCAATAATTCCAGGCATAAAATTTCGAATGTACTGCATGGAGAAAATCTTTATCCATACTAACAATACACCTGAGTAAGAATTAAGAAAAGAGGCTTGAGTTTTTTAAACTGGTTGCTGAAGCGGAATCTCAATTTTCAAAAAATGGGATACCAAATGTTCACAATATTCATTCATGGACTGCAGAGAATCCCCGTTAAGGAAGACAGCCATCATTTCAATACAATGTTAGCGTCAATATATGGAAAATTGGAAACGGTTTAATCGGTTTAAACTTCCACACGTATGGCATTCTACCAAATATCTGGAATTTTCGCGAAACGATTTACCAGAACTCTTGGAGGAGATTCTACTGATTCAATTACTAGCTTCTTCACTTTGGTCCAGAGGTTAAGAATTGGCTAGACGAAGAGTATGGTAATTGTTAGATAAAAAGAAACGGACCAGTTCACTGGCTTTATTCAAATCCCCGAAAAATAATGCCAAAATTGGAGATAGACTCATATTGTTCCAAGAATATACTCAAGAATCATATCCCAATAAATCCCTTAAGAATTAGGGGACACCTGGTATTTACTCGTACATGTACCATCGGTAACTAGTTTGTACGCCAATAGTAAGTAATGACAAGTATTGGCGCAACACTTAAACATTTGAAACCTTCTCGAAACCAATTTTAGAATGGAAGTCGGCTATTAAAATTATGTGTAAGGGAAGAGCCAACTTTATGTTTATTTTGAATGACATAAAGTACATGCATATTATCGCTAAAGCGCTTGTCTAACTTTAACAGAACCAAATAGCTGATTTATCTGTTAAGAACATACTTTATCCAGATTGTCAAGAGTCATTTCTTATTAAGTCAAATTGGTGCAAAAATACTTTCTGATAATTTATTTAATTTTTTAACGAAAAATAAAGAATCTATCATATTTTATCTTGCAATATTGTACAAATATGTACTTACCAACGTACAAACTAACAATGAAGCTTAGTTTTTCATTTCATTTCATCTCATTTTTTTATTCATTTAGTGTCAACCTATTTATAATACATTTAGATAATTAGTACATAGAGATGAGAATAATATATACATTCTTAGCAACTATAAATTTTATAATAGGGAAGGATATTTAATTTGTTGGTAGGTATTCGTTTTGAGAAAAATTTTACAAAAACTCACTGGAAATTTTACTTAAACTAATATAAATACTTAAAACTAAGATAAAAAAAAGATGTAAACTAAGCGGCAATATTTTTTAATATTGAATTTTCATTTATTGAACATTTATACATAAGCTGCTCGTAAATTTTTGAGCAATTTTCTTTTATAGTAGGAATTTTTGCGATTTCATGCAACCCAATAGTTGAGAAATGCCAAGGAAGGTTTAAAATTGTTTTCAAAATCTTATTTTGACAAATCTGAATTTTTTTGTAGTGGCACTCAGCACAATAGTACCAACATGGAGATGCATATAACATAGCAGGTAGGAAAATAACTTTGTAAATTAATAATTTATTTTCAAGGCTTAGGTGGGAGTTTCTGTTTAAAAGTGGAAACAAGACTTTGATTAAAAATTGACCTTTCTTAACACTTTCGGAAGTTTGATGTGAGTAAGTTAAGCTTTTGTCAAGAATAACACCTAAATATTTAATACTTTGTTCCCATTGGACTGGAGCATTACACACTGAAAGATTTATTTGTGGAAAGTTGCTTTGCTTACGTTTCTTTGTAAAAAAGCAAGCTTGTGTCTTTAAAGGATTTATTTTGATTTTCCAGCTATAAAAATAGATTTGAACCGCATCAAGAGCATTTTGAAGGTTGAGTAAAATTTGGTGGCAACTATCGGATATACTGTAAATACATGTATCATGAGCAAAAAATGATCTCTTGCAGTGATTTAAGGCAGGGAAATCTGACACATAAATATTGTAAAGAAGGGGGGAGAGGGTTGAGCCCTGGGGGACACCCGCTTTAATAGCATACAACGGAGATTTATGTTGTGAAATTTCAACGAAGAACTTTCTTTCCTTTAAGAAACTTTTAATAATCTTTATAATATACATTGGGAGTGATGGAGCTTAGTTTTTATTTAAATAATATTCTAAGATAATTTTAATTTAATCTAAGCAACCACAGACAATATAAATATTTTAGAAAAATTGATTTATTCAACGAAAAAATATTTGTTTCCAAGTTGTTTGTGGTAATTTTCAATTTTTGTTTTATTGTGAAATAGTGTTACGTTACGTTCAGATACTTAAATTTGTTATAAGAATTGCTTAACACGTTTGAAATTATGAAAAAGTATGACAAAGTCTTTCAACTAAACTACTGCGTCAAGAAGAGTTTGTTTCCTTCCTTAAACGTTTGATGTTTAAAATTTTGAGCCAATCTTTTTAGGGGATAGTACTAACAAATTTGAAGAATATGTTTCGAAAATTTTTATAATCAATATTTTTTCAAATTTAAATGAGCCCCTTTAGGTATACAAATTTTGATTAAGTCGGTGAGAAAAAAAAATATAAAAATTCAGTTAGAAAAACTAAAAACCAAAACTAAGTACTGTTAGGAAATCACAACTACTTTGCTTGTTTTAAATTTGTTTTATGTATCAAGAAATCTTCTTGTTTTTATTTGCAAAGTACCTAATTCAAACTATTTTGTTTTTATTCTGGAATTTTTATTCGTAAGTTTCTGTTTTCTAATAATAGCCCTTTTCGATTAAACTTAAAATTCCATTTTTAATTGAGAACCGAACACTTGACTACTTTTTACTATATTGCATAAGTGCCTAAATTTGGGTTTTTAAAAACTTGAAAGTAGAGCGCCTTTACTAGCTGAACTTAATGGAGACGGAGCTACAACTGGAATAAGTGTCAAAATATTGGATACAAATTCAATAATTCGAACACAATGCAACGCAACTGCAAACGGAGCTGCAGTCGCAGCCGTATGAGTGTATCAACTTTGAACTTTTACATGCAGTACTTTTGACGATTCAAAATTCAACTAGTAAAACCAACGGATGCAGGCATAAAATGTTGAAATGAGCTTCAAGTTCTCTCCAATTTCTCATACAATGAGTTTGTTCGATACATTTGCAAAAGATAAAGATTTAAATCAGCTGATCCATTGGCATTGGCTGCCTTAAGGATTCACTTGGATATGATATCTAGAAAAGGTATGTATCCATTCATTTCCTGACCGGCCAATATCGGATTGCATGGGTTTCGTTTGGTTTCAAAAATCAGCTGATACGAAGAAAATTAAATAAAAGTATTTGTATGTCGGCAAATTGTAAACACCAATCAGGATGTTTTATTTATTTATTCCTTCATTAACTTTATAACAAAAACATTAAAAAAGGAAAATTTGGTTTGTTTCATCATTATTAATAAATTTATTTCTGAAAAATTAAAACAAATGAATGAATGAACAAAATCTTGCATAAAAACATGTTTTAATAGAATAGTATGGGATTCGATTCATACCTCCGGCGAAAGATTAGAACGCACTAAATTTTACGCCAAGTATTACCATAATAAGTAGTTTATTTATGGAAACTTTACTTTCAACTTGAATTAGGAAATGCCTTTTTTATTTTTTTTAAATAGATCTGATACAAGCAGAAGAATATCTAACAAAGAAGTATTTTTACATAATTCTTCACTCTGTTACACCTAAAATCCTTTCTAGTAAATCCGCTACTGAAAAAGAAGCAGAAAAGTTGTAATATTTAGATATATGTATGTATTTACATACACACATCGAAAGGGAACTCTTAAAAAAAGGCTGGTCGTTCGTTCATCCTTTCGCCCACCCCTTTCCTATTACGTAGTACATACAGTACACTCATGGCCGTTCTGGAAGAGGCGCACCAATGGGGAAGAAACTCTGGAATCAACCGCATTAGCATAAAAGCAGAATCACATTTGTGTTTGAAGATGGAGTTTTGCTGCTTTGTTTAGGGTTGCTCCGGAATAAAAATGGCTTGAAGTCAAGAAGTGAGTTCACTTGAGATTTTGCAAAATATGGAGAAAAAGATGGCATTCCTAATGGCATGGCAATGGGATCACTCTTTCGACTCCCTCACTACGGGATATGGAAACAATTTTATGTTGAATAAAATAAGGTATGCAAAAAACGTTGATGTAGCATTGTTTCACTTTTATTTTTATTTATTAAACTTTTGAACTTTGACGTATAGGATTAAAATTTTTTTTCTTGGTATAGGTGTATTTATAGAAAAAAACAGTGAATCATTTAAGTACCTACAATCGATAGAAAAGTAAAATACAAGAAACATATAGGTAGGTATTTACCTAAATCATTTTTAAGTTGATAAGCTCATTTTGAACTGACTAGTAGTACCACTTGAAATAAGGTTAGTGCATTGGAATGTCATATTTATTTATTTATTACAATTCGTTAAATGCTAACGTGAACAGTTCTTATAAAATAAATGCTTAAAAACTACTTAACATTAAAATTTAATCCAAACTACTATAAAACAATGTCTTAAATTTGAGATTTTTAAAGTTGTCATATGGTGAACTTATTAGAAAATAAAATTTATTAAATATTTCGATTAATTGATTGATAGGGCTATGAGCACCATAGTTCGATCTACTAAAAATTTGATTTAGTGGTTTTTGGAGTCGTATACTCGATCGACTAAAACTAAAGTTAAAACGAACAAGAACCGATGGTGATGTTATTGCTCCATTTATTATTGCCGTAATAAAACAAAATTGTAAATATTTTCTATGGTTTGTCAACGAAGGAAGGTTAATAAAAGTAAGCCTTTGTGAATAAGGGGGCAGAACGCTTCCAGGAAGCCAAGGAAGAAAACGGAGACAAAAGCGCAAGAATCTCTTCTGAATCGCTTCAATTCTCATTATATGTATAGAATAATAATGCTAGGAAGTGACAAATCCTTCAATAATATCTCACAACATTAAAGGTTCTACTCATCCTAGCCGTTAGGCAGAATATCGTAGCTCCCGTCTATATTTTCGCCGATAACACGCACACATGAATAGTTGAGAGTTGTAAGTCGCTAAAGTTAGGATCTATGCGAGCCGATGATATTTTTGTAAGAAATTCTCAATGTTATGCACTAAATAGTTTGCAATTCGACAAAGCAGACGACCACACGTGAAAATTTCAAAAGGAACTTTTGGCATTCAGATATGACCCAAAAATTGATTACGCCGCGGATGTATCGGTGAACTTCGGGACAATGAACGCTGTTTGGCATTATTGCTATAGACTTTGAGGTTTTATTACGAACCGTCCGGTTTATGTTGTGCAAACGGAGAGATAAAATTACCACAGTTCACCCCGCAAACGGCTCTTAAAATCATTGGCGCAAAATTTCAATTGAATCAGTACGGTGAGTTGGTCTCGTAAAGTTGTCTGCCTGATTTTCTGTAAAAGAAATTACATTGCATTCTTTTTTAAGCTTGCACTATACTGAAGAATTTGTTTTAGCCATTTAAAAAATTATTAACATGTTCCATGCGTTCTCTCTCTCTTTGTGCAAGGTCAATCAAATTTCACATTTGTGAACTAGACAGCTGCAGTTTACAAACAGACAAGCAATGGAGCGCTATACTCCGCAAGAGTGTGGAACAATTGTGTCGATTTTCTTGACCAATTAGCGGTCGGTGGTGTTAGAACAGCGTGAAGTTCAACGTCGATTTCCTAATCGTGTCGCAACAACTGGGCAAACATTCCGGCGCTTAGATACTCGACTCGAACAGACTGGAACCACAGGAAACCACATGCAGGGCGTGGTCGCCACCGGACCAGTTCGGACGAGAATATCGCGGCTATGGCTGCCGTTGTCGCTGAGAACGTAAAAACATCAACCAGACGACAGCCCACGAAATTGCACATCGCCAGACGGACACTACAGCGAATTGTGTGAAATTACTTAAAGTGAAAGACTTACACATGTTCCCCTACGAAGTGCAAACAGTGCATTAGTTAATGCCTGCTGACTCCGTCCCGTGTGAATGACTGTCAAGCCATCCTTAATCTCAACAACGAAGAGGAAGACTTACAGCCCGATTCTCCCCAAAGTCACTGATGCCTCACAAGTCACAAGAAGAGGTGAAATTGATTTTGTGACTTTTTCGAATTCTGCCGCTCAGTCACAACTTGTGAGAGTCACAAAAACAATCGAAACTGTGATCTTCTTCAGAGCAGGTCACAACTCATAAATTTTCAATGTTTCTTCATTATTATTCATTATATTTTATAAGAAAATTTTCTAGATTTGTGAATAATTGTGAGTACACGAAAATGGAAGTGGACTTTGTTCTAGTGAATATTATTGCTGATCTTTCCCACGAAAATGAAAAGTACCATTTTTACATAAACACAAATTTTTTTAAGAAACTAATCGTATCAAGAACTTTGCAGCGCCCAGGGCTTTTAAAAACTTTGAGAGATACAAATGATCCATTCGCTCTCCAAAACAATACATTTATAAAGTAATTTCTTCGTTTTGAATAATCCAGCTATTAAAATAATGACGCTTAAAAATCTCACCATGTTGTGGTGAGTTTCGTTGTGAGTTTTCTTGTAACGATTAGGGGGAGAATACCAAAATGTTATCGAATCACAACAATCCTCACAAGGAATAGTCACAAGAGCTTGTGACTTGTGACTCCTCACTAGGGGAGAATCGGGCTGTTAGTGTCGAAAACCATTATGAGCCACGACTCACGAGGCGCATTTCCACTTAAGCTGTTACGTCAATAATCAAATCTTTGTTGCACGGGTACTGAAAATCTACGTGTGGTGCACGAAGAGCCATTACATCTACTCAAAGCCACTGTGTGGTGCTTCGTCCACAAAAGAGGAGTGATAGAGCCGTAATTGTTTAAGGACTCCATCGGCAATAAGGTCACTGTTACTGGCGAATGCTACAGGGCCATGATAAACGACTTCTTACAGCCGGGATTGTATGAGCGAAGGCTTGGTGAAAATGTAGTTTCAACAAGACTGTGTAATCGCACACACATCACGAGCCACAATGGATACTGTTAAGGAAGCGTTTGCTGGTCGCGTTATCTCCCGTTTGGCGATCTGGTTGGCCAGACTTTTTTCTTAGGGGCTATTTGAAGTCGCGAGCTCATGGAGCCTTTAAGGAGAATATTCGACAGGAGTACGAACAATTATCACCGGAAATCTTGCGGAAAGTCATGAAAAATACTATAAGGCGGGCACAAATGTGTATCGATATTGGCGGCAGACACTTGATATCATCTTTTCAACTTAGAAAAAATTGTAAAGGTCCAAATAAAGATTTCCATCAATCAAAATCATTTTTTTTTATTTAGTAAAAAAGGAATTAAAAAACAAAATTGGCTGATTAATTTTGCGCCACCTTGTATATAAATCATTTATAAAAGAGCAAGTTTGTGCGACATATAGTCTGTATTTAATTTGTCAATGGAGCGATACAATCATTATGTCTTTTAATTCCAATTTGTTGGGACCACTTTAAAACAATAAGGCTCCAATCACATTTTAATAATTCATTTTATGCTTTTCTTGGCGACAAATAAATTATATTAAACGTATAAAAGTAATTCAACAATTACAGTCATATTTTTTCATTTTTCTTAAAATATCTCTTTGAGGTTACGCAATTTTGTCTGCTCGACTATAACTTAAGAGCAGTGGCGTAGCGTACCATCTCGGCGCCTGGGGCGGGAGACCCATTTTGCCGCCCTTATTCAATACTAAATAAAAATTAAATTTCGGGAAGTATCTTTTATTGAAAGTAAAATAGGATCAGCGGTTCCATAACCGGATTCTACGGGCCTTACGAATGAGGCTCGTGAGACAAATCTGCATCTGCGGATTCATCGCCATGCATGCGTTTTTTCCTGCGAATTCTTCTCGTTTTGAGTTCGATTCCGAGTTTTTTCCAAAGAGTCTTAGAAAAGTCGATTGCGGCTTGGACGAAACGGTCTCTTCTCTCCACTAGGAGAGCTTTTAAAACGCAGAGTTTCTGAGCACACTTTGCTGCAGGTAAATCTGTGCGTCATCTTCTTCAGGTAGCTCTGCAGCTCAAAAGCCAAGAAAAGTGAGGAAGTTTAATGACTGCATGACTGTCAGAAGAAGACTGAATACTGATCCGTCAATTCTTACAGTACCTCGATAACTTCCACAAACTTATTTTTAAGCGTCTTTACAGTTTCACGAGGTTCACTTCTTCTGCAGGCTTGTGACTAGATGCTTGAGGTACTTCTGGTGAGTCGACTTCGTCTTCGTCTGCACGTCTTCTTCTTCTGCCTGTGAAATAAGTTATGCATTCCCATTAATATTGGCCGCAGGACAATTCTAGGCCACTCACGATTGTAGATGGAGGAATCTTACTTACATTGGAGTCACTTCCGCTGCTGCTGGATGCCGCCGAAGACGTTAACGTAGCTTTTGAACCAGAACTAGAACTGCTGCTTCTGCTTCTTTCTTAGCCTTTTTCTTGCGGTATTCCCCGCTGCTTCCTTTAACTCTTTTCATTTTCAAAAACTAGTTCAAAGGTTGAGTGAAGTACTAAGTGTTTAGTTTTAGAAGATTCAACAGTATTTAAACTATAAACAACACAATCGGAACAACTTTCTGTGATGCGGGAGGGAGCAAAAACATTGAGCTGGCTGAGACTAGAATAAGGTTTCCGTGCGTCGAATCCTAGTTATCTTATCATATCTCGCATATGCATATCATATGTTTCGGAACACTCCCTTTCAGTTTCGCGAGAGTTTCGGAATGTTTTGTTTGATGATACGGAATGCACTCTTACGGCCCTACTCACCGTCTACGAATTCACGAAAATCAGCAGAGAGCGGTCAACGACGAACCACAGATAGGGTGGCAAATTTCGAATTTACATCATTGTTGTTTGTTGACTTGTCAAACGATCTTTCATGAAACATATGATTTCTACTCTACCTGCATCACCGGCGACATTTTTCCGCCCCCCTAGGCCTGCCGCCCGGGGCGGACCGCCCCCTCCGCCCCCCCTACGCTACGCCACTGCTTAAGAGGCTCTGCCGATTTTCTTTAAACTTGGTTGATATTATTTATATGTTTTCCCCCTCATGGTTTTTCTTTCTTTTTAAGACCAAAAATATCGGTACCTATGAAACATTTTTTTTTCGAGATTTTACAAAATATTTTTTTCTCAAAACCTGTTCCTTAGATTAAAAAATAATATTTTTTGTATTTAAAAAAAAATATTTTAACTCTTATTTTATCCGAAAGTAAAGTAAATATCATATTTTTCTCAAAAAACGGAAACTAGAATTTTGATAAAAATTTTTCGTCCGCTTAACTTCGACGATCTATAATTTCAAAAAAAAATAATACGAAATTACTTATTGTACCTTACCTATCATAAGTTTTTTAAATAAAAACCGGATCGTGCGATATATAAATAAAAAAAATAAAAATCTTCTTTATATTGGCTTAATTAAAATAAAAAAAAAATATTTCTCATGTATCAAAATATATTTCAGATCAATTGAAGGCACCTTTAAAAGCGTAGGAAGGCGTTTCACCTCCTTTAGTGACGTTGCACTAATATGAAAATTGATTTATAAATGAATATACCGATTACGCTTTTTAGAGGATTTTAAAACTAAGATTTAAGATTTCTGTATATGTAAATGCGGCAACTAGGTATACAGTTGTAATATGTACATTGTACATAATTATGTAAATAAATGCCCCCCCATTGTATTTACACAGAACACAGTAACATAGAGCCATAGAGGTGCACACAGGAGGAGCCAAGACGTCTTATGTATAGTCGATATTATGTATAGACATTCACTTATATTTTTTAAGTTTATTTCCACGAAATAAAACAATTCAAACAATTTTATTATATTATGTGCTAGTAGTTAGTAGCTTTATATCGAATTAAAAAAAAATAATTTGTCTATTGAATTATCGCCAAGTTCATTGGGCCTTAATTCGCTTTGAGAAAATTAAATGCCAAATTTTAGCACCTAAAATTATTTAATTTTTAGCGAATGAATTTGCTTGGGCCTATTTCACGGCACTGATTAAAATACACTAGATTCCTGACAGATGACGCATCAACTCATACTAATGCATCTACCACATTCATCCCATTTCATATGGGATAGTTTTTTAGATCAACTACATTACATAATAATTTCGTAATAAAATGTAATTTTCTTTTGTCGTCTTTCAAACTTCTTCAAAACTTTCCATCAAAAACTCAGGTATCACACAAATAAACTAAATCTAAACGTGAGGCAGATAGGAATAATTTTTCAAAGAGTTTTATTTTATTTAGAATTGTACCAACCTATAAATATTTTACTGCCAAAATGTTATTTCCGTTATCATCGCGTGCTAAAGTTAATGGTATTATTTAAATAATTTGTCATGCAAAGACAACGTTTAACTGCAAGAGTGATTTTTTGTATACTGTTTTGTTTCTTCTTAATATCTACCTAGGCACAAATGCATGACTCTATATGTACTCAGCTTCACCCTCATATATGTATGCACTACCGAAAATAACTTAATGTCCCATTTACAGTTAAATATATCATTTTAGGACACACAAAGCCATTAAGTCCACATTGTAGACCTTTTGCCTTTACTCATATGTATGGAACAATCAACACAGAGTTCCATCGCCATTTCAAATCTCCCACATCACTTCATCTCTTCTCACGGAGCCATTAATCAAACAATCTGCTGGAAAGTATCTCTAAATAAGCAAATTCACAAAATCGGATGACAATAAAAAATCACTTCGGCTCACTATTGGGGAATAAAAAACTAAGCAAACATAGCCAACAAAAAATATCTTAATAGACATAGAAATGGCGGTCGCTTCTCTTACCCAAAGGACTTTCAAGGACTAACACCATCGTCACATCACTACTAACACTATACCAGCAACAAAATATCCTTGTTTCCTAAAACCTAGATATAGCACTCGATTATGTCAATCGAAGGAAGAGTAAAAAATAAACTTCTCGCCCATGAGTGGTTATTTAGGAGAGGATATGGGTTCCATGGAATCAACAAAAAATAACAAATTTACCTTCAGATTTCCATAAGGATATGCGGTTGACTCCCTAAGCACTCTGAATGATTCCTGAGAAGAAACATTTTTTTATTCTTCCGTTATGTTACATTTTCCAATTTTCCGTGGCCCTTTGTCCAAGTTTTTTTTTATTGTCCTTTTACCTTCCTCCACACCCACTCACCCAGTAGTGATTATGGATCAATTTGAAAAAGGACGAATCCCCATTCGTAACAGGCGAACCATACGTAACCACAAACTACTCTTCGGAAGAGGAAACAAAAAAGAAACTTAAGCGCACATCATTTATTATCCATGCACTTGGGGTGGGAGGAATTCCTTTTCCCTCTATCTTCCGATATAGGATGTGCAAAAAACTGAAAACGTTTTGCGAATGATATTATCAAGTCTAACATTGACATTTCTATATAGGTTTCTTTTATTTTTACCACATTTGTTAGGAATATGTTTGATATTTTTTGCAAACAATCTCATTTCTTTCACTTCATATTTCCCAAACTTGTTCAATTTTCTTAAAAGATTTCAGCTTTTGGAATTGCAAATATAATGTTTAGGTAAATATTGGCAATTTAATATAAAATACAGTTCAAAATTTGTAGTCTAAATTCGAGTAGTAGGGGAAGGTGGCCTAAAATGACCCCCCTAAGGAAAATGTGTCATATCTCACAAAAATGTCACATTTAAACTTAAATGTTATATTCTTTTCAAAGCTATAACGCTTACATTTTTTTGCTTTACAAGTGTAAAAAGTTTCAAAAATAATTTAAGTATTTAATTTTCAAAAACTCTTCAAATTCCAACGATCAAAATTGTCCGGGTAAAATGGCATACTGGTATGCCTTTTACCCTTGCAAGTAAAACAACATGCCAAGTAAACCAAAACCCATTTTCAATTTAATTCAAGCTTTATTTTAAACAAATCATAGTTCAAAGTAAAATAAACATAAACAAAAATCAATAAAACAACAAAAATCAGTTTAAAACAACTTCACTTAAAACAAAATAAGGAAAAGTAGAAATTATAATAATACGAGTATGTACTCAATTATTGCAAGTACTTTTTTTTGACGGCATTTAGGACTTTTGTTAATGCATTATCAGTTCAGGACTGCGTCTCTGTACATCGTTTATATTTTCCAACCATTTTCACTATAAAGAAAATGAAAATATGAGGGTAAGTATAAAATGCCACACTGTGCCATTTTAGGCGAGTGCTTAGTAGGCCATTTTGCCCATTTACGGTTCTTTTATTTAAGTTTTAATTCTGAACACACTGAAATGGTTATGAGCCAACTAATTTTAGTAAATTAATAAGAAATACTAAATACTTACATTCATTTACTGTTTTCTCCAAAATTGAATGTTTTTTATAATTCTTTTTGTCAACAAACTTTTTACAACATTTTATTGGTTCTACTTTTGTAGATGGCTAGAGACAGTTTGACCTGTAAAATTTCAAACAATAGCTTGAAGCTGCTAATATTTCGCTTATGTCAGTGATGCCAGATAAACTTAAGAATTGTGTTACCGAAACCTTCTAATTCTGTTGGATTCTAAAATTTCTAGCAAGGGGGCCATTTTACTTTGGTGGGCCATTTTAGGCCATATTCCCCTACATATATGCATAGTCAAATAAGTCTCCGTAGGTACAGCAGTTTATTTTTTGATAATTTTTAAAAATATTGAATTTAATATAACAAAACTTCTTGAAAAGTACCAAAAATGAAAGAAATAATAAAAACTTATAGTTTTTCAACAAAAATAAAGCATTTTATTGGACAAAAAATTCACAGCACAAAAAAAAAATGAACTAAAAAGTCTCCGTACACTAAATTTATTTGGTAAACTTTCTTTAAAAGAAACTAAAATAATTAATTTAACTTAAGAAAAAAAAGAGTGTGTGTACTGACGTACGCGCGCTAGAAGTAAAACTTCTTTTCCCTCAAGCTAAGCCACTGTAAGATTCTAACCTATAAATGTACAAACATTTTGTACAAACCAACATAAGAATTAATTGCTAATTAAGATTGTAATGAATCTACAAATTTGTTATATAGCCTATTAGTTTTCGAATTGTTAAAAAATGAAACAATTCATTCCTCACTTATCATCTCTAGAAAAAAATGAGTTTTGTGACATAGATGTAAAGTACTATTTAGGTGCGTTCGTCTTTTGACGATACGGATCTCTACTTTTCGTTGGTTTTTGACTTTTCAGTGCTTTTTGGAAACATAAAAAAAAATTCAATTTAAAGGTAATTCTAGTATAGTCATGCAAATTGAAAGATGTCAAAATCACTTCCAAATACATTTTTTTTTTTTGAAATATTTCTTCGAATTGAAAATGATTTGCAAAATAATTTAGGAAGTTTAAATTGGAACTCAAAACTGTTTCAATTATACAAATGATGCAATTAGTTTTGGAATGACAGCTTGGTCTATCTGGCACTTTCTTAAATTTATTGAGAAAATCAACCCAGGTAGAGCAAAATGGATGGCGTTCTTTTTGACGCACAGATGGAGCTTTTTAACGCACATGATTACTAAGCTGGGTGCATATCATAAATCGTGAAAGGACACTGACGTCTAAAATATCAAAATTTCAATACTATAGCCATTTTTTAGTAGATTTTTATCTCCACTTAAATTTGTCAGATGGTGTCATTAAAATCCAATTGAAAACGACAGACAAAAGTTTTAATAATCATGCCCGATTCATAATGTGAAGAGAACACGAAACGAGAGCGAGACATAATTCACTGTCACCAGGGTTCGGACTTTACTTCGATCGAAGTAGATCTACTTCGATTTTGAGAGAAAAATTTAATCTACTTCTCTACTTCTCTTTTTTATGATCTACTTCTCTTTGAAATTCTTAACCAACATATTTAAAGATAGCGTTGAACAATCTGTATTAAATAAAAAGCAAGTTAATGCATCGTTTAAACGTAAGCACCGTGGAAAATTTACTGTTTTCAACGTCACTTACAGAAAAATTAAAGATATTATATGAGCCACCTTTTGAATTGATAAAATTCATACAAAAGTACAAGTTCGTTGATGGAAAATTTACTTTGAAATATGTAGTTATATTTAATTTAAAAAAATTAAAAGTCCGAAATCAGAATTTACTTATATATGTTATGTTTATATAATTTAATTTCTTAAAACTACTTCGAAAATTTTGGATCTACTTCAGTTTTTTTCCGTATCTACTTCGAAAATTTAAAACCTAAGTCCGAACCCTGACTGTCACCTTTTCGTTGATATAAAATAGTTCCGCAATTAATTAGGCCTGGAGCATAAATTAAAATTTTATTTTCGCAACTGTTTTGTTGGTAAAATGAGACATATGGTAAATATATCACACTCTATTTACTTGCGATATACATAGGTACTATAAGGAAAGTTCTGCATTTGAAAAAAAAATCGAACTCGAGATTTTGATCAAAGTTGACATTACGATGATAGCGAAGACAAGAAAAATGGGTCCGGCAATTCCGTCTGTCTGTCTGTATGTCTGCCTGTCTGTCTGTCTGTCTATATGTCTGTACCTCGAACTACAGCCTAAACTACTGGAGGTATTTTCTTCAAACTCGGTAGCTAAAGGTCTTCGGTGATTCCCTAGAGGAGAAATTGAATTTTTTTTTTAGATCCAAAACTAACGGTACCCCCATACACCCGTAATGCAAAATCTTATTTATCTCGAAAACGGATCTAACGATTTTGATAAAACAAAATTATGTGTGATATTATGGACATGGACTACATTTTGGCCAAAAAAAAATTTGGGGAAAAATTTTATTAACGGTACTTGTCATAGAACGGTTTTTTTAATTTTCGACTTTCTCATTAACGGCTCTAAGGATCTTAACCAAAAATTTTCAGCAGGAGCCACCTTAAGTTTAAAATAATATTGCATATAAAAATATTCGAAAAAATATTTGTTGTTTTTTTGAAAAAAAAAAATTTTTTTTTTGAAAAATCAATATCTTCAAAACCTATGAACGATTATTTTTTGAAATTATTTCCTAAAATTAATATTATTAAATACTTAAAATTCGCATCCCATATTTTTTTTTATTATTTATTTATATTTATTTATTTTTATTATTTATAATTCTGTATTGTGTAGGATAAAGTGTTCAATGTTTTAAATAAATAAAACCATAAAAAAAGATATATTTGTTTGTGTTCTTTTTGAAAAGAGAAATGGTTTTCGATTCAGAAATTGTTCGGCCACATTATTCATTGTTTTGTTGGTAAGTTGTTATGGTTTCTTTTATTAAAAGAGCATTATCTTTCGGTGATAAAAGGTGTTCTTAAAGTGTTTTAAATAACCTCTAACAAAGTTCGTCATTTGTCGTTTTGACATAGACAATTTTTTACCCCCAACGCCGGAAAAGTAGTTTTACTTTAAAAATATTTTTAATACCTAGTAGTACCGAGTGCTCGGGTGCTAAGGAGTCAAACACATAAGTAACCGTCGTCAAAAATGACCCTTCCTAATTATTGTGCTCTAAATTTGGTCAGAGCAGGGCATTTGCAGAGGAAATGGAGGACTGTTTCCTTTTCCCGCTGGTCCCAACAGGTATGACAGTGAGGAATGCCTAAGCTTCGCTGCATGCTCTCCTAGCTACGATCATGGCTATGTCTTTCTTGGGTCTGCATATCAGATCAAGTGTTCGGAGTTTATTATAGGTTAGCAAAATCTTTCTAGATATAATGCAGTTAGTTAATATGTCATACCTACGGTTTGATTCGCTAAGAAAAATTAAGAGAAAATTGCGCTTCATAACTCTGAGCGGAATGTTGACATTTTCCGCAAGTGAGTTATGAAGGTCTGATACTTGCCTGGCCAGATCGTCCGCGCGTTCATTCACATCAATGCCACAATCACCTAGAACCCAGATAAGAGTGACATTTTGGTTAATATTGAAAAACATTTGCTCGAAAAATTTTATATACAATACTATTTGAAGTTAACAAGCGCTGCTGTATAAAAATTTTGGTCAAAATCGTTACAGCCGTTAATGCGAAAGACGAAAATATAAAAAAGGGTTCTATGACAGGTATCATTAATAACATTCTTTTCCAAACTTTTGTTTATCCATGCCTATAATAGCACACAACATTTTTTTATCAAAATCGTTATACATAGCTGTTATCGAGACAAATAAGATTTTGCCTACAGGTTGTATGGCAGATACCGTTAGTTTTGGAGCTAAAAAAATTCAATTTCTCCTCTGAGGAATCACCGACTCTTAATACCAAGTTTGAAGAAAATACCTCCAGTAATAGTTAAAGCTGTAGGTCGAGGTACAAACATGCAGACATACAGACATACAGTAATACAGGCAGACAGACAGATTTGCCGGAAACACTTTTATTTGTGTTCTCTATCATCGTTATGTCAACTTTGATCAAAATCTCGAGTTCGATTGTTTTCCAAATGCATAACTTGCCTTATAGTACCTATAAGTCGCAAGTAAAAACAACTTTATTCTTCAAAGTACGATTATATAAATATGTTGAATATAGACAGGTAATAATAATACAGAATTAATAGAAAAGCAATATAAAATTGATGATCTAGCTTGAAATTAAGTTTAAGCTACTAAATATCTACACATAAATAGGAACATAATTCTAGGAATCATAATTGGTTTAAATCAATATTGCTAAGTAAGCTGAATAACTATTTGAGTTGAAAGGATGTTGATGGTTAATGATCTTGAAGGTGTCTTAAGAATCGACTGGGATCGTAACTCGCGAAACGTTTGCATTTGCAATAACAACATGGCCACCACAATCTACCCTTCTGCTTCCTCCTTCCATCAACGTAAACCAGAATTGTTGTATGTTATCGGAATTAAAAACAGTTCGGTTATGATATTCGATTCTGTTAGCTACAGATGACTTAGCCTTACCTCGAAATTGGCTTCTTAAATTTAAACTACTAAAAACATTTATGACTTTCGATCGATTAACAGAAGAAAAGTTTTTAAGTTCTGCATCCAAGTCCAAGCTGACATTTTGTTGAAAACCTTAATAGATTTAGATTTTTTTAGATTAGATTGATTTTATTAAATTAATCATTTAAATATACATTTCATATCATTTATCCAAAATATCTGTAGCATGGCAGAATGCCGTCTGCCAGATTGACAATAGAATATTTTCTTTTACATATTTGCAAAAAGTTATCCTAACCTTTCAAATTTACAAAACTTATACCAGATTATCTTAAACAATGTTTTAAATATTTTTAATTTTAAATGATACCATTATTATTGTTTTTTTTTTTTAATTTTTATTAACCGATAACATTTTCATAAATTACGATTTACAAAAATGTTTACTTTTCCGAATATTCTTTTGATTTAAGTATAAGTAAAATATATAATATTTTTATATTTTATAGAAGATTTTTTAATCCGGCATAAGCTTTTTATGTCGTGTAGCATATCCATACTCCAAAAAATAAAACATCCACAAATTCAAATTTCCCGCTTCAAATCACATTCCACAAAATTCCGTTTTTTCAAAATAAATTATTCAACTTCTTGAACTCCTTATGAAAAGAGACAGACATACAAGAAAGGTAATACAGCTAGTTGTAAAGCGAAGGTTGAAGGTGTTGGTCACGCGGTGGAATTAATCTAATTATTTTAGTTTGTAAATTATTAAATGTTTAAAGTAGTATTAAGAAACAATAAATAAAGTGAATTATTTATATATTAAAATAAAAAACTGTGTTTCATCTATAAAGAATACTACAGTCGTTATACCATTTTAAACTTTCTTAGGTCTTCCGCTCATCGCTTTTTTGCTTGTCCTTTTGGTCTTCCCTTACAATTGATTGAATGTTATTTGTGGAGTCAGAAAGAAGTATCACATCATCTGGAAATAAAAAACTTTCCCATTTCAGTTCTTTAAAAATATCTCTAAATACTAAAGAAATGTGTATATTGGTGGAGATAGCGGATATTCTTGTCGAACACCTCTTTAAATTTGGAACCACCATGCAATTCTATCCTGAAATTAAACAGCTTTATCGTTCTTGTGAATGCTTTAAATTGTCCTCATAAATAACAGGGTAAATAAAATAAACCATTAAAACTATAACTTTTTTAAACAAGATCGAAATCATACCTGAATATTCAACATTTCAAAAAACGTGGATTACTCTCAATCTACTAATGTTATTAGTATTTTGCAGGCCCGACCGTCTTGTTTCTACAATATGTTACTCTTGTGTGGTCCTCATTATAAACCTATCCCTAATTGCAATCCTATCCTTTTTTTCTTTAATGTAACCCAATCCCTTGAATATGTATTTCTATTTCACAAAAGGCAGAGCAATGCAATAATCTTTGTAAAAAATGCTTAAGTAAAGAAAACACCAGCATAATATTTTAAAGAATTACAATGGGTTCCTTATAATTGAACGCTCCCTAGATTTTTCTCTAAAATCCTTAAAAACCACACATTTGCTAAGAAAATAATAATTAGTTTTAATGGCAACCAGAAGGATAATGATTGGGCTTATATTTTTGTTATACACTCCTACACAGTAACTCTTTGAATCCTTAGAGAAAAGGAATATTCCCTTTTACCTCTCTAATAATGAAATTATTTTGGAAACACACGTATCGCAAACCCTTCTGCCTCTATGTGGAAATTGAAATGGAATCACTTAGCCTATCGTTGTCCGTCTCAACTCCCATGAGTGTAGTGCAAAATGAAATTGCAAGATCATTAATTAAAATAAACGAGTTGCTTTATTTTTTGTTATCCTTTCACTACACAAATACCTGGAGCGAATTACTGACAAGATTAGATTTTTTGTTATTTGATAGTGCTGAGTTGTCTGACCACTCATTTTTTCAACAGTTAAGTGGACTCCACAGGAGAAAAATTGGTAAATTAAGTACATTTTAATGATCGTGAGAGGACAGATGAGAGTTTGTGATATTCCGTTTCTTTTTGGTTCCTAATAGATTAAAACAGAAAAACAGGGTTTTTGAGGCATGTACTCGTATTTTTTGTTTCAGGAGTACTGCTTCTTGCAAGGAAGTCACAGATCCTTGGATTCAAGATGTGATGAAAAAGTGCCGTTCATCTTGGCCGTTAAAATTCGCTAAATTCCTGCCTACTGACAACACGAGCAAGAGGATGGCTGAGAGTAGAAAGTCACTAGAAATTGCTTCTCCAAAATCTGTTGTGGTATTTATTTATTTTTACATATATCTACTTGGATAAGATTTTAATCAAGAAATGCTTGGTCTTTTAACCCTAGACCCGTGTCTATGCTGTCCGTGTCCAGCTTTAAAATCAAATTCAAATAAAATAATTGAGTTCTTCGTAACATTAAAATTGAATGGTCGCCTAAAAATTATAATAATAAAAGAATAACTAACGTGGGGTACTAGCTGACCTTGTAAATAGTAGTTACATTTTTGAAATTATTATTTTATTTTTAAAGAAGTGCAATCATTTTGAAATAGTATACTTAAGCCAGAAAATACATTTTGTAGATACGAAATATTATATTCATTATCTAAGTAATTCACTTGCATTTTAAAGAATTTACTTTACAGATTTTCTCAATATTTTAAAGGTCCATAAAATCCAGTTCATAAGTTAAATTGAAAGTTAAGAGTAGTTATAATGCCAATGGGAAGATTAATAAAAAGATTGATTGAAATTTCAACAATTGAAAGACTGTAAGGTATAAATTAAGGAGTTTCTCATTGGAATATTAGAAACTACTTTGCTTATTATAACTAGAACTCTTTTAGAACCTTAAAAATAAATAGATGCCGAAGAGGCCAACTTTATGTGAGATTATTTTTGTTTGCAGATTATACGAATTATATACAAAAAGTGTTTCGAAAATGTTCATATAAGCACATCCCCAACTTACTAAACCGTGCTGCAACTTAGACTGAAAAAGTCCGTAGTTATTCAAAGTTAATATTTTCTTCGAACAGAAAGGTTTAAATAAGTACATCTTTCGAGTTGTGAGGTTCATATAAGTTCTTATACATTGGGCATGAATCTTCCAGTTTAGATTGCGGTCAATTTGGTCTCCAAGATACTTAAAAGTACGAGTATCAACGTGTTTAATTTTAAATCAGGTAGGTATGTGAGCATTGATAGTCTTTTCTGAAGTTTTGTTTTCCGTATACATGTAACCGTAAAAATAACTTTTGACAATCATGAGAGTGTAGAGGTAGCCCAAAATGAAAATTTACATGAAAATTTCTTGTCAGTTTAAACAACAAAACTTTGGGGGTTTTTTCCTAATGATTAATTTATGTAATGAAAACGAGGCTCTTAAAATCTGTAAATCTTCATTCATTTTGCACGATGTAGTCAAAAACCAAAAAATCTTTATGGGACTGGTGAGCTAAAAAAAAACGGACGCACAAATGTACCGAATTCGATACAATTTAGTTTGTACAAGTACAAAAGTACAATTTGTCTCAATTCAGTACAATTTCAAAGTTTCCAAGTATTTCACAAAAAAAAGCACATAAAATAAAATTGAAGGTTGAGTACATCATCTTGGGCTGAATCAGCCTGAATGCATTCATTTTCATACCAGAACAATAACTCTGAGCTGTCCTTATAACTCTTACGTACCAAAATAAATAGAAATAAATTTGTTTCGTTATTTCATGATGGAGAACAATAAGAAAGCAATGGCATTAGTTTTAACAACAATGATAGCTGTATTACTTAAAAAATTTACGGTAAATGTGTTAATGAGATCTGAAATATTTAAAAAAAAAAATCACATATAGATAGTTACCTTTTCAGAGTTTTACCATATTTTTTATTCAAATCTCAACTCTCCATTCAATGTTTCCCAAGAAAACAACAAATCTCGTATGACTTCTCAAATGGAATTAGCTACAGTCCTAATATCAAAAAAGTCATGTTTTTTCGTTTGAGAAGTGATATGAGTTTAATGAGTGCGTTCAAACAACTTGATGTTTTTTTTTTTGACAGGTCATATGAGAAAGCATATGCTTTTTAATATCGTGTAAAGTGGCTTTTAATTACAGTTTTCAGTTCTTTATGGCGTCTTTCTTTTTTTGTCTATTTATCGATCAGATTTTTTCAGACATCTCATCGTTTTGTTTACTAAAAAACTGTAAACTTGTGGATGTGATTTGTGATTGCGGTTTTTCGTCTGTTCATTTTTAAGATATTTAATTTGTGAATTTTAGTTTTATATTTCAATTTTTCTGTTTTTTTCTTAGCTGGTGCCGCAAAAATGAACAAGTAAAAGATTTAGTTTCGTCATTACAATACAATACAATAGGTATGTATAAAAGGGTGGTTCGTTTTGGTATGAAAAAATTTTTTTTTTTCGTAAAAATAGAATGGGCCGCGGTCCAAAACTTGTATACATGGATACATAAACTGAATCCAAAATATTTTTTGAATTCAACCATTTTTAACACTGCCCCAAGTCATTCGAAATTTGAACATATATTATGTAGGTACATTGCAATAAAAGCCTTTTTTTTAAGTATCTTCTTTAGAGAAAACTTACCTTAGTCAGCTTAGCAATATATTTTTAAAATCAATTTATAAGCAACCTTTAAATATTTTTCCGTTACAAATGTATGCTCTCACTAACTATAGGAAATTTACGTTTTAAAAAATTCAAATAAATCGCAGTAGCATAGATTTTCTTGTTTAAAGTATTCAATACTACATTGGCTTCATCCTGGCAAATGTGTTGTGTTGTATTGTGGTATTTTGTTGTGCTTTTGTTTTAAGCTAAGAAAATGTCTTTGTCTACTCTCCGCAGTGATTTATTGTGTCCCGTTTTTGGAAATGGACAAGATTTTAAAGCCTCTGTGTTGCCGAATAAAGAGGATATAATACGATGTTTCTTGTGGGTTAGTCGCAATAAGCAAATTCAGTTTAAAAATTTGGTTACCGACACTTGCGAGGAGATTTCTGAAAAATTAATGAAGCTCTGGCAGATAGCGTCGATTCCTACCATAGATCATCGTTCAGTTACACGGAAGATAAAGCAGTACTATGAAAGTTATAAAAATTTACTTAAGCCTTATAAATCAAGAAAAGATTTGGATTCATACAAAAAGCGGATTCAGTTGTTTAAGGACGAAGCTAAATCTTTATTCGATATAGCTGCTTGTAAATGTGAGAACTTTGATTCGTGCAAATGTGAGAAACAACTTAAAGTGCCAATTTTGGAGAGAACTTTTTTGATTGATCAACGAACCAATCGAAAAATGGGCATTGGAAGCATAGACATAAAAACCTCCATTAAAATTACCAAGAAATTGACCCGAAAAAGGAACTATGAAAAAAGACAGCAAAAACAATTCAATGAACCTAAACCTCATTCGTCTAATGATATGCCGATAGAGTTTTCATCTGAAGAAGAGCCCGAGCTTCCAATTTAAGAAGAAATGGAGACTACAACTTCATCAGCAGGATTCTCTCAAGATAAACCTGAAAAGAAAATTTTAAAATCTTCGATGTCTACTGTCGCTCATGCAGCTGATAGATATGGTATTTCAGATAGGGCTGCAGCAGCAATTGTAACCGCAACACTTCAAGACGTTGGTCTTATCACAAAGGAAAAAACTAGTTATGTGGTAGATAGAAATAAAATAAGGCGAGTTCGTGAGAAGGAAAGGAGTATTCTAGTCAAGAAGTCGTTAATAATCCAAGAATCGTTTGGAATATATTTTGATTGACGAAAGGATAAAACAATTTCAATGATAGATTCTAGAAGGAAAATCGTGTCCGAAGAGCATATAAGTCTAGTCAAGGAACCAAACTCAGAATACATGGGACACATTTCAGTATCGAGTGGAAAAGCTTCCAACGTGAGCAACGAAATAAAAAAATTCTTAAATGAAAAGGGTGTGGACTTGAATAAGTTTGTTGTAGTTGGATGTGATGGGACCGCTGTCAATACAGGATTCAAAGGAGGTGTAATAAGATGCCTAGAACAACAATTACAAAGACCATTGCAGTGGTTCATTTGCCAACTACACGCTAATGAACTTACATTGAGACACTTATTCGAGCATCTTGATGGTGCTACGACTGGACCCCGCAGCTTTATAGGAGCAATCGGAAACAATTTAAAAGATTGTGAGATTCTGCCTTTAGTAGATTTTAAATCAATAAGCTGTGCTCTACCGGATATATCGAATGCAAACGATCTAAGCACCGATCAGTCATATCTCTTTCAGATTTGTACCGCTATTAACTCTGGTCATTGCCACGAAAATCTTTCAAGAAACAACCCCGGAAAAATTGTTCATTCTAGATGGCTTACCACGGCAAATAGAGTTTTGAGACTGTATGTTTCGACAGATTCTCCAAATGAAAATCTTTTACACCTGGTTAATTTTATTTTGAAAGTGTATGCTCCGATGTGGTTTTCCATAAAAACAAAGCCAAGTTGTATCTATGGAGCAAAACACTTACATAAAAGCATAATACTTTCGAGATATATGCCAGAGCAGTTCAAAGCTGTAATTGATCCTGTGATTCAAAGGAATGGATTTTTTGGACATCCGGAAAACATACTACTGGCGATGTTGACTGACGAACGGGAAGCAATAAAGGTGCTAGCTCTGCGAAGGATTCTGAAATGTAGAGATTCGTCGGATTGTGGTACAAGAATATTTAAAAATCCAGAATTTAATTTCAATGCAGAGGACTACATTGATATTATTAACTGGAAGGAAGTGAACGTTACTGAACCACCACTGATGAAGAAAGTTTATAGTGATGTCATCAAAGAATGTATTCAAACGCCAGAAAAAATTAATTCAATAATATTACCCATTCTAAAGGAATTCCCATGTCACACACAAGCTACGGAAAGGTGTGTCAAAATTGTAACAGAGGCCTCTGCTGCTGTATGCGGTTCTAATAGGAGAGATGGGGTTATAAGAACAACAATTGAATCACGCAAAATAATGCCTGTTTTTAACTCGAAAAAAGATTACAAAATATCTAAATTTTATAATTGCAAAACTTTTTTCTAATAATAATATTTAATGAAGTTTTATTAAGAAATATTTAAATTTAAGAATGTCTTTTTTGATCTTTTTACTACAATTAAATATAAATTTTAAACGAAATTAATCTTTTAATATTTTTTTTTTATTTAAAGTAGATTTCAAAAAATTGATTTTTTTCATATTTTCATAAGGTTTGGGGCGGTACAAAATGTTTTTTTTTGGAAAACTTCAATTGCACCATTTTATTTGTGTTGAATCGTGGCAACTTTCTATCACTAGCCGAAATCGAAAATGAAAAAAAAAATAAAATCAATCCACCCTTTGTATATTTATGTACTTTTAAAATGAAGATAGTATTTTTTTCTGTGGAGCTATTTATAGTTATTTATATTTTTTATAAGAAGATAAACTGATTATTTTTGCTTTGATTTTTTTAATAAAATACTTTGGAAAACTTTTTTTTTTTTATACAAAATTCGTTTTTGGTATAATTGACATCATTTCAGTACAATTTTATTCCAGATTTCAGTACTATTGGAAAATATGAGATTTTCATAAATATATTATTTTATTATTATATTGTAGGTACTTGTTAATTACATATTCTTTATTGGGGAGAGTACGATAACTTGGCCGCCAAGATTTGATAACGGGTTTTTATATAGGGGTCAAAAACAAGCACTTTTTACTATGGGAGGGGGGGCTCTATCTCCCTCCGTTTAGGAGTTAGGGGCGCTTTTAGACAAAATGATTTTAATTGGAAAAAAAAATATTAAAAAACAACGACAACACTTAAAATAAAGTGCTATGCTGCATTTGAAAGCCGGAAATTTGTTCTATAATCATGCATGAGTGTAAGTGATTCCATAAGTGTACCTAACAATAGAGTTATAATAAGTTCTAGGTTCGCCTAGTGGTCCAAATCTGCAAAACTAAATCCGGCATATATTAACACGTGAAGTTATAACTTGTGGTACTTTTGCGATCATACGAAAAAGAGTTATACGAAAACATAAGGACACCAGCAACACTCAATTGGTACCTACGTTAACTACATATACCTACTACATAATTAAATATAACCAAAACGCTCTCAGAGCTCAGAGGGTGCTATGTGCTACTCATTTGTAACTGTAACTTTCACACAAACGAAATGAGTTAGGTTTTTCTATTGCTGTAGTTCAACACACTCCGACCTTGGAGCCATCAATAACTCAAACTAGCTCCGTTAGTCCGTTTTCTGCCTTATACATAATGTAAATTATCAAAAACGCAATTGCTGTTCGCTTCGTGTCTATTTGTTAAACAGCAATTCAAATTAAGACAGTTGCGTTAAAATACGAAGACACATAAAATAAAATGCACGACTGGGTCGCACAAACTTGCTCTTATGTAAAAGACTAAGAATTTCAAAAATTATTGTTTTTAGAAAAAAAGCATAAAATTCATTTTTTAAATGACTAAAACTCCTTTAGTTGGAGCTAAACACAGGATGCCATGTGTTTTGAGCAAATATTAGTTTATGCAAGAACAAAATTGTAATTCGTTTTAGTGGTTTCTTAAAAAAAAAGCTTTTGTATACAAAATTTTTAAAACATTTCGTATGGCAGGTACCGTTATTTTTGGAAAAGGAAAAAAAAAAAACGTGTGGGAGAAAAAAATTCAAAACGATATCTACCAAGTTTAACGAAAATCGACCCAGCCTTTTAGGCCGTAGTCAACAGACAGACAGACAGAATTCTGGGACCCACATTTTTCCTTTTTCGCTATCATCGTAATGGCAACTTTGATAAAAACTTTGAGTTCGATTTTTTTTAACGAATGCATTACTTGGCTTATACTTAGTACCTATAAGTCGTAAGAAAAACAACACTAGCAGAAGAATTTATGGCACGAGAATAACACTTAGTTTTTTTTTTAACAAAATGAACTCTTATTTTTTTGGTCGTTTCGGGGGGGGGGGGAGTTTGAACCCCTAAAACCCCTACCTGCGTTCGCCCCTGGTATAGTATAATACCTTAACAATAGGCTGTTTAAGATTTTGCATCAATATTTCTCAAATGGTGCACATTGTTTGTTTCGACCTGACATGGTCTTTGTAGAGCATTTGTCAAGTTGAGTTTGCAGATAATTTCACTCAAATATTAAAGTCGTCTCTAAATTTAATTATGTATTAGTACGACCCAATATAAGCTGAGTTTGCAGATAATTGACAGTTTTATTGTCCGATGGCCGTCTGACAATGGCCGAACAATATTAATATTTTTTATGACAATATTTTCAGACGAAAGTATTGTAAGGCATTTTGAACTGATAATGTTGTAAGATCTTGCAAATGACTTCACTAAGTTGTGCGTACTCTCCATATCATAATGCCACGGAGCACGACACGTTGGTTTCTCTTGTTTCTCTATTGTACTAATACCATTCGCTAGTACATATTCGCTGATTCTTGTCCTCTTTGTAAATTTATCTGACGTAACGGCAACATACGAATTAAATTGTAGTAGATTAACCGTCTGTAACTTTCAGACAAAAACTAATTATTACGGAAATATATTTCCTTTTTAGTCAGTTAAAAAGGGACGGACAGAATTTATGCCCACAAATTTGTATATACATACATATAGATAGTAGTTTTGTGGAAGGCTATAAGTTTCATATTGCTCTATTACTATATATATAAAAAAAAAACAAATTCAAACATTTTCAAATTCCTGTCGGCACATTGAACGACCGACGCGACGGAGATATGTACGTGAATATGAAGCAAATAATGTGTGTGCAATACTTTTTTCTCTTCTTTCTGTTACATAAATCATGATCCTTTATTTTTACTTGCTGTAAAAAGGACATATTTTGGATTCATAAAAAAATCTAACCTGAGATTTTAGTCCCAAAATATGTGGTCCCGATTTTGCTTGCACCACGACTTACAGCTTAAGAATTCAATTCCAAGGAACGTTTTTTTTTTATTTTCGAGTTTCGTCGATTTCGATATGAATTTTTATGTAGGAGCTCTTTTACGAATAAATATAAACTATTTATTGATTCTTTAATTTTATTTTAAATTCAATATTTCAATAAATAGTTTTGCAAAACCACGTTTTAATGTATATATACATATTTGTATTACTAAATACTTTAAATTGACATACAAAACTTCTAAATTAATTTTTAAAATTTTATATTAGGTAGGTACGTACACAAGAATTTTTTTCTTCAGACATTAAAACTAATTGTAAATATTATATGGTGATTTTTTTAGACTAGGAACTTACTGTTCCATGTTAAATATATATAAAATCATTAAAATTCAGAGACACATTAACTATTAGAACAAGTTTGTGCGACCCAGGCGAGCATATTATTTCACTCGCAATTCTGGCCTGCTAAAAAATGCTATATGCTATACATGCTCTCAAAAGTATCCTTTTACAAAATCCCCTTTCAAATTCAGGAAAACTGACCGATGCAATCGACAGATACCGAACCATACCTTCCAAACAATAAAAAAACAATACAATTGCAAAGAAATAACGGACATACAAAAAATGTACATATATTGCGTGGACAACAATGGAATTCACAGCAGGATGCAATCCTTTCTGTGCATATGGACACTGGTCACTGTACTGCATAGTTCAAAACACCCTTTGTTTTGTGTATTTCTGATTCGTCGTTGTTTTTTTTTTTGGCAGGCATTCTCTTCCAGGAACAATAGTTTCTATTCCTTTTCCAAAGGGTGCAATAATAATACGCAATGTATCAAACCTTCTGCTGGTTGCATGATGTAGGTAACCTAGCTCTAATCATTCCTTCCCTTTTCATTGCATTTACCTACTTTAAATTTGTTCAAGACGCACCGGAGATATAAATTTAAGAATAGATGTTCCTAATTCAGGCACATTCGCAATTAGGGACTGGCTTGATGTGGCGCGCAAATTATCTTCGAAGGACCTTAAAAGCAACTTTTCAAAGGGACAAGGAACTCTAATTTTAAATTGTGTTTTCTATTCCTTTCATCTTTCGTATGCTGAGAAGCGGTGCTCGATCATACATCAGGGGGTGGACGTGAAAATGCATGTCTCTCCAATTATAGCGGTGAAAGATGTTTGATTTCCAAAACGCTGAAGGCTGTATTTAAGTATTCGGTTTTTCAAAAGATTAAAGGATAAAGGAGCAGGCTAAATGGATTGGCTTGCTTACTGCAGGTTCTTTTCCTTAAATTTTTAAAATAATTATCCTTTCACCATGTGGAATACTGCGTGTTGAGGGAGGATTCATTAGGTACAAGGAGGATGTTCCAAAAACTTGTGTGGCTCGCAATATGTTGGACGTGTACTTTAAGGCAGTTGAAATGAGAAGAGTTTTGAATGAAATTTTAAAAGACTTGTTTTTATTTTAGACTAACCTAACAGAACTTCTTTATAAAGTGTATGACTGAGTATCAAGTATAGCTCGTATAAAAGATTAAGTGCGAGTAAGAATATCAAAGATTTATAATATTCAATCTAGATTAAGTCAGATAAGTATTTAATAATAACTTACAGTGTGGATTCATATCGATACCTTCCCGCAAGAGTGTATTAACCCTAGAAAGGTAATCTTCGTCGATTAGACGAACATCATTTTTTCTTTTTAAAATTTCTCAAAGATTCTTCATAGATCTTTAAGGAGAATACAAAGTCACAAATCTAAAAAAATAAAATGAAAAGTGTGTTTTTATTAAAAGAAAGGTTTGATGAAAATAAATTAATAACATCTACAAGAATTTGTTAATAACTTTTCGAAAAAATTGCATTTAAATTTTACTTCGTCGATTCGACGAATGATTACCTTTAACGTACTAAAAAATATGATTACCTTTCTAGGGTTAAGCGATATTTTTAAATTTGCTTCGTCCAATAAAATACACAAGAAAATAACTAAATGAGACGTTTTCTTCGTTTCCTGAACAATTTTGAAAATGTCGCTTAATACATTCTTGCGGGAAGGTATCGATATTGTATGCGAAAAATTAAGGGAATGTTGTAGTTAATTTTGTTTGCCTTATTCTTAACGAACAAGAACATTAAAATCATTGCCCAACATTTTAAATAATACTATACCTACTTGACAATTACTAGCTTAAAAGTTGTTTACTAACTCTCGACTAAAAGGTTTTTTTATTTGGCGCGTTTTCGCGATTGAAGAGAACATTCAAATGATAAAACTTTATTATCAAAATGAGTGTTCGTTAGTATAAACGTTGCGTCCATTTTTTTGTAGACGTTATGGCCTTTCACAGTCGACTTTTCAACGTTTTGGTGACCGAATTTGAGACGACTGGTTCGGTAATCAATCAGCCAATATTCGTACGATCCTTTAAGCGCAAGATCGACTGAGAAAATCGCCGGGGTCCGTGAAAGTGTACATCGGAACCCCCGCCATGCACTAGGAACTCAGCCTTTCGCAGACTTCAACCTGGTGAATTTTACATCGGGGCTTGGGCTAAGCCCATACAAGATCCAACTTACCCAGAAGCTCAAAGTTCATGACAATAGACAACGCCATTTCTTCGCTGACTTGGCGTCGGAGCGTTTGGAAGAGGACCACTATTTTAGCCGAACAATCATTTTTAGCGACAAGGCGCATTTTTGGATGAATGGCTGCGTTTACAAGCAAAATTGCCCTGTATGGAATAACCAAACCCACACGAGGATTATTAGGTGACAATGCATCCTGTAAAATGTACCGTATTTTTAGCCGGCTACTTACAGAACGATGATTACCAATTTTTTATGACCTAAATTATGACATGTGGTTCCAGTTGGACGGCAGCGCTGCGTACAACACAGCAGACGCCACGATTGACATTCTGCACGAATGATTGAGAGTAAGGTTATTTCTCACAGAAGTGACATGAATTGGTCACCAAAGTCATGCGATTTAACCCTGCTAAACTTTTTATTCTGGGGTTTCCTGAAGTCGCAGGTTTTGAGAATAAATTTAGCTTCTACTACCTTTGTAGTATATAAAACTTATAGTATTCTCATGAAGACGAACGATTGGGGTGACATCTTAAGCATAGCGA
This sequence comes from Philhelius festivus, assembly GCA_963931855.1. Lineage (NCBI taxonomy): Eukaryota > Metazoa > Arthropoda > Insecta > Diptera > Syrphidae > Philhelius > Philhelius festivus. The sequence goes on from OZ007554.1 coordinate 165,502,998, forward strand.
TAGTACTTGCAAGATTTCTCTCTCCTAAATGTAACAGATCTGAAATTTAAGCTTAGAGTGGATACCTGTCGATTATGGCTTAACCCCACTGCTTAACCTCAAGCACTGACGGCCCAGGACTAGGTCCCAGTTGCTTTTTATCTGGATGAAAGGTAGCCACTCCCTTCCAGCCTCGTGCAAGACTAGCCCCCCAAGACAAACTTTTCTCCGCATCGGTCCAAATGCATCATCGTTGGTCTTGTCAAGGGAGTACGAATCAGGCATCTCCAGGCTGTTCCAAATTTGTACTGTGTAGGCAATTCTACCCTTTGGTACGGATCTAATTGTTTTTATCTATCTATTGCAGCAAGCTACAATAGCCAATCGCGTAACTCGATTGGTATAACCACAGCCACCTCGAGCTCTCTTTACAGAGGGCCTTCCCAGTGACAGTGATTCCATGGTCCTTACTCCATGGGGGCTATAATTAGCGGGGGATTCAGCAATCACTATCCCCGAGGTACCCAATTAGGGTATTCTACTTATAGATATCACTCAAAGGAAGATATCTTTTTCTTGTTTGTTCTTACTTGTTACTTTAAAATATTATGGAGTTATTTTAAAAATATCACCAATAATATTACATGCGCTTAATAAATTAAGCAAATGGAGTAAAACTCCGTGGTGCAGATCACAGCTGACCGAAGCCAACCACAACCTGCACCGAATTACGATTAGTCTTTTCTTTTGTCCTACACCAAATAGGGATAGAGACACTCCCCGCAATCTTTTAATTTCAGGTACCAGGAAGGACCGTCCATTGTGATTGCTTTACCAAGACTAATAAGCAAGACGGTAAATTCGCTCAACTACCTTTCGTCATTGGCCGTGACCCCCACATCACATAGTTCAAGATTTGTATAAATCAGCACCAGGGACCCGTTGCTCAGTTTCCTAATATCAGATATATCTGATTTCTGAGATTGGATATGGTAACAAAATTTTTTCGGACGTGGCTTAAACTACAACCGATGTCCTTAATGCGTTCAAAATTTCTTCTTACTTATTTAACAATCTCATTTTTACATCATAACCATAGATTGCTTTTGCATACATCGAACGAAAGAGATGTCTCGATCGCTTATTTTTATGTATGTCACGTGACCTATGTTTTAGGTTTTCGAGTTTTCTTAGTTGTCAACTACAGCAAGCCAGAGAAAGACGTAAGCCACCCCACCACGACAAGGTGAAACTCATCGGGGTGGTGCTAAATGTAACAATAAAATATTCTCTTGTTTACTATCTACTTGTTTTTTTTTATCCTATCCTACTCTGCACTTTAAAATCGTCAATGATCACTTGTCTGAAACTTCTAATCCACTACATTGTTTCGCTGACGTCAGCAAACTCATCTTTTTATATTCGCTTCCAGTATCACAACTTTGCTCTTCAGTTGTAAAATTAAACGGCAGCTTATGCTAAGCTCATTCTGATCTCGACAGCATTATATAATAGGGAATCAAGACCCGAAAAAAAAAAAACAAAATCCTTCTTCTGTTGGCCATGGGAAATATACATATACCACCCTTGGTATTATCTATGAATTGCACTTGTATTAAAGAACCCGAAAAGCAATTTACTGTCGGTATGTTACTGTTCATCTCCCATGGAATGATCATATTATTATTTATTTATTTAACATCAATTAGAGATCATTAATATCTTCAATTGGACTAGCGAAAGACAAAAAGTTAAGAAATATATAGTTTGCTATTCATAACTATATAAAATGCTAAGGTTTTCTTAAAAGATGCAAGAAATGTTTTACACTTCTGATCAATAAAGCAATTAGGCATACATCCGCCAAAAACTTGAGTATAACTCTCTACGATGGTGCCCCGATTACATGTTGGACTAAAATCAGAACAGAGCCCTAAGACTAAAACCCTAAAACTTTTGTTTCCCTTGCACACCATCATAACGTTTCCTATCATTGTATTATCCCCTTTTCTATAGGCAGTGCTCAAATGAAATAGCCAGTCCCTCATACAATTCAGCCGTAATATATGTCTGGCTATGAATGCACATCAGTTTACCATTGAGCCTAACTTCGAACGAACTCTCAAATATAGAGGTCCTTTCTATAGCCGCACTGCTAGAATGTTCAATGCTTGTCCCTACTTCATTTTTCCCTCTCATTGTGATGTACAGGCTTTTTAAAACCAATGTGCATCGACATTTAAATCCTCTCCACTTTTTCTTAACGCTCGCACTGTTTTACGCAATAGCATACCTAAATTGTCAAATACATATAGTTAAATAACAAATTAATAACATCTTATCAATACTTTTGGTCAACTTGACAAACCAATCTTTGGGAGAGTCTGTCGATGGAGTTGGTTAATTTTCCTTGAAGAAAAACAAAAATTTTAATTTTAATGCAATACTTGTAACTAAAATTCATTATATTCGACTAGGGTATAAACTTTTTTAGAAAGGGCTTTTACATGCTTGTAGCATTAGACATCGCTTTTTGAGGATTAAGGTTTCTTTTACAAAGTGAAAAAGTTAACTAAAATTGTAGACATCATTTATGATCCCGATTCTCACTTATCCTGATTTGGCTCCTTTCCTAACCTTGATTGTTTGGTGAGTCCAATTTGAATAGAAACGGAGCAAAAACCACCCAATTCAATATCGAGCGATTTACTTCTGCATACATATGGCAGGTACATGTGGAGACCTGACCAGAACTGCACTCGCTTAGTTGATTTAAATCGATATTTGTGTGGCCACTTGTTATCAATATGTACAATACCAAATGACCTCTCTTGTTTCTCTTAAATGGGAAATATCATTTTTCAAACTGTATTTTCAAGCAAAAGGATGTTGTTCTTAACCGGTCCGGAATATTGTTTCCATGTAGGTAGGTACTAGCAGTTGGAAGTACCTGCTTTTGGGTTGTATTTCGAAGAAAAAGTACCGAAAGGATAGATCTCGATCTCATCATCAATGATGTAAACTCAATATTGTGCAAGGATCATCAAACAAAAAAGAAATGATCATCATAAGGACCCAAAGTGTGGGAACATAACACCAACTTTTATGTAGTCTAACTTCCAACTCTGAAAAGATACAATACGCATGTGTATTTTTCTTATTGTCAATGGATAATAAATTACTGTCAAAGAATAAACAAAAAAATACTTTTCTCCCAACGAATATTGCACAGTACCTACAATCAACAGACATCACTTAAAGTGTAAAATGAGGAAAAGGATAATATTCTATTCTATAGTTGATGCAGTCCACGTAAGGGAGTGTTATCAGTTGGTTTTTATTCCTTTTAAAGAACATCCTGCCTGAGTAAGTCAATCTTTGATTTATCATTGCATGTCCTTTTTTTGAAATTTAATAAAAAGAAGATGAATACCGTACACAATACCAAGAAACCCTTTTCTCGCACTTAAGGATGACCAAAAGGTAAAAAAAGGGCACAGCACACATGTTAGAGATGATTAGTAAGGAACACAAGAACATTTAATCTAGGACATGCGACTCCTACAACACAGCACGTCGAAGACATTTTAAATTTTAAAGGTTTTATTGGAAACAGCTGCATCGTGAAATCGTTTTGCTATTCTATTTGGTCAAATGCCACACAACCATGTAATCCTTTAAAAAAAATCATCCACATGAACCACAAATCAGCTCAGTGTTCGAATATTTATAGACCATCACTTATTTGACCTGAAATTTGGTTAGGGTTGAAGTTAAGGAGTTATTGTCTCATATTCTCTGGTAACCCTATGCAATCATTAGCATGACGAATTTGTTTCTTAGAAAATTAAGTACAGAACAATGCACTGAAAAGATTTTTATCTAAGGCGCCGCGCCGCCGTCGCCGCCGGCCGCCCGGCCCGGCAGTTATTTTGCAGCCTTTTTTAAATACTCATGTTTCGGAAAACGTTTTTCAGTATTTACGAGTACCTAATGAGGGCTGAAAAACTAAAAGAAATGTTCTAATAAGAAAATGACTATTCTACGAGTATCTTTACTAATATCCATTAGCTTAGTAATGATTCTAGAATAGTATATTTTAATAACAAAATGCCAGAATATTACTAACGCCTCAACCTTTAAAATATTAGAATCACGTCCAGGTACGAAGAACTTGCTCATATGCTTTAAGGATTTAAATTGGTTAGCTTCTAAAATAGTGTTAGAAATTGGTTTATATTATTAACTAATTTATTTTCCAAAAAAAATGTTCATTGTAACCGAAGATAAAAAAGAAATGGGTATTATCAAAATAGGTAGAAAATAGAATTCGAATTCAAGAAATTTTAAAATGTTCAATGGTGCGTGTTAGCAGAAAAAGAAGGAACATACTCTTCTCTGACATTCCGAACGGGTAATGAGCAATACTTCGTAGATTTTATTTTTAAGTTTTTAAGCTCGACAAGTTTTTTTAACCAAAAATAACGGTCCCTGCAATAAAAAATTTATTTTCTAATTTTAGAAAATATTTTTTTTTAAACTGTTTTGTTTTTTTAGATTCAATAAATTACTTTTAGTAAAATCTAGCTTAGGGTTGATAAAAATATTTAACCTCCCATAGAATACCTGAATACACTATACTGGTGATAATTTTTGTTTGTTCCTTAAAGTAATAAGTCTTTTTTATGTTAAATTATTTTAGTGTTAATTTATTAACTTCCCATAGGGAGTTATTGTAATCGGTCCGATTTGTCAAACTGGAATTTTTGACATTTCTCGACGTTTCAAGGTCCCTAGAGGCTATATCAATCATTTTTAGAGAGATGTCTGTGTGTGTGTGTGTGTGTGTACGTACGTTCGTACGTTCGTACGTTCGTACGTCCGTACGTTCTTGTACCATTTTTCGTCGTCGATATCTCAAGAACGAGTAAAGATATCGACTTCAAATAAATTTTGTTAAATAGATAATAACTTCAAAAGAGGCTGAAAGGGCGTTTATTAAAATTCAGTGAGTAGTTTTTTCACTATAACGGTTTAAAAAAAAAGTAAAAATTTTGGTTAGTTTCAAATATCTCACGAAAAAATAATGCTATTGATTTCAAATAAAATTTAATGTACTCAATATAAGGTCATACAGATTTGGTATTAATTTGGAAAAAAATTAACATACCGTTATTTTTTTAAATAAAAAAAACTGAAAAAAAAATTTCATAACCCAGATATTCTAAGAACGGAAAACAATTTGAAACTCAAAATAATTTTATTTTACGAAAAATAATGTGTTTGACAACTGGTGAAAATTTCAAAAAAAATCAGTTTACAGTTTTTTTACAAAAAATAAAAAACTATATAAAATTCTATTGAAAATTGGTAAAAATTGTTTTTCGACTCAAATTTCTCGAGAATTAGTAGTGATATTGACTTCTAATTTAGTTTATTTTAAACATAGTATAATTTTGTATAATTGGTTAAATGTTGACAAATATTGAATTAATAGTTTTTTTTTTTTAAATAAAAAAACTATTAAAAATTCTAGTGAAAACTACTTAAAATTGTATTTCAAGTCGAATTACTTGAGAATGAACACCGATAGTGCCTTCTAAAGTATGTTGTTTTATACATCGACATTTCTAAAAGTGTTCAGGAAACGAAAAAAACGAAGAAAGTTCTAGTTGAATCATAGTGTGCTAAGAGACAGTTTTGGTTAAACTAAGTGACATCTAACAAAATTTTTGTTGCCCAGACAATGAGATCTTTATTAATGTCGCTTAGCATAATTTTTTTGGCGGATAATAATATAATTTCAGGGGGCAACATTATTTTAATGAGAAAACATGGCAGTTGATAAATTTTTTTATGTGTACTCTAGTTTCCTTTTCATGCATAATAAGTTGGCGAAACCCAGGCCAAAACGTGGCCCTTAACATATAGTATATTTCCTCATCAAAAAGTCATTTTCGAAAAAAGTGTCGCTTAGTACATTCTTACGGGAAGGTATCGACATAATACAATTACTAACATATGGTTAAATTTTGACAAGTATCGAATTGACAGTTTTAACAAAAATTTAAAAAAAATCTACAAAAAAGTGGTAATATTTGTTTTTCGACTAGAATATCTTGAGAACGAGCCATGATATTGACTTTGCCAATATTTAATTTTATACATAATAGAATTTCTAACAAATGGTTTATATTTGACATATATCTAGTTTTAGAGCGGATATATTTTGTAAGTACCCTTCCATCAATAACCAAACCATATCTTTTATATTTCAATATTTCCTTTTTAATTTTTTTTTTCAATTAAAATGTTTTGAACCGAAATAATAAAGTAATTTCTATAATATAATACATAATTTTATAATTTTATTATCAACTTAGTTTTTAGAAGAATGTATGTACTGTACATACGCATATGAATAAGGTTGTTCAGTTTTACCTATAAGTCCCACATATTCAAATTCCATTAATAGCTATGGTAAAATTGAAGAAAACGTCACAATATGTTTTTATCTTTTTGTCCATGAAAAAGATGTAAAATTCTACTCAAGGTTTTCTTACTACAATGGGAAGTTATCAGTGTGTGTCGCACCCAGCCTCTTTTTTTGTTTTGTTTCAATTTAATTTATTTAAAGTAAAATCATTAAAAATCATTTACCAAACTACTTACATATGTAAAATTCAACAAATTTAGAAAAATCAATAAACCCCTGAAGAAGTCGTGCATAGCGACGAAACGGTGGGAGAAGTTGAAGTAAACTTGTTTTATTTGCTTTAAATTACAAACAGACTAAAAACGTCTACTTAACTAATAAATAATATAATTGTAAATGATTGGTCACATAATATAGTTAATGAAAAAAATTTATTTTTTTTCCGTGTATTATGGCTTTATTAGTAAGAGCAAAAATTCCCATTAATTATGGAATACAACGTCGTTCAAGTAGCTGTCTCGGCTGGCTTCACAGTAGCGCATTCTGTCATTACAATTTTCCAATACCAAGACAAAAAAAAAGTCAAAAGGGGTCAAATCGAAGCTCCGAGACTGCCAATTGACATTGCCAAAATGGCTGATAACACGATTTAAAAGTTTGGTGCGCGAAAGATCGATTGTGGCTTGGGCTATTTAGCATGGCGCACCATCCTGCATGAGCCAGAGGTCGTCCAAATCCATGTCTTCAATTTCAGTAAAACAAAAGTCACCACCTTTGACCGAAAGGTTGTTCCCACCCTCATTTTCGAAGAAAAATAGTCTAATTATGCCACCACTCCAATCCGTACCAAACTATCACTCTCTGTGGATGCATTGGCTTCTGGACTCGTGAAGGCAATTTTGTCCGTTAACGTAGCCGTCGAGATGAAAATGCGCCTTATCAGAAAAAATGATTTTTATCCAAAATCGTTGTCTAACTCAAGCTGCTCTAAGGCCCAAACTGCGAAGCGATAAGGAAGCGGATGGTAGTGCGCCTTCAATTGCTGATCAATTGGACCTTGTAAGCGAATAATCCGAAATATTTGTGAAGAATTCTCCTCAGGCTAGTCCTTGAAATGTTGAGCTGTTGAGATCGATGTCGAGTTTATGTTCGTGAATTGAGTCTTAGACTCCAGGCTTCAGCAGCCACATTCTCGTCTGTGCTCACCGTACGACGACTGGGACCATGCGTGTTGTCCACTAGCATACCAGTCTCATGAACTTATTGCACAACCTTGCGTACAGCAGGCGCGGTGGGTGCTTTATTTGGGCCAAAGCTTCTTTTAAAAAAACACACTGTTTGGGCTACACAGCACTAACTTTGGAAATAAGTCTTCAATATTTCCCAGCGTCTCTTCGTCTTCCCAATTACTGTACCGTGTTCCAGCAGAATTTTTAGCGAATAAAGAAGTCCTGTCTTGGCTTAAAGAAAACGAGATATCAAATAAAAATATTCGCTTCTTCTCGGATAGCCATGCTATCATGTCATTAAATCTATTGATTCTGTCTCTAAAAACTCAATAAGAGAGCTTAACTGCTGATCGTCTCTGAGGAAGATGGTGCAAAAGTTTAACATTTACCTCTGCTGGGCCACAGGGACATTTCAGAAAATTGTAAATCTGACGAGCTCGCTGGTTAAATGATAGCTATGTACATATATTGCCAGATAAAACAAATATAGGTATTCCCATTGCTACACGTAAGTTTTTGCTAAGGCTAGATACTATACCGAGCACAAAAACTTCGGTGAAACAGTATCACCACCAGCTATGCTCCAAATGCTTAACATCTTTAAGAATATTGCACATATGCTCCGTTATAGGCCGTTATCACAGGACACTGTTTGATAGGCAAGCACGCTAGGCGGCTTATAATTTATTCTGACGATTTTTGCAGAAGCTAAATGGACGAAAATAAGGAGGAATCGATTTCTCACCTTCTTTGTACTCGAATATGTCCCGTTTTATCCCAAAGATGAAGAGATCCATTTGGGAGATATCTACTGCAATCATCTCGTGATCTGGAGAATATACATATATATATGTATACAGGCAACCTTGATCGCTTTATAAGGAGCTCCGATTGGTTTAACAATTAGGGAGAAAGTCTTCAAGATTCCATGCGGTATCACAATAGACCAGCACTCATGGTGTAAGTATGGCTGAGTTCGTAATTGCAATGTTTGTTGCCCCTGCCCTGCCTAAAACATGCTTCGAATACATTTATGAACACAATTACAACAGCATGTGTGCAGTCATCATACTTTGTTAAAAATGAGTTCATAATTGCCAAAATAGTTCGATATCAGCATCGGACCAGACTTTGGCCTCGTATTCAATCCTGTGGATGCATAGTTATTAATTTCTTATCAAAGATGTACAAATCAATATTTGTACAGTTATAAATTAATTTCAAAACAAAAATTACTCACATTAGATCCTCTGCCATTTTCCTGCAAATTCAGCAACATAAAAAAAACACATGCCAAATTGACCGCATGTTGACTGTAAGTTTACTTTTATGAACACAAATGATGCCATGCTCATGCAGAGAAAATGCTGTTTGTTTACAATTATGAACGCACTTTTTGCAGGACTGCGGCAGTTACGAACTCAGCCTATGTCAGCTCTCCAGCTGATAGCCACGTCATATGCCCTTAAAAGAATGAGTACTTATATGGGCAAATCTCAGAAACTTTTGACTTTCGTGTAACTTTGAAATTAAGTTACTTCATAGTCATATATTTTTACTCTATCTCGAATAATTTTTTCGAAAATATAGTATTACAGAATAAAAAAAGTTATTTTCCACATTAAGAATTTTGTTTTACCTATAGAACGAGTAAAAGGCAAAAATTATAAGAAAAATACAAAATTTTATATGTTACTATTAAAATATTTAAAAAGTTTAATGTTCTTACGATTGAAGCATCTGATTTTAGCTTGTTAAACTCAAATGGGGTACACAAGGGACTTTGAAAATCAAAATTTCTTATGAAAAAATTATGTGCTTTGCTTAGATTTATGACAGTATTTGTCAGAAGTTTCGGTACTACAATTCCGAAAAAATCATTAAAATCTTGTACGTCTCGTATCATGTACACAGCATGCTTTGCACCGATTTCTAAATTACATATTCATTTTCTATAAGCAAAAATTAATAAATTAAGCTTTGGTAGAGGGTGTGCTAAAATCGCAACCTGGTTAACATTAGCTTATACTGAATTAAAAGAGTGCGAAACTTTTTTTTTTCAAAACATTTTCAGTTAGCACTCTAATAAAAAGCAATATTTCTCGTTCTTAACTATTGTTCCTTCTTCTATCTAACTCATACCAAGAAGTGTACGTTTCGTCGCTGACGCTACACATTTTATGGATCTTTGCAATTCAGTAGTTAATTACAAAGAAAAATCATTGATATTTTTTATACATTACTTTTTAAGCAGAGAAAAATTTTATTGATACAAATTTTGAGTAAAATTACATGTTATTTTTAATTAAAAGCTTCACTATAAAATGTACATATTTAGAAAAGTGAACAAACTTTTACTTAAATATAAATCATAAGTTAAATTTTTATCATTTGTTATAAAAAATTAAAAATTTCTATATTAATTTGAAATTTCGCGCTCACATATTTTCACTTATTTTTTCCCTATTCATAAAGTTTATATCTTTTGTAAAATCTTAAATATATTAATCGCAAGTAAAAGCTAAGATTTTTTAGGTTTTTAATTAATATTTAAAAGTATTAAACATATAAAATTTAATTTTTAAAATGCAATGAAAAATTACTCGTAAAAATTACGAGTAATGTTGCTATAAACTTAATTTTAAAGGTGTGCTTAATTATTTTCTCTTTACGAGGTTTCGGAAGTCTAAAGGTGCGTGTCCATTTGAGAGTTCCTTCGCTAGTAAACTCTCGAGAGTTGCTCTCGGGTGCCTGTCCATTTGAGAGTAATTTTTTTGAGATTTTACTATCACGAGTTCACTAGTTAAGTTTTGGGAGATGATTTTCTGAGAGTACTTTCATAACCGTGTCCACTTGATACATTTTTGCAAAACTATAATTTTGTCCGAACAAATAGAAACTCACGATGTACTGAATGGAAGCTGGCGTTTAGACAACAATTTCGAAAACTCATTTTCCGATCTTCAAAATGGAAGAAGGCACAACTATAATACTTCTCAAAAGGATTTTAGGGATGAATTCAAAAATTACTTTATGAGCCCATAGGATGAAGTTCCTTGGCAGTACAGGCACATCACAGAAAATAATTAAGAAATCAAATACGTACCAGATTTGACTTAGTTGAAGCAGCCATTAAAAATGGAATCAAAACCTGCAAACCCCGAAACTATGGCCACCTAGTGCTATATTTCATCAGTTCCGGCTCCACTTTTCGTTTTTTATTTTTTTTTTGCAATTCTTGTGACATCCGTTGATATTTTCATGATTATTAATTAAATGTACATAATAGATTCAATATGATTGACAAAAATTATTTTCTTTACCTGATTTCGCAAATTCTGAAGCTTTCTCTTGATTTCATTTTCATAAGTTCGTTTGTCTCCTTCTGTTCAATGTTTCGACATGTCAACTCTCGGACAGCTAATCGCAAAATACGAACTATGTTGGAACTCTGCGAGCTCATCTCCGATAGTAATAAAAAAGTGTGTCCACTTGCGAGTAACTCTCAAGAAATTCGTATGTCGAGAGTGAAAAGTCAACTCTCCGCTAGCTTCACTCAAGGCTGTGTCCACTTGAGAGTTTACTCTCAAGAGTGGCCTGATAGCTACTCTCAGTGTTTTTGCTCTCAAATGGACACGCACCTTAAAGTCAAAAGTTTCTGAGATTTGCCCATATACATATTTCAATTTTTTTTTTTTTTTTTTTTTTTGAAAATTCAATATTTCGAAAACTAAATGCTCGGTTTTTGCTAAACTTGATAATTAGCAGTTTTTAACACAATATATGTATATTTAGCGAGTGCAATACAGTACTCACCTAGAACGTTCCGCTGAATTAAATTTGTAGCGAAACGTTCGGGGTGGGTACTGTATTGCACTCTTTAAATATTTTTGTATATACTCGTATAAGCGGCTAATCCGAAAACTTCTTCCCAAATCTTCGAAATTGAATAACTTTTCGAGTTAACATGAAAAAAAAGTCAAATTTTCAAGGAAATTTTTTGAAAGCATTCTGTTTATGAGTATTGAGTTAGAAAATATATTTTTGGAATACATTTTTTTTAATTTTGAGGATTTTTTTTAATTAAGCTTTGGTATATTGGGGACCACTCCCGAGTATTCCAGTATTCCAAAACGCTTTTTTTTTAAATCACTCTAATATGATGTATATTCATATGGATATATCATATCACGCAATCTGACATGATTTGTCAGGACATCTCTAATACCGTATGAAAAGAAACACTTTCGGCGTGAATTAGTGAATTAGTTAACAAAGAACTTGTTCGTTGTTAATATGGTGAGTAACCCTCTTAGACAAAAAGTTTGAGGATTGTAGGATTGATGGTACATTTGGACTCGGAAGCAATGAAATTGGTGTGCCTCTCACCTCCAATTTATAAAGGATACTAAAAGTATTGTCCTTTCAATGATAAACATCACCTTGAATCCAAACGAGTACTCTCCTTGAATCTGTTCACAGCAAAAGTTTATTGGCACAAATCTTTAGTGATTGCTTCAAATAAGAGAACCATTGACCTGCTATCAACGCCACCTCCCATAAGACGTAAATTCGTGAGGGAAAGCTCCTTGATTCCATCGGTCTTTTTGCACAAAGCCATTTCATCATTTCCATTTAAATTTACAAAAATCTAAACCATGGTGTCACCTTAAAGAAAAATCAACTATTGAAAAATATAAAAGGGTAAATAAGAAATTTAAATTTTAACAATATCTATAATAAAAAAATATGTTGGCGGGACAACTCGTGGAAAACTGGGCCTAGCGATTCTAAGCCTGCTTGCGTGTTTTTGGTAGGAACGCAAGGATCCTAGAATTTTCTGCCAATGTCGATTAAGAGAAGTACGTTAGTATGTAGCCAGTATTTCGATAAGCAAACCGGTAGACGGTTGTTAAAAAAATTATATTCGAAAAATACACAAATGAACTATGTATATACTTTTGCTTATATGTATATATATATGGTGTGCAAGAATAGAAGTGTTCTATGAGAAAAATGCATTATTTTAGGTATTTCATAGTTAATAATTAAGGACTTTCCTATCCACCTTTAAAATTTATGTGCTCTCCCTCGTGCCATGTCTATTATAAAATAAGCCTAAACTCCAACAAAATACTACCCTTCAAATTTAAAAAAATACGTTTTTAATTATGAACAGATCGTAGGAACCCCAAAGGTTAACCAATGCACTACGTTTTATCCTTGGAATTCCTAAAGTTAATTAAAATGCACACATTTGCCTTAAAAAAGATTCAAGAAAACTACCCATCACAACTATTCTGACACCTAATAACTTACATGCACCACATCTTCCATTAACCGTCCCTGCACCACACCCCTTAAACAAAACAGGAAATGTTAAAGTGTCACAAATAGACAAACGGGATATGTAATTGAAAAAATATGAAAAATATATAATCTGTAATACGTTTCCTTGACATCGACACAGTGTATATACTTGGATCCCAACGTCTTCTGTCGATGTCAAACACATTCAATAAAAAAAACACTTTGTTCGTCACAAGGACACCCTCTGCGTTCAAAAGGTTAGAAAACTAGGAACTCGCACTCATAGACAATATCCTTTTTTAACTTGTTTGTTTTTGGATGCCTAAGATTTCGCACCAGTGATGCATTGTACAGAAACAGATTTTCCCCATACTCGCTATTATGTTGTAAAGTATCTCACGGGTTATTAATAGTGACCAGAGCAAAGTGTATGTACCAACCAGGATTCTAATAAGGAAGAAAATTTGGTTCTCATCAAACGAGTATTAGAAAAACGGTAGAAGATATCGATTTGTTTTTGTGTTTGATTTTTTCGAACGACTCATAACATTTCTTCATTTCCTGTAATTTTTCAAAGGACACTTTGCTCCCGTTTGCGATTGGTACATGGCAGGTTTCAGTCAAGGACTTTTTTTATTTTTCATTCGCTTCTTAATTCTTAGTGTATGTGCTATGGTAAATAACATTGCAAACGGTTAGAAATGACTTAGAAAACTAATGATTTATGATGTTTGCTAGCAGGAAAGTCATTAAAATTGTTTTATTGAATGATTTAAATTTCAAGTAAATGTAGAGTTCTTGACATGTTTTCATATTAATTTGATCTATTTTGTAGTTCAAAATCATTCCCAAATTACTTTTCAATGTACTACATTAAATACTCAAAAATAGGGTACGAGAATAGAAATTAATCGGCTTTGTCTCGATTTTTACTTGCGATATAGGTACTATAGGGCAAGTTCTGCATTTGGAAAAAAAATCGAACTCGAGGTTTGGATCAAAGTTGACATTACGATGATAGCGAAGACGAATAAAGTGGGTCTAAGACAATTCCGTCTGTATGTCTATACATACCTCGAACTACAGCCTAAACTACTGGAGGTGTTTTCTTTAAGCTTGGTACTTAAGGGTTTTCGTTGATTCCCTAGAGGAGAAATTGAATTTTTTTTTAGCTCTAAAACTAACGGTACCCCCCATACACCCGTATTGTAAAATCTTATTTTTCTCGAAAACGGCTCTAACGATTTTGATAAAAAAAAATTATGTGTGATATTATTGACATGAACTAAATTTTTGTAAAAAAAAATTTTCGAGCAAAATGTTATTAATGGTACCTGTCATAGAACCGTTTTTTTTTATTTTTTATTTTCGACTTTCTCATTAACGGCTCTAACAATTTTAATCAAAAATTTTCACCAGGAGCCCCTTTAAGTTTAAAATAATATTGTATATAAAAATATTCGAAAAAAAATATTTATTTTCTTTTTTGAAAAAATAAATTCCAATTTATTTTTCGAAAAATCAATATCTTGAAAACGTGTGACCGATTATTTTTTGAAATTATTCCCTAAAATCTATATTACTAAACATTTAAAATTGGCATCCCAAATTTTGTTTTAGAAAAATCTGAAAGAAATTTGTTATATAAAAAATTACTTTAATAAAACGATTTTTAAACTTTTTTTGCGTAAATTCATACTTTTCCGGAAATCGGACGGCAATTCCATGCATTGTATTTATAAAATGTATTTTAAATCCTAAAGTACTTTTACATTCGTGCGATCCAGTCGTGCATTTTATTTAAAGTTGTAAGGATACTCTTGTAGAATTTTTTTTGTATTTAATATATATACTATGTATATAATGTTTTCAATTACATTTCACTTAATAAATAGGTCTGAAGAACAAAAAATATTAACAAAAATTGACCTTAAGCCCACTTAAGGACAAACATTGTTTTATTTTATTTTTTAATTGATTGTATGTTTAGGTATGTTATTGTAGAATTGAAAATTACAAAACTGCTTCGTTTCTCAGAAAAACTGTACCTTCCACATGAATGGGAACAAAATTATAAAATTATGTTTTCTTCACTTGAAAACCTTTGAAAACCATAAAAAAAAAAAAAAAAAAAAAACATGTAAATATTGTAACAACCACCCTAATGTAGATGGTACCAACTGGTCATCAACTGTATTTTGTATCGATTTCTTTTTATTCTAAAGCTTTTCTTGTTTTTTGTTTAAGAATTATTCTAGAGAGAACATTTACTTCAGATCTTGAATTTACGAAAAGAACCTCCTCACCCCAAACCTACACACTCAAAACTTTTGATATACTTAAGTTGATAGGAAATAATATGAGAGTTATTTATTCACATAAGGGAATTTCGGGAGTAAATTTTCATTTCAACACCATTTACACTAAAACAAATTGTTGTCACCCAAACTCTATGTTCTGAAATTGAGTGTCCTTAGAGGGTTTCAATTTAAAATAAAAACAAAAATATTTTCGTTATCAATTTTCGTCCGAGTAAAGAAAAGTATCTTCTTTGACGTATAATCTCATGAGAGCAAAGTTAATATTTTGTTTCAAATACATTCCGTCAAGTGGTAAATATATTGAACAATGTGTAAGTAGAAGGGGGGCATAGCCAGAAATTTGATCATAATATGTATTTCAATGCAAGTAAAAGTTATAAATTCGCATAATATTGTAGGTACTACCTTTGTATATATTATAACCTATAGTAATTTACAGATTTATTACTGAACATAGAAGAATATACATACAACTCTCAGGTTCTGCCATTGTAATGGAGTGTTCTAAATTCTTCCTAGCATAATAAGAAAAATAACAATTATTAAATATTCGGCCGTTTATAGCATATGTACTATGTAGGTCTGCTACGAACTTATAACCTTCAATTGAATTGAAAATTTGGATACCAACAATGTTTTACTGCATTTCATTGGAGACTAGAAAAGGAAAAAATTTTATCTATTCTTGTATCTTGAAAGATATGGTCAACAATGGGATGTTTAGAAATGACATGAATCGATGACCACTGGCGTAAAATATATGCACCCGGGGAAAACAATAATTTTCCGCCTTTTCGGTCTAACCATATTCAAACAATGTTTTTTGCAAAGTACTTTTATTTAAGAAAATAAACTTTTGTGTTTATTATCAACTTCTGTAATGAGCAACGGTGATGATTTTGCCGCCGCCGCTAAAAATTTGAATGCTATAAAAATTGTATATTTTCTAATAAAAATTTGGGTAAATTTTGAATAAAAAAAAACTTTAATTGTTTTTTTTTTTTTTTTTTTTTAATTCATTTTTATTTTCATCAATCTTAAAACTGTCTTAAAGCCAGACAAAAATTCATAAAAACTAGCCTAATTATCCAATAACTTAAAACTAACTTACTGGCCCTATGCGTGCGCTCTAAGCTAAACTATATTTTAAATCTAATACCTTTCGGCCTAAAAACCTATTTTTAATTCAAAAATTCAAACTATATCTATTTTTTTTTCTCGAGAAAATTAAAAAAAATCGGATTCTTTAACTTTTTATGTAAAACTTAGAAACTAAAGTAAAACTAATTAAAAACTTCCTACAACTACTACACAGCAGCAGAAATTTTTTTTACATATATGTACATTGGAAGAATGTACTATTTTTTTTTTTTTTTTTTTTGTGCCACCCTGACTAAAATACCCTTAAAACTACGTAAGTCGGCCAAGACAACTTGTCAACTATCGTTATCAACATTAGACAACCACCAAAACTGGTTCTCCTGTCTCACCCTGCCCTTCAGGACCCGATCGGACACAGTCCTACTAAGCCGAAGTCGCTCTGCTCCGTCTTGTGCGAGGACGTCTCGACTATAAAGGAGCCGCCTATCCACAGTACTACGGCCGACGCGTCGCGACGTGGTAGATTAGCGGAACCGTGTGGGGCAGTAAGCCCCAAAAATTAAGCTATTTGCTGAGGTCATCGCTCTCGCAATGTGACTCCGAATCAGATTTATCAAAAAATTATCTATTCTGTTAATGTTGGCTCCGTTGTATAGAGTCCTGTTGGAATAGTAATGTTTGTACTCCGACTCTGGTGTTCTGTGTAATCCAAGACAACGTCTAAGACACTGCCTCTCAAACACCCGAATCTTTTCCATTTGAGATGGGGCAACGTTGAACCACACCGGCAATCATCGGCCGGATGAGAGCCATGTAGCAAATCACCTTCACAATGCTCCCCTAGCCCTCTTCAGAGCAGCATTTATATGTCTGTGGAAATACAAATACTGATCCAACCAGATGCCAAGATACTTTACAACACTTTTACTCGCCAGTGGCTGTCGATGTGGCCCACCAGCTTGCGCCAGTTCTTTCTAGTATCCCTAGGGGCTCTAGCCAACGGAGTCCTAAACAGAATTGTTTCACATTTCTGAAAGTTGATTTTCAACTTCAAGTCATCACAATATCACAATATCACAAAACGAGTTTAGACGTGGCATGAATGGTGTCATGTCCCGCCTTAAACCCGAACTGATTATCCGGTATGATATTATTGTCCTCCGCCAACTTGGACAGAGCTCTATTTATGACTTTCTCGAATACCTTGCTGATACTCGGTAGAACACTTATCAACCGGAGATTCGCCGGATTGAAGTTGTCCTTTCCCTTTTTCGGGAGAGGATGAACCACAGCTGTCTTCAACCGCCCTGGATAATATGCATTATTCAGTGCGTTGTTAAACAGTGTGGCATAAATGTCAATTGCTTCCTGAGGTAGATGTCGTAGTACAATATTGGATATACCATCGACTCCCGCTGACTTTTTCTTCTTTAGTGAATCGAAGATTTACTGGAGCTCCATCCTCGTAACTAACAGGGAATTGCTCCCATTTTGCACGGCGATGATAGCGTTCTCCAAGTTTTCTTCATTGAACCCGGTGAAACCTAGGTTCTCTGATCGCCATTGCATCATTTCGTTACGAAGATAGAAGTGATGGAGTAAAGCTCTGTTTTCCAGCTAGTGGTTGGGGTTGATGCTTGCATTCACCTTGTACACTTGCTGAAAAGCAGCCCCCACAGCCTCCACTTTTTCCAGCGGATCCTCGACAACAAAAAGGTTATCGTCCAAGACGGCGTCATCTGGATCTATACCTGCTGTCAGAAGTACGTTTCTGTTTTCTGTCGTTCTCTGAAGCTTAAGACACGGAAGTTCGTTTTGAAACCCTTAATTGGTTTACAACTTCCAATGTACACCAAGTTTGGTGAACTATGTCTGAATTAATTGAAGAGATATTTTTGACCTACTCATTTAATGAAATATAAATAAACAATTTAGTTAAATATTTATCCAGAGTTAACCCAATCTGGTTTCACTGAAATTTTCCTTCCGACTTCCTGCTCAATATAATTTATAAGATTTCTTTTTCACTGTTGCTGGTATCCTTTGAGTTTCCTTGGTGGAGATCCCCTTCGCTCGTCACGAAATGCATCCTTGTTTTTGAAAAATTCCAATCGATACTTACATACATAATCTTTTTTTTTTAGAAAAAAAATTGTACATACAAATATAAAAAAATAAATTGAAATGTATAAGAAAATCAAATGAGTATTTTGTCAGTATGTGATCTTCTGGTTCAAAGGCTTGATAAATCATATTAATGGCGTTAAATGTAAATTTTGTTCGTTCCCTTAATTAGAATTTCATCGTGCCACCCGTCATTTTAAAACCTCGAAACCTTATTGCCATTGACTTCCTGTCATCTGCCATAAGAAAAATGTGGATGCACAAAAAATGACAAAAAAACTACCGGAGTCCGTGTGGTTATAATATTGATGGATAGTAGCAATTGCATGGAGTGCGTGTTGGAGTTATCATACGAGTATATGTACTAATCGTTTTATACGTCAGGTAGGTACTACGTGTCGTTATAAGTATTGCGATCTCTGGCTACATGTACGAAACGCTTTTGAAAAGCTTGATATTTATATTACATTATATGCATGTAAGTATATATGTCTACATAAATAACCAAAAGGAATTCAATCAAATCCAATGAAAAAAATAGATTTTGTATATAATCTCATAAAAATCGTGGTAGGCAGGTTTGCTAATTTGCACATTTTGGGCGTTTATAAAAAGTGAAGAGGATTTAATAGGAGATGTCGATGCATATTTGTCTGAAAAGTATGAACATCACAATGAAGAGTGGAAATTGAGAAGGGCAAAGCGTTCTTCATTCTACTATTGCGGCTTAAGAAAGAACCTGTATATTACTGTACGTCCGAGGTAAGGTCCTAGGGTAAGTTTATGAGCATTTCCAGCTAGACAATTATTACGGCGGAATTTTTTGGGAGGAATGCAACAGGAAACATTACGAGAGTGTTGAAGAGAAACAAAAGTTTCGGTAATGGATGTGGCTCTTATAAGTTTTAGAGCTCTGTTCTGGATTCTATTTAATAGATTCAAATGAGTAATGGATGCACCATCTCAGATATGATTATATTCAAGTCTAAGGGGGATGTAGCTTTATAGATCGTAGACAGGTCAGAAAGGAAGTTAAATCTCTTGCATCTTTTAAGAAAACATAAGCATTTTGCTGTGTTTTTGGCTACGTCGAAAATTGGTCATTAACATACATATATGAGGCAGTCAGTGCAATAGTGGCGTAACCCATAAAGTTTACTATTTGTGATATTTTCTTCGATAAATTTTTTGGAAAAAAAACTCAGATGAAGCCATTTTCACAATTTCAAAAGGGTTTCTTTTTCTGGCCGAGGAAATGACGTTAGACGTTAACACAATCATCTGGGACGAAGAGATCTTCATATTTTTTTTTATTCTTTTCTATTATACCAAAATCTTGGTCACATGGCAAATAGGAATGGCCACTAACTAAAAATTTATGGTCGATTTCTTCAACCATAAAATCGGGATGGGGTACCAGAAATTGGCACAACAGTGAAAGTAGATATTAGTTCTATTTTGGCCCCCACATTGGTCAGAATACATAATAATTTTTTTTCTAAGAGAAGTATAAGGGTGACGGCACTATTGCACTCAAACTATGATCAAATTTTAAAATGCAATAACAACTTTTTGAGTGCCATCTAGTTTTGAGTGTAGATAGCTGCATAAAACTATTTTTTTATTAAAATAGATATATTAAGAGACTAATTTTTATGAAAAACTCATTTTTGAAAAAAAGTGGGTTACGCCACTATTGCACTCATAGCCTCATATACCATATATAGAAATCTTTTCAGTTCATTTGATGCAAGTGCCATTCATGTATAAGGCATGGGCGGTATACGAGTATTTCGCTTGGCCAACTGAAAGAAGACAGCTTGGTGTTTTCGAAGCATTAAATTCCACGGGGTCGTTAATAACCCATTGTATAATGCTGTGGAGGTTGGTATCTAATTAGCTCAACATATACGGTCCTGTTTCATTTTCATGACCGAAGAAGAGGTTTGTGAGTCTGGAAACTAATATGAAAAGCTAAGTGTACTATCGTCAGCACAGGAATGAAGCGGATTACAAACGGGGCCTTTAGGCACACCAGGTTTTATTTTATGAATATCAGATCACCAGTGACATATCCAACTTCTGTCAAATTTTTGTGAATTGTCGAGTTTGCTTTTGTTTCTATGTTTAACTAAGTTTTTCATAAATTTTCGAAATTTGAATACATATGTAAATAAAATAAGAACATTAATCAAGTTTGTATAGACTTCAAATTATTTTATTTAATGGTTAAATTCAAGCTTCTCATGTCCCGTTCTCATCCTTTTTAAGGTTCGTCCGCTGTCGAGAAGGTTGCCCTGAACCGTTTTGTTGTGCTGTGCCATTCATAAACATACAACTGACGCCCATAGGATGTAGAGCTTTAAAAATTAGCTAATTCAATTGTCTTGACCTCTTATCATTGACGCTCTGTGCCATGTTAAATGAAATTAATCAAAAACCAAACTGAGGCTAGTTTTAAAGCTTGAATGTTTGCATTTATTTTTATAACGTTTATACATTTGAGACACATTTTCATAAGAAGCTTTCTACTCACTGTGTGTATATTACATACATACAATCTTTTGTGGAACGACCACATAATGGTCATAGCTGAGAATGCAGCGAAATGCTAAGGCTTCAGATCTGATTAAAATCTATATTATAAGTATACGTTAAAAGATATAGAGTAAAACTCTCAAATTTGGTCTGCTGTATTCGATAGAGTCCTGAATATATTTCCTTAAAGCTAATGGTAATAGATCAATTTGGGAAATAAATGTTCAATTAGAACAAATTGCCTATCGTTTCTTTTCTAAAAAGTGTTCTAGGTAAATTGCTTGTTGTAAGACCCCATTTAAATTATTGAACCGTAATAATCGACTTGCTAGGAATGCTGATTAGTATAAACTAGAGCTTACTTTTGTTTAACCCATAGAACTGAGATTTATTCTTTAGCAGTACGACACTCATGTGAATTTTTTATTCGGCTCTATTGTCCTTCCAATTTCAATATCTAAACATTTAAGACAAATGCACATGGTTTTCCTCTATGAAATCCAACTTTTAGTTCCGAAACGCTCGGACTGCATTATAGTTTATCATTGAAAGGGTAGTCTCTAGTCATAACCTCTTGAGTGCGCGTCTATTACAAAAAATTCTTGCGTAACTCTTGAGCTCTCTGTAGAATTACCCGACTCTGTATCACCTTGGGGTGATCATGTAGTCAACTTTTGCCCTTTTGTAATACTTAGATGAGGCGTGAGACACTAATCAATCATGTGTTGGTGTGATATTTCCACAAAATATTCCAAATATGTACTTCTAAAAACAAAAAACTACATTTTAAAATATTAACTCAACCAATTGAAAGGCATGTTATTTTGGCACACTATGCCTTAGTACATGATTACAGATACTTAATAAAACTCAATTAGGTAATATCCACTAGAATTATAATCAAATTTAGACGAAGTGGGACATGCTCGTAAATCAACCATTTTTCTTCGCATAGTCAGTTATATTGCGCGTTGAATCCAAATAGACGACTTCGCCAGGATAATATTGCCCTCTATCAAATTTAATTGTTGAATAACCCTTAACGACGTAAATAAAAATTAACTCGACCATAAAAGGGTACGAATATTCCAATACGGAACAATGAAAGGCGAAGCAAATAGCGAATCAGAAATGAGTTACGAGTATATGCCAAGCAAAAGGGATAAAGGAACAACATTGAAACTCGGAGCTGTAGTCAAGTATTCGATATTTTATTTTTGTAGTTCGTTACTAGAATTATGGATTGAAGGTTTCGTTTGAATACACTTAACTTCAGAAAAACTTAACATTGCTATTACCTTAATCGAAAACATCTACATACAAGACCGCAGGAGTTATGTAATGTATATGATTTTTATTTGGTTAATTCACGTTTATTCTATTCACCATTCAAAAAGAATTTCGGCTTTTCAAATTGTCATTACCGCTTCAAAAACTTCAATTGTGGCTATAAATAAATCCAAAATAAAATAAAATGCTCGACTGGGTCTCACGAACTTGCTCCTATGTAAAAGACTAAGAATTTCAAAAATGAATATTAGATATTAGAGAAAAACTGTTCATAAGCATAAAATTCATTATTGAAATGACTTAAACAACTCCTTTAGTAGTTGGAACTAAAAACAGGATGCCATGGTGTATGCAAGGACAAAAATTACAAGTCATTGTAGTGGTTTCTTAAAAAAATACTAAGCTTCTTATACAAAATTAAATTTTTAAAACATTTTTAAGAAAAAATTTTGGTACGCCAACTTAAAGTTTTTCTTATTATACGAATAAAAAATAAATTTCCAAATTATTTCCAAAAATCAAAAATAGAAGCTTCTCTACAAAAATTTTCATTGAAATCCGTTATGCCGATATTGATAAATTCGAAATTCGAAAAAATGGTTCTATGGTATGTACAGTCAGTAATAAATAAATTTCAAACGGTTTTTTATTAAATTATAGATCGTAAGAATTAAACGAAAGAAAAAAAAAATTATAAAAATTCTCGGAACCGTTTTATATTTTTTTACATTTGTATGGTGGGTACCGTTGTTTTTATAAAGTAAGAAAAGCCACAATAGCTCTCTTTTCTTCTAAGAAAGCCGTGGGGAACAAGTGGGGCTTGTCTCCACAAATCACTCACTGGCTATTTACTGCGGTCATCAGACCGATACTCACTTACGGGGTGACTGTATGGTGGACGGCCTTATAGATAAAGCGACAAATCGCGATAAACTAAGCAAAGTACAACGTTCAGCGTGTATGTGCATCAGCGGAGCTCTCCGCTCGACACCTTCCGCTGCACTAGACATACTTCTCAACCTGACACCCCTAGATGTTTACAGCAAACAAATGGCCGCGAGCACAGTTGTACGTCTCAAAGCTATCTCTCAATGGACCAATAACTCTATTGGCCACATCATCATTCTGAATTTATTCGGAACTTTCCCAAGTCACTGCGACTATACATAACTCCCTTGTTGGTTTTCGATAAAAACTTTGAAGTCACTATTCCCTCAAGAACAGTTTGGGAGGAAAGGGCTTTGATAGAAAATAAATCAGTACATTTTTATACAGATGGATCGAAGACTGAAATTGGAGTGGGTGGTGGAGTGTACTCAGATGGACTAAAACTTATTCTCTCCTTCCGCCTACGTAACCATTGTAGTGTATTCCAAGCGGAAATTCTGGCGATAAAGGAAGTAGGTACTGTCTTGTCAGTCTCAGATAGTCAGGCTGCTTTGAAATCCCTCGCATCAGTCTCTTTAAACTCCATTACAGCCCAAGACTGTCGATCATCTCTGATTGAGATGGCCAAACAGTTTAATATTTATCTATTCTGGGTGCCGGCCGGGTCACAGGGATATTCCGGGGAATTGCAAGGCCGACGAACTCGCCAGAAATGGAACGGAAATGCCTATCTTGCCCGAGAAGGTAAATGCTCTGGAACAATCAAACACAAGATGGCTTAACAATACCACTTGTGTGGCGACCAAACAAATTAGGCCTAAGCTGGATTTGAAACGTTCAAAATGTCTATTGTCCCTCAGTAGATCTCAGATCAGCTCCGTATAAGGTTTCATAACTGGACACTGTCTCATAGGTAGACACGCCGCACGACTCGGTGTACTATCAAACGATTTTTGCAGGAGTTGCTTGGACGAGGAGGAAGAGGAGACCATCCCACACCTTCTTTGTACATGCCCTGCTCTCTCTTACAGACGCAAACTTCATCTAGGAGAATATTTCTATAATGAACCAAGCGATCTCATAAACACAGACATTAAAAGTCTCCTTCGCTTCATCAGAAGCTCCAAATGGTTTTAACTAGTATAGGGAACCTTTTTGTTTCCTATTACATCGTGGTATCACAATGGACCTCTACTGGTCTAAGTGTGGCAGACGCTTTAATGACAGCCACTTTAACCTAACCATAACCGTTGTTGTTATGTAAAATAATTTTTTTTTTCACATCTTGTAGATTATATTAAGAAACTTTTATTTATCAGTTTTAAAAAAATCGAGCATGAGGTTTTGGAAATTTTGAGTTTTCAAAAAAAAAATTGAAACTTTTTTTAAAAATCCAAAAGTAATTTTTTTTGAAAATTTGAATACACAATTCTATTTGAATTTTTGAGCAACCTCAGCATACAAAAAATGGTCAAAATCGGTTATACCGTTTTTGAGAAAATCCCAGCGGGGGTACCAATAATAACAATTTCTTGGAAATTTTCTTGTATCTTTTTTTTTTTTAAATGCGTCGAACAGCTTTTGAGAAAAAGAAATATTTAAAGAATTTCGAAAAAATCGTTATTAATTAGATAATAGACTAATTCTTACAATTTATCTGTCATGTAGGTATATCCAGTACAATGTCAATGAGTACCGTGTGCCATTATGTAGATAAAGTGCCTTTAATTCATTGTCACACAGAGGATTTCCAAATTTATTGTTAAAGTTTTCTGTATTTTCTATGTATAAACGTACATATTTATTTATTCTTCATTGAAATCTGTTAGTTTTATAAATTATAAAGCCCCTTCTTTTATTTCTTAGTTCTAATGAAACTACACTTTTCAGAACACAAGACTTCTTAGACTATGGCTTTATCATAGATTACGGATGTATCATCTGCCGACCTATTTTAACTTATCCTTGGACTTCTAGCTTATATCTTTGAAGTTACCTGCCGCTTTTTTCGAATCCTTTGTCTGTTCAGTTGTTTTTTTAACCAATGCAAATCCAAACCAATTTCATTTCCTAGCAATTTGCAACAAAAACTGACCCTGCTCTCTTCCCTAATCTCCTTAACTCTTATATGAACTGCCCATGCGTTCATGACAAAGACTAAACAAACTGACAGCACACTGGTGCTATATGAACTTTCTTGGAAATCCTTTCAACAGACATATATTCCAAATATCTGCAAGTATTGCGTTATCCTAAGGTTCAAAGTGAAGACGAAGATGACAATCTTGTACTGATAAAATAATGCAAATAAGCATTAATTTTGTTTGCAAACAGGGTTCTCATAGCAAAAGATAAACAACAGATGAACCTACTCTGCTATTAATACTTTAATCCTTTCTTTTACCACATTTTTGTGTTCCTCGTTGAGACACTGTGATACAAATGGCTATGGACTATGGGCCAGGATTAAAAGTTCATTTCGGTACTATTTACCATCTTCATCTTCAGCTTCTTAAAGTATTAAGTGAAAAAACAAGGGAACAGAAACAATAGAATTATGGTTGTTTGAGGTTTCATTAGTATCACCATTTCGATCATGTATCCTGTGTGGAATATGGAATAACGGCAACAACCCGAACACGTCGACTATACGTGAGTTCGTAGGAAAGGAAAAGAGTGTCTTTTCTAATACTACGAGTATACACATACATACATATACCGATACTTGTTGTGATAAATTAGCAGGACTTAACCAAGTGATTATTGGCAATTAAGATGAGAACTAGGTTTATGCGCATCCCTTGTGCAAGTGGTATATGTACTTCCTGATAATCGTGTACCTTGTAAGGTGTAAGTCCCTACATTGCTGGACACCGAAACTATTATAATATAACAATGAAATTACCCGAAGTAAAATAAAGAATTTGCGAGATTTTAGAAATAAGCCTTTCGACAGTGCGTCGTTAAAATAAAACAATGAAACCTACAATTTGGAATGCTTACAACTAACTCAAAGTTATTTATAGAATATTCTAAGTATATATATGTATATAGATAGTACTGGCAAGAAATAGTAACATAAGATTCATAATCGCATTGAAGCCACTTTTCATTGAGATATCTTTTGGTTTTGAGAGTAAGTTTTATACTCGATATTTTGACGAAAAAGTGTGTCCCATAATTATGTCCCTCTGTTTAATTATAATCAATTATACCTTTATCAGCAAACGCGATTTACTTTAAACTTATTGGGGCGTACTCATAAGAAACAAAAAGTTTAATTTAATTTTTTGAAATTAATTTTCGAGTACCTACGATTGAGTCCTTTTCTGACCATATGCTCTTAGATGTACTGTTTAAGATTTCTGGCAATGAAGAAGAAGCTGCTACGATACAACTAGATCCATATTTCCAAAAAAATATGGAGGGAGAGTTATCATGAGATTTAATAATTAATTTAAACGCAGAGATTTAGATTTTGCAACAGTATAAACAACAAACAATGTTGTTTGCCCTTTTATCCTGCAGATACAGGTTCTGTCAAACGGATAAAAAGGTGTCCAGAAGACGAGGACCAGTTTAGGCATGCTTGCATTGTTGCTTAGCTCGTCGGATGTGGGGTGGGTTCTTTGGCCTGTCAAACTGGACTACCGTACCTAACCAATTAAATCATGCCTTGGTTAAAACAAAAAAATATATTTATAAGAATAAAAAGAAAATTACGAAATTGAAGTATACTAGGATAGTTAATTATTATAAATAAGCAAACAGACAAAACGGACAAGTGAAATTAAACTACGTTATAAACAAATGAATTTAAAAATGCTTGGAAGCAAACGAAGAATTTCCTAAATGATTCACCTACTAATCCTTTCAATGCTCGGGCACCTTAGGTGTTAATGGTACCCTTGAGCATCCCTCCCCAATGCCAATCTCATTGCTGAGATGACACCTTGGCTGTCGCGTGCTCAGATATGTGCGACAGCCCCTAAAATATAGGCTCTAAGCCTCACCTACGGAGCTCAAATTAACGAGGAACTCTCATGTCCGATCCGTCATCAGTCACCCAACTGAAAAATTTAACCTTCCATATCTCAAGAAGTAATGCAAACAAATCTAAGCCATATCTTTAAATGAATGTTGAAAACACAAATTACTTTATAAAAGAATGAATTCTTATTGAAATTTATTAGGAAAATTAGTAGAGTAGAGTAGTAAATTATAAAGATTTAAAACAAAGTCATTTAAATTAAATTAAATTATTTAGTAATCTAAATAAATAAAATAAATGTATGTTACTATTATATCAAGTTAAAAGAAAGGAAAATTAAAGCTCAAATTCAATTAAAATACCAACTGGAACTAGAAAAAAAACTACTTCGAGTTCAATGTTAGAGTTGAATACTCTCAGTTTTAAAAAGAAATAATAATAATAAAGGAATTTATTAAAACAAGAACAAATAATACAACATACCTGAATCCGCTTACTTGTGCGCACAGTATTTGGATCAGCGTAGCTTTTAACCTATAGGAAATACAAATTAAAATATCCAAAGAAAACTGAGGGAATTTCCTTCCAGGCAATGACCGAATTACAAAACAAACAAAAATTTAGCACATATACAATCAACAATTTAAAAATTAATTTAAGAAAGAATAGGAACACTTAAAAGGACACAAAAACAAAAACAAAATCGAAAAGAGAAACAATATAACTATTTTAAAAGTATATACAGCACATCAGGATAAAAGCACAGGAACAGAGAAATGCAGGAACACAGGAACAAATGAAAAATAGTTTTATGTGTTTATTTGCAGGAATGGACATTCATTCTTATAGCCATATATATTTGGAATTAGTTTGGTTAAAATAACACTTTTCTGCGGTTAATTATAGTTTAGGACATGTTAGTACAAAGCTTGATTATTGCCTTTTTTTTTTTGATATGGTTAGCAAATATGTATTCGATTTTAATACTAAGGAACTTATACACATTAGCACAAAATTTGAAACAGTTAATAAATATTTAAAATTTGAGGAGCAGCACACAAAATTTAAGAAACAAAACGAATTTATTTCAACAGTATTGGATTATTAACACAAAACTCTATTATCTTGGCTTAAATTCTTTATTTCAGCCAACAAATTTATTAACACTCGAATATTCCAAACAATGAAACAAAATTATCTACATATATTCTTCTTGAGATTTATTTTTCCTAGCAACAATAACAAACGAACTTTTGAACAGGTTTTTAGAGAATAATCTTTTTTTCTTTCAATTTTTTTCTAAATCAAAACAAATCAATCAACCCAGCTACTCGATTGAATTTCGTAGTTTTCTATTCATTTGTCTAAGTGATTTTTAAGCTGAGTGTTTTTTTTACTTGCGATATAGGTACTATAGGGCAAGTTCTGCATTTGGAAAAAAAATCGAACTCGAGATTTTGATCAAAGTTGACATTACGATGATAGCGAAGACGAATAAAGTGGGTCCGGCAATTCCGTCTGTCTGTCTGTCTGTCTGTCTGTCTGTCTGTCTGTCTGTCTGTATGTCTGTACCTCGATCTAGAGCCTAAGTCACTGGACCTATTTTCTTCAAACTCGGTAGTTATGGGTCTTCGGTGATTCCCTAGAGGGGAAATTGAAATTTTTTTTTTAGCTCTAAAACTAACGGTACCCCCCATACACCCGTAATGCATAATCTTATTTATCTCGAAAACGGCTCTAACGATTTTGATAAAAAAAATTAGGTGTGATATTATGGACATGGACTACGTTTTGGTAAAAAAAAAATTTGGGGCAAAATGTTATTAACGGTACCTGTCATAGAACCGTTTTTTTGATTTTCGACTTTCTCATTAACGGCTCTAACGATTTTAATCAAAAATTTTCAGCAGGAGTCCCCCTAAGTTTAAAATTTTATTGTATATAAAAATATTGGAAAAATTATTTATTGGGTTTTTTTGAAAAATTTTTTTTTTTTTGAAAAATCAATATCTTCAAAACCTATGAACGATTATTTTTTGAAATTATTTCCTAAAATCAATGTTATTAAATACTTAAAATTCGCATCCCACATTTTTTTCTTGAAAAATTTTAAAGAAATTTCTTATATAAAAAATTTATTTATTTAATAATAAAACGATTTTTTAAAGTTTGTTTCCATAAATTCATACTTTTCTAGAAATCAGACAGCAATTTCATTTTAAATTCATGTTTTATATTTATAAAATGTATCTTAAATTCCAAAGTACTTTTACATAAGAGCAAGTTCGTGCGATCCAGTCGTGCATTTTATTTTATATTGTTGCTGCGACCCTACAATTTTTAGTGTTTTTAAAGGGATTTTAGAAAATATTGAAAAAAAGAAATTTTATTGCAGTGGGTCTCTCTGTAGAAAAGTTCAAAACTCACTTGATGCAGCTCCTTAACGCAGAAAAATGCTTATTCTTCGACTACATATCATGTGAAGCTCTCTTTCCAAAATTATATAAACTTGGAATATCATCATAAATGATAAATGTATTGAAAGCTCCGTACAAATATACAGCTCGTATCTGGGACGGAAAATGTATCTCCCAAGATTTAGATCAACACTGGGAGTAATGCAAGGGTGTGTTCTTACCATGTTTTTATTTATCTTATTCATAAACGATATCACAGAAGCTGTTAAAGTTGGAATTGAGTTTCGTCGAAGAAAAATTCTAGGTTTGCTTTTAGCAGATGGCATAGTTTTTTCGGCAGAGACAGTTGAAGGCATACAGCTTATGATCAACAAATAAGAAAGTTGTTGTAAGATTTGGAATCTATCTGTCAACCTGGACAAATCTGAAATGATGACTCTAACAAGTGGAGGAGATTTATATTCAAGGCTGGAGAAGTGGGCATATCAAGAAGAGTTAATAGAAATGGTAAAGTAGTACAAATAACTAATAGTGTTTGATTTCATTGAACTCCAACATGAAAAAACATCCTCAAGCCAAATGAGATGCAAAGCGAGCTATCTTTTTTGTTTGGGACAGTTGTATCAGTACCGGCCCAAGCTAAATTAGAGCCCTGCGCAAGCTTCATCAGCGGCGCCCCTCATTTGCGGTGATTGGCGGAGGAAGTCATTTCCTCATCACCCAAGGGGTACCCTTTGCAATACGTTTTTTTAACGAGGTATCCCCAAGAGGCCTATTCCTAGATAATACTTATATCTAATTAAAATAAATATGATTTTTATTAAAAACTAAGAAATCAAAAATATATCACAAAAATAATAGTAACTAAAGAATACAAAAATAATTGCAAGCTATATATATATATCTATATATATATATATATATATATATATATATATATATATATATATATATATATATAAACTATGATATATATATATCACTGAAAAAATATTTTTTTAAGTAAAAAGTAGATATTTAAAAACTAATTCAAAAACATAACAGCATACAAATAAATAATTAACTCATTAATTATTGTTGAATTAAAAGTTTAATATTCATATTTACATATTTATTCAGTGTAGGAAATAATAATAAAATTATTATTTTAATAAAAATAAATGGAACCGAGTTTATTGCAATAGATTAACTTTTCTGGCTTCTGTTTTAGCAAACTCAATTACCAGATCATCATAATCTAATGACTTGACAAGCTCTTTCACTATAGCCATTATTGACAAGTCAACTTATCTTTCTTGAATTATTGGGGTCCTGAAGTAGTTTTTTATTAAACTACGTTATTTGAGGAAACTGTGATGGTATTTCTAGATTTAGAGCTAGGACTTCAGCTGATTGCACGTTAGTCAATTGTTATTCTGATCGCATTTCTACTAAAGAGTTTTTAGTAACTTCCGGAACTAGAACGCTGTTAGATAAATTAACAGAAGGACTTTGTAAATACTTACTAGTCATATTATTTTTTTCTAAAATATCTAAAATATAAAAATAAAGTAAATAAATAAATGACTCTGCAGTGTTTCTATTCTCAAAGTTTCCAGCCTCAGATATTTCAATAAGAGCTTTATATTCTTTCTCCTAAATTTTTTTTAATGGTTTTAAAGCATTAAGTCTACTCCCACCATTGTTGAACCTGATACAAAGTTTTATACGCATTGAGAAATGTCAAAAAACTTAACAGATTCCAACGAACAGCAAGCTGAATCATTAACAAACAACAGCAACCAAAGGGAATGCAAGCAGCCTGAACAAAATAAGCTCTTGGTTCAAGATACTTAATTTAGTTTTAAACACCAGCCTCTTTTCCTTTCATGTTTGAACCATTTTTATAACCTTATATTCGTAAACAAAAATTACTGGAATAGTAGCAAGTTTTATTCTCAATATAGATTCCCTATCCTTTCTTTTGTTTTGAGTTTTTTTTTTAAACAATGGACAAATAAAGAAATTAGATTAGTCAAAAAACCCCTTTTTTAAATGTAAACAATAACTGGTAAGAACAAAAAAATAGAAAAAAGGAGAAATTCAATAAAACAGATTCACTCATTAACGACAAACCTCAACAATAGTCATCGCATCATCATCACTCATTACTTCCATATTGCAACCCTTTGTTTCATCTCGACACACGAGCCACACGACATGACACCATGACAGTGATAAAATTTCACTCATAAAGAGAGGCCAGTGCCAAACTAAAACATAATACAAAGAACACTCAACCGGAAGAGTTTAAATTCATAGACGCAACTTTTAATTTTGCACGCTGTTAAGTCAATGAGTATGAATTTTGTACCTCAGAATTTCTGTTTGAGTAACATTGCTGACTTCGATTTCATATAGAAGCTGCTAATTGTCCGTATTTGCTGTTGAAAATTTGTTTTATATTACACTGCATAGGGGAGGGTTATCAAAATAAAATAAATGCCTTCACTCATAAACGCGATGGTGATTGCGAAGAATAACGTAACAGTAGATTGATAAAGAAAAAAATAGCAAGTAGATAGGTATCTGTTGTTAAGCGAACAAAATCGTGCACTTTTTAAAGATCTTGTGATGTAGTTTTTTTTACTGTGGGAGTGTGGAAGTATTTAGGAAATTAAACATAGACTTATTTTTGGAATAGTAGATATGTATATTATATATATGTATATCTGTCTTTAAATTCAGAATTAGTTGTTAGTTATACATATAACGAATATCAATATTGGTCTGAGCTATAAAAAGAAATGAGACTAATGAAGTAATGGCTTTTTTAACGCTTGCCCAAGGCGCTCTTTGAGTTCAGCGCCCTGCGCATTTGCACAGCTTGCAACTGTATCCTTCTATAAGTAACGCAAGCTTGTAAATGCTGACCCTAGGAAACACACAAAGAAGTTTCTCGGTTATTTTATTAGGAGTTTTTTTTTTAGAATACCCACTAGTTCCTCAAACTATATGAAACATTTAAAAATTGGTATTCCCCCTATGTTTTTGGATACTGCGAAACTTCATTTCAATTTCATAATGCGTGTTTTAGAAATGCATGAACAGAAATTACCAAATATGGAACTCATGCACTTATTTCCGACTGAACAGTACTTATCCAAGACTGGAAGAAACTGAATAATTACAGCTGAATGGGAAGTGGAATCTCTAAGACCAAAGTTTGATAAATTGCTAAAGAAAACAGGACGCAGAATGATTATACTAGGGCAAGTTGAACCACTACTTGATTGAAAGAATTTATTTTTGGGCAAATATTATTAAGTAGAAATGAGAATTAAATATACCTAGAGCAAGAGCAAAACGATATAATATTTTAAATGAAAGAACAATTTACGGACTTACCGCGATTATTAATTATATTTCAAATAAATTTGTATTTGATATTGCCCGACGTTTCGACAGGGATTCACTTGTCATGCTCACGGGTTTAATGCAGTGCCGGATTAGCCACGAAGCAAGAGTAGCAAATGCTACGGGCCCCGCGCATTTAGGGGCCCCGCGCACCAACGTTTTCTGACCATAAAAAAGTATTATTTATATATTAGATTTAGTTACAATTACTAAGAAGAAAATATTTGCACCAAAATGATCAACTAAAATTTTATTTTTCTATCTGCTGGTCATACCAAAAATCATGTTTCGCACCGCACTACACGCAAATTGGACAACGCACAGTGGTTCCACTCCCGAACAAAGGCGGCCATAATTACTAACTCACTTGATAAAATTTTAAAACGAATGGTGCTCAAATGTTTTGAGCTCTCTGATTTTGAATCTGCAATCAGTTTTAAACTATCTCGTCACGACTTTGAGATACGTTCGATAAAAGGGTTGAAGACCGGTTTAATACAGTTTTAATTAAATATAATTTTTTACTTGCGATTTATAGGTACTATAAGGCAAGTTATGCATTTGTAAAAAAAATCGAACTCGAGATTTCGATCAAAGTTGACATTACGATGATAGCGAAGACCAAAAAAGTGGGTCTCGCAATTCTGTCTGTATGTCTCTTCGACTACAGGCTAAACGGCTCAGCCGATTTTCTTTAAATTTGGTAGATATCACTTTTAATTTTTCCCCCCCACACGTTTTTTTCTTTTTTTTAAGACCAAAAATAACGGTACCTGCCATACGATTTTTTTTCAAAATTTTATAAACATTATTTTTTCTCAAAAATTGTTCGACAAATTTTAAAAATAAGAATACAAAAATATTCATTGAATTAAAGCTAGGTAATGGTTGAAAAAAATTCCGAAAAATAGTTATTGAGGGTACCCCCCATGGAACCATTTTTCGTTTGTTTTTGATTTTCTCAAAAACGGTACAACCGCTAAAGCTCCCCAAAACCATAAATAGAATTGTGTACTCAAATTTTCAAAAAAAACTGATTGGATTAAAAAAAAAACTTCAAAATTTTTTTTTCAAAACTCAATACACATATTTCGAAAACCCCATGCTAGATTTTTTTTAAACTTGATAAATAAAAGTTTCTCAATATAATCTACAAGATGTGAGAAAAAAAATTTACTTTACCTAAAATTAAAGGTACCTACCATACAAATGCTTACAAATTTAAAAAAAAATGTTTTTCAAAAATAGTATTTTTCTCGAAAACGGCACCTAGAATTTTGATAGAATTTTTTTTCTTTCAATTAATTTTTACGATCTTTAATTTAATGAAAAAAAATTTGAAATTAAGATATTAAATAATTGATATTTTCAGAAATGATACATACTTCCTTTGTATTAAGCCACCCTGAATAATTTTTAACAAGAAGGCATCTCTTTCGGCAAGTTTTTTTTGCAGAAATACGTAAGTTTTTTACAAACTCTTGGAAATGACGTCTAATATTGAATGGGACTTATTTTTTTCGGTTCCATCAGCATTTAAACAATGCTGAAGCAGAAACATTCTCGTAAATGAGACTTTAGTTAAAAGCCCTAAACTACAAAAAATGAGACTTTAGGTGGTTCAAAGATTAATCAAAAGTGAATTCGCAAGTAATCGCATCTAAGTCAACGTGGATTAAAAAGTACATGAAATTACCTTTCAGGTAATATATAACTTTGTGGGGGCGTAACGGGGCGTAACAGTTAAAAGTTTAAAACAAACAATATTAAGCTAATTTATTTTTATTTTATTTAGTCCCAATTTATAAACTCTTATGCTTAGTCGAAAAATGAATCATAAAAAATAAAAAACAAATATCTTACCTTCCACTAATATATCCATTATAAAAAAAAAATAACGCAAACAGATGAAAAAAATTAATTAAACAAATGCAGTCGCACTTGCTCTTAGAGCACTAAAACTCAAATGCCATGTGTTTGCAATGTTATTACTCTGAAGATAAAAATCTAACGGTTTTTCTTTTTCTATTTCTAATTAGTTTGGAATATTCTCAGCTCATTTTAACCGTTTTATATAATAATCGCTACAGTAATTTTTTTAGAATTTTGGCCTACGGTGGAACCACAGTGCAACGGTATGAAATGCAGGTGTTTATTGTCACCATTGATAACGTACTCACTGCTTTAGGTAAACGTATGAACAGAACAGTTATCATAAAATTGCTGGCATTTTCGGAATATTCCGAGAGCTAAAATCTTTTCCTGATTCAAAATAGCTATTTAGTCCAGTCCACAAAAATTGGCGTTTCGTCCGGGTGATCGCACATGGACTCATCAGTTGACTGTGAGGACCTTGTCAATACGCAATTTTTATTAAATTCAGTTCATCTTACATCGATTTTTTGACAAAAATCCAATGTGAACTATATCCAACCAAGATTAAAATTGTAATCATTAACGTTGGAATATTTTGCTATTTTGAATCAATAATTAAACAAGTCCATTAATAGTGAAGTCTTCTACCTGGCTGATTTATTTCAGTAGTATATAGAATTTGTATTATAAAAACCTTCATATAGAATCAAAGCTGAGCCACGGGCAAAATATTCCAACTTTAATGAGTACAATTTTAATCTTGGTTGGATATAGTTCACATTGGATTTTTGACAAAAAATCGATGTAAAATGAACTGAACTTAATAAAAATTGCGTATTGACAAGGTCCTCACAGTCAACTGATGTGTCCATGTGCGATCACTTGGACGAAACGCCAATTTTTGTGGACTAAAGGCCATTGTTAGAGAGAGAGAACCAAACAACCTACGTCTGCAAATAATTTGCAGATACATTATGTACTTCTACTTGCCAGATGGTTCGAATCCAATCCTTTAGTTCAGTATAGTTATTAACGCCGAAGAAGACGGAAGACACAAAATACAATTTGAAAACGAGCCACGAGCCCTTTGATACGAGCTTTTTTATACTTGCCTAATAGAACATTAAATAATTCATTATAAATAAACTTAAGTTGTTATTGACTAAATAAATAAGTTCGTATTAACAAAGTTTAATTGTTGAAGAAATTCATTATTTCAGTCGCCGCCATTACAGTCATAAAAGCTATTTTAATCAATAATTCAATAATTCAATAAGTCCATTAATAGTGCTGTCTTCTGCTTGGCTGATTTATTTCAGTCGTATATAGAATTTGTATTATAAAAACCTTCATATAAAATCTCTTCAACCAGAAGAAATTTTGAAAAAATCTGCAACCATAGTAAGTGCTTACGCAGATGGAGGACAGTCTGAGCAACGAATTAGTGCAGTTCGCTTCAATGCTCAATCCTGATGTGGCTGTTATTATTGACAGCAGGAATCTTGAGGCTCTGGAAATGCAGGTTTACAAGCTGTTGATAAATAACTTTTTAAAATCTTGTTTCCCGAACGTTGAAATTGCTTTGCGCATTTATTTGTCTCTCATGATCACCAACTGCAGTGGTGAACGATCTTTCTCAACATTAAAACGTGTTAAAAATGAATTGAGCCAACAACGTCTTAATCACCTCACTTTAATGAATTTTGAACATGATTTACTCCGAGAAGTCGATATCAACAGCATTATTTATAAATTTTCCCAAATTAAATCAAGAAAAGTTTTGTTTTATTTAATACCATAAACTTGATAAGTACCTAACCTAAAACAGTCTAAGGGCCCCTTAATAGAATTTGCTACAGGCCCCGCGCTGGCTTAATCCGGTACTGGTTTAATGATAATTAATAATCGCGGTAAGTCCGTAAATTTTTCTTTCATTTAAAATGTCTCAGAACCACGATAAAAATAGTCTTAAATCTACGATATAATATTTTCCGATGTGAACAGAAGTTTGGTTTAATTTTTTTAATATCCATGAGTTGAATATTTTGGTTTGCACTTAAAGTAATTAAAATTCGTTGATCGAAATTGTAAAATATAAGAACGTAATATATAAAACTATAATCCTGCTAAATATATACCTTAAATAAAATGCTTAATATTAACCACTTGTGAACTAATAAATATATTATTTCATTAATTTGCAGTGTATTTTACATGTCGATGGTTAACTATGAATATCTCCTAATATACATTTTTGTGAAATTCACTTTTTGATGCAGTTTCGTTAATAATTTCCATCTGCTTCGCTGAATTTTTAAAATTTAAACTATTTCACATCATAGATATTCAAAACTGATAATTATGTATAAAATTTTATTACTATGCGTTTTAATTTTGAGACTATAAATCAGTTTTTTGTGTCCCCTTTAAAGTTTACAAAATGCGACATAGGAGGTATTCATAGTTAACCGTCGATGTGTGTATTAGTGTATAAGTTAAATTACTCATAAACAAAATAAAATAAGAACAAGTTTTTTAAACTAATTTAGATTTATAAATCAATTACAAATTTCACAATTTTTATTTTTAAGAAGCGATGCGTTTCAGATTTATAAGTTAGATAAAGCCCGAAGATGGATTGTAATAATTTTAAGTTATTTCAAAATCATAATTAATTAGTAATTTTTTTTTTTTTGATTTATTAACCCACAGTTTTGCTTCTTTACTTAAATAAACACAGATCTTATTTTTCGACATTTTCTAACCTATGTTTAGGAAAACAATTTTATAGGTAATGGTTTTCCTGCAACAGTTTTCTTCAAGTTTTTTACTTTTTAAACATCAAAACGAAACATAAATTGAAACCCATAATTTTGTGCTGTTTTCTTTAAGATTTCTGTTTAAAAATGGTAGAAAATTTAAAGTATCTACCATTTTAATAATTTTAGATGAAAAAGGAAAATATCAAGCGAGAAAAGCAGGAAAATTGATCGCAACCCCAACCCAACCAGTCTAAAGGACAAAGCAAATATATTGGTGGCGGGGCAACCATCGGAAGATGGTGTTATCGTAAGAGACGTGCTAAAAGATTCATAGAAGACAAAATTCTTATAGACAGCAAAACGGACTTACAAAAGGCCTTTAATGTAATGGAAACGAATAATGATAATGGAAACGAATTAATGAAAAAAACAGTTACAAAATTCGGTTAAGTGTCTCCAATTCAGAGACTTCGACAATTACGCTAAGAATCTAGGAGTTTGCGCCAGAAAGAAATTTCTTTTCAAACTCGAAACAACCAAGAACTGCATAAACTTCAATTAGAACATTAAAAATAAAATGCACGACTGGGTCGCACAAACTTGCTCCTATGTAATAGACTAGGAATTTAAAAATGAATGTTACTAGAGAAAACTGTTCATAAGGATACATTTTATTTTTTAAACTCTATTTGTAGCAAGAGACAGAAACAGAATGTTATGCAAATATGAATTTATGCAAGAACGAAAATTATAAGTCGTTGTAGTGGTTTCTTAAAAAAATAAGATTTTATATAAAAAAATTTTAAAATATTTTTAAGAAAAAATTTTGGTACGCCAATTTAAAGTTTTATTATTGTATGAATAAAAATTAAATTTACAAGAAAAAATATTAAGTCGTTTTTGAAATATTGAATTTTCCAAAAAAAAAATAAATTTTTTTTTTCAAATTTCAAAAAAATATTTTTCTTAAAGTTTTGAAATGCAATGTTTTTTAAATTTTTCGGAAACATCTTTGTAAAGAATTTCATAAAGATCCGTCATGTCATTAATGAGAAATTCAAAATTCGAAAAAAATGGTTCTATGGTAGGTACAAGCTGTAATATCTTAATTTCATTTTTTTTTTAAATTAAAGATCATAAAAATCAATTGAAAGAAAAAAAATTTTATCAAAATTCTAGTCGCCGTTTTCGAGAAAAATACTAGTTTTGAAAACCATATTTTAATTTTTTTTTTATATTTGTATGGTGGGTACATTTATTTTTAGGTAAAATAAATTTTTTTTTCTCACATCTTGTAGATTATATTAAAAAACTTTTATTTATCAAGTTTAAAAAAAATCTAGCATGGGGGTTTCGAAATATTGAGTTTTGAAAAAAAAATTAAGTTTTTTTTAAAAATCCAAAAAAAAATTTTTTGAAAATTTGAGTACACAATTCTATTAAAGTTTTTGGAGAGCTTTAGCAAAAAAAAACTTATCAAAATCGGTTGTACCGTTTTTTGAGAAAATCAAAATCTATAAGTTGCAAGTAAAAACTTAAAATAAACACTTTTTATGCGAATTTGGGATCTAAAAAGAATATATCTAGTTCATAATGTTGTGTCACGACTTTTTGTAAATTAATTTCCAGCCTTAATTTAATTTTAATCTATTGCATTTGCAATTGCAAGCATTTCTGGGGTGTATGTACATTAATGTTGTTGAATATGAGATCTTAATCTTTGTTTTGCTTACACTTTTAATAAAGGATAACATGATGACACATTTAATGGCAATAAATCAAAACAGACAAACACCCCTTAACACCAAAGCCTTTCAATTTTGACACGAATAAGTCATTTCATTTTGATAACGAGAGTTTGTCTCGATCAAGCTGCTTTTGTGTAGGGGAACAGATTCAAAGAGGAAAATACTTTTTTATGTTATAAAATATAAAAAGATCTAAAAGAACCGAATTTTTATAACCCAAAACTTCTCATCCTTCTTGAATGAAATTGTTAGTGCGATGATGCACTTTCAAAAAAAAAAATCGGGGGCGAGAAAGATTATGTTACCCATGCAGAAGAAATGCGTTGTAATCCTTTGATTGTTTGAGATGGATGAGTTCTAAGACTGAGAGTAATAAGTTGTGACTCTTTTCCCTTGTATTAAAAAGAATGATCGGTTAGGGTTAAAAGGTGTTATTGTGGTATTTCTATAAAAAAAAAACAACTTACCTTTTTCCACAACAGTCATGGTGTTTGCTATTTGTAATCCATTCAAAAGAAAGTGTTTCAATAAAAAATGAATTTATTTGGTCTAAAGAATGTCATCCCATCAAAAAGGATGGAAAAAGGAGAGATAAATTGTAGGTTGCAAGTGATTAGGTAATCCTTCTTTTGTTAATCGAGGATTTTTTTATTATAAAAAGGGTAAATTCTCCGCATTGCCTTTTCTTCTTTACTTGTAACACTTTTACTTTGCTTTTCTATAGTGCAATTCAATCGGGAATAAAATGCACATACATACATAGGTACATATAGTACAAGTGTTTGTAAGTTATGCGGCGCTCTAAGCTAAACTCTATCTTTATTCTAATACCTTTCGGCCTAAAAACTATTTTTATAT
This sequence comes from Philhelius festivus, assembly GCA_963931855.1. Classification (NCBI taxonomy): domain Eukaryota; kingdom Metazoa; phylum Arthropoda; class Insecta; order Diptera; family Syrphidae; genus Philhelius; species Philhelius festivus. The sequence continues at coordinate 165,543,261 of OZ007554.1, forward strand.
CAAACTAAATCATTTTAGTTTTCGTAAAAAAAAACTCGGATTCTTAACTTTTTTGATACAACTCATTATGAAAATATATGTGTTACCGGCCGAATCAAGGCTCAGTTCAAACCGTTTTAGCCTACGCATTTTAGAAACTAAAACTTTAGTATAGCTTACCCCAAAATAATCTATCACATGTCAATCATATTTAAACAGTGTATAAAATCCCTAAAGCCGCAGTTTAAATTCAACCTGCGTGAAATAGTTGTAACTGCTGTTTATAATGTTGATTGTAGCACGTTTTATTCAAATCTCCAATTAATATGCTCCCATTTCAAGTAAAGTAGATATATGTATAAAGGGTATTTTTTAGAGGCGAAAAACTTTGAATTGGCAACACTGTTTTTTGTGATAGCGGATTTGAAAGTTCCCCGTTGTTTTGTGGTTAGCTTGTTTTGGCAATATGTCTTAGCAACGTTTGGAAATTATTCAAATTTATTTTGAAAAACATGGTTCAGTTCGAGAAACACGTCTTAATTCGAGAGACAATTTTTTTTTAATTTTCACGTACTAAAAGGATTATGACTACCCTTAAAATGTTTGAGCACAGTGCCAACGTTTTGGGAAAGTTGGATAGGATTTAAAAGGAGAATGTCTGAATATTATAATGGGAGCGAAATATAGAGTCGGGTAAAGCATTCCACATTCGTGCAGTGCGGCCAAAGAAAGAATCTCTGACTCAAAGGTAAACTGATGGGCATTCCCTTCGTTAGATTGATTAAGGTAAGGAGTGCAACTGGCTATTGGACTAATCTAAGCAATAATACGCATCCCGTAAGACGTCGTGAAATTTGGCGTGAAGATCTTGGTTTATGTGCTTACAAGATTCAACTTGTGCAGAAATTGAAGACACGCGATCATCGTTTACGCCGTGCATTCGGTGAATGGGCAGAAGGAATCCTTTCCATGGATTCACAATTTCACTTAAAAATTTTGTTCGTAATATGATTTGACGCCATTATATAACTTTCTTTACGGATATCTAAAGTCGCATGTCTACGCCGATAATCCAGAAACATTTGAGAACTTTTTTTTTTTTTTTTTTTTATATTATACGCGCACTCAAGGGGTTATGACTACCCTTATAATGTTAAATACACAGTGCGAGCAATTAGGAAATTAGGATAGGATTAGAAAGGAGATACCGATGCACATTGGTTTTGAATGTCTGCACATTGAAATGACTGGGAAATACTGAGCCAGGTAAAGCATTCCACATTCGTGTAGTGCGACTAAAAAAAGAATCTCTGTATTTGACAGTACGTCCGAAGTTGGGCTCAAGGGTAAACTGATGGGCATTCCTAGAAGTTCGGGTATTACGGTTGAATTGTTTAAGGGGAGGAATGCATCTGGCTATTTCACTAGAGCATTGTTTATGGAAATAGCGGTAAAATAATGGTAGACATGAAACATTGCGGCGGTGCTCGAGAGATACAAGTGTTTCAGTAAGACAACGGTCGCCTATCATTTTTATAGCTCTCTTTTGAATTCTGTCCAAGAGACTCAAGTGGGTTTTAGGAGCACCTGCCCATATATGGGAATTGTACTCGAGCTTCGGAAGAATAAAGGCTTTATATATAACAACCAGATCAGAAGGGGTAAAATACTTCTTGCATCGACGGAGAAAACCTAAACACTTAGCAGCGTTTTTGGCAACGTCAAATATGTGATCACTCCACAGAAGATGGTCTGTGATGTACATACCTAGAACTGAAAGCTGGTCAGTCTCCTCGATGCAAGTGCCGTTCATAGAAAGTGGCATTGGGGGAGGGTTGCGCTTTAACGACAGTAAACAGCATTGAGTTTTTGAAGCATTAAATTCTACACGGTTTTTGATTCCCCATTGGACAATGCTGTCAAGATCAGAATTTAATGAGCTTATCATACGCTGCCGTTGGAAGTCCACATCCGAAGAACAAGGATGTGAATCTAAAAACGAATATGAAAAGCTGAGGGTACTGTCGTCAGCGAAACAATTAAGTGGATTAGAAGTTTCAGACAAAAGATCATTTATGAATATAAGGAAGAGTGTCGGAGACAAAACGGAGCCCTGTGGCACACCAGCGTTTATTTTGTGGATATCAGATTTGAAACCGTCCAATACTACTTGAAGAGAACGGTCCGAAAGGTAATTTCTAATCCAACGAAGAAGAGATTCGTCGATACCAAATGCACGCATTTTCGATAAGAGAGCTTGATGCCAAACTCTATCAAATGCCTTTGAAATATCAAGTGCAATAATCTTACTTTCTCCAAAACGATGTAAAGATTTGTTCCACTCTTCGGTGAGATATACCATCAGATCACCAGTGGATCTATTGCTACGAAAGCCATACTACCGGTCATTAAGGAGCTTTCGTTCTTCAAGATATTTCTTAAGCTGAAAATTGATCAGCGTTTCCATGACCTTGGAAAGAAGGGACGTAAGTGCAATTGGCCGATAGTTAGAGGGGGAGGAGGATTCGCCTTTCTTAGGGACTGGCTGGACAAATGCTGTTTTCCATCTACTCGGAAAGAGACCAGAAGAGTAGGACAGATGGAAAAGCTTACGCAGAGGTTTTGCCAGCGTTGAAGAACACCTCTTCAGAACAATAGCAGGGATACTATCCGGGCCAGCGGATTTGTGAATGTCAAGATCTTTTAGTACTCTAGCAACTGCACGAGTGCGAAAGAAGATCCGTCCCATATAATCGTTTACGCTCTCAAGTACAGGAGGAGTCATGTCACTACCTGGAAGCGTCGAATTAACAGCAAACTGTGCTGCAAGCAAATTGGCTTTATCTATCGAACTTACAACAGGAATGTCATTGAAGACGAGCGTTGGAACTGAGGATGACGTAGTGTTTCGTATGTTTTTTACAAATGACCAAAAATTTTTACTACCTTTGGGACATAATAGTATTTTTTGCCGTAATTTTTGATCATGTAAAAATTTAGTTCGTCGGATATGAATGTTACAGGTCTTTCTAGCTTGTTTGTACTTATTCCGGTTTTCCTCAGTGGGATTGGCTTTAAAACAACGGAAACTTACTTCTTTTACCTTGATAGCCTCTTTACAGCTCGAATTAAACCAGGAGTTTTCTTTCGGTTTGATAGATTTTGTCCTATTAGGAATAAAATTTCTCATACCGTAGAGAATCAGATTTGAGACCATATCTGTACTGGAATCTACATCGCTACCGAGGAAGCATAGCGACCAGTTAAATTTCCCGAAGAAATCATTGAGACCGTTCCAGTTGGCTTTCTCGTACAGCCAAACGGTTCTTACAGGGTTTTTTTCTTTAACTGGGGATTGTTGACACGAGAAATTCGCAGATATGACACAATGGTCTGAAGTGCCTAGAGGCGATAAGACATTTATGGTGTATTTATCAGGGTTTGAGGTAAGGAACAAGTCTAGAGTGTTGGCCGTTTGACCTGCAACGTCAGGAATCCGAGTTGGCTCGTCAATAAGCTGGGTCAGATTGTTTAACTCAGCAAAAATCTCGACATACCTTCCTTCGGGTGTTGTCTGACCAGAATAGCGCAGCCACGAAGAATTATGTACATTGAAATCGCCCGTAACAACGATCTCACTGTGCGGAAAATGGGAAACAATTCTCTGGATAGAGTCGGATAGGGCATCGAATTCATTAGAAGTCGAATTACTATCCAAACTTGGACTGCGATAAATAAAACATGTATGAATGATGCGCCTTTGAACAGTGAATTTGAACCACATATAATTAAAATTTGTATTTGTACAGGGACCATACTGTGGTAGAAGCTGATAGGCAACATCATTACGTACGTATACGGCAAGACCATGGTGAGAAAAGAATAAAGGCACTAAACTATACCCATGTAGGTTAAACTCCGTATGATCGGTGTTTTCACCAACCTGGGTTTCACTTAGCGCCAATATAGCTGGCCTGTTTAAAACAGAGTGAACGTACACAGCACAGAAATTCTTTCGGAGCCCCCGAATGTTACAATACTGGACACAAAACTTACCAGCCATCACAATACACAAACACAAATAAAAACCAAAACTAGACAATAATCTATGCTGGTAATTAACTTTGGGCAACAGAAACTTCACATTTGCAATTTACCATTAGTGTTATGCCTAAATGGAAAATCACATTGATCCGCTCCTGTACAACCAAAATCAACAACCGCAATCTATCCAATATTGCTATATATAGTCAAATGCCACACTGTATGGTGTTTACCATACAATGTATGCAGTGGCTATACAAAGCAACTGAGAGCGGAGTTAGAACATGGAGAGAGAGGAAGAGGAGAGGAGCACAGATGAAACTGCACTGTCACTGCACTGTATTGATGTTTTTTTTCTTTTTGTATGGGGATATTTAATTTTTGTTTTTATGGTGAACTATTTTTTTGATTTTATTGATTAGACACGGCGCGGCGCGCTATTTTTTATTTTTTATTTAGGTTATTTTATTTATTGAGTTTGTTTTGTATTTTTTTTTTTTGAATTACTATTGTTAAAACTAAAAAAAACAACACTACGATGCAATGTCTATTGCTTCCTACTCTCCCGCGCGTGCGCTCGCGGTGGGATGCAGATCGGCACTCATTGGAAGCCAATATTCGATTTATTATTTCCCGTTTACAGCCTGATTACGAAGATTGTTTGAAAATTGGACCTTCAGATGACGGTATGTAGCCACGAAGGCCATATGGCCAAAATCATTTTTAATCATTAATGGCTAACAATTATCCTTCGTACATAGCAAATTTCAAGGATATCAAGGTTCCATAACAAAAAAAAATTAAAAAAATTAATATTTGTAATCACGGTACTTGAAAGACCGTCACAGGTTGACCATTTTTCCAATTTTTTTCCGAATGCCTATAACTCACATGGCTACGATTTTTTTAAATATTTTTCTGATAACTGTCACCACCTACACTGAAAATAAAATCTAGGTATATATGATAAAAATGTAGGTTGATTTGACAAAAATTTTGTCAATATACGTCCAACAAAAAATTTTATCAAATTGACAAATATTATAGAACTTTATTGAGCTAACAAAAAATATTTTGTTGTATCCACAAAATTATTTTGTTATGCTAACAGATTAATTTGTTGAAATAACAAAAATATTTTGTCAATATGACAAAATTTCGTACAATTTACAAAATTAATTTGTCATATTAACAATTCTTTTGTTGTATTAACAAATTTTTTTATTAATGTTAAAATTTTTGTTTTTATTTATTATTATCGGATTAACAAAATTTTTTTGTTAAATTAACAAAATTGTTTTGTTAAATTAACAAAACTTTTTTGTTATATTATTATATTTAACAAAATATTTTGTGATATTTTGTTAAATTAACAAAATATTTTGTCATTTCAACAAAATATTTTGTCAATTCAACAAAATATTTTGTCAATTTTACAAATTTTTTTTGTTGAATCAACAAAATTAATTTTGTCAAAATATTTTTTTTGGGATTTAAGTCCACAAAAATTGGCGTTTCGATCTCACGTGCAACCATCTGTGAGGGCGTATGGACAATACGCAATTTTTGTTAAGTTCAGTTAATCTTACATCGATCTTTTGACAAAAACCAAATGTGAACTATATCATACACAAAAGAAATGTCATGGTCAAAAAAATATACGCGCAGAATTTTTTGGTTCCTTACAAAATAGTTTAATTTATCTGATAATATTATTTTATTAATATTACAAAATAACTCAACCCGAAAACAAAATATTTGTCATTTTAACAGAAACGTTTTCGTTTTTTTGTTAAATTGACAAAAAAAAAAAACAAACAAAAACTTTGTGATATTGACAAACATTTACAAAACAGATTTTTTGTAGATACAACAAACATTTTGTCAACATCACAAAAAAGTTTGTCGATGTGACAAAAATCTCTGTTTTATTTTCTTATATTAACAAAACTTGGTTTGTTAAACTGACAATATTATTTGTAGTGCATATTTTGTTAAACTGACAAAAAATCATGCTGAATTATAAAAATTTTGTGCAATCAACAAAATCATTCTTTCGTATTGACAAAAATTTAATCAAAACGATAAAATTGTTTTGTTGAATGTCAACAAAACGTTTTTATCAATATTACCTAGGAATTTATTTTCAGTGTACCCTATCACCCGTTTTCGTTTCGACGTTGACTTTTGGGACAACCTGTATATTATAATTGTTAGGCCCCTTATGTGGTAACCAGTTTTTTATGTCAATTCATGGAAATAGTAATTATGTAGTTTATATAAAGCCAAATTTTATTTAAATAAAACAAACTTGAAACTGTTGTCTCTTTACACTTCTTTTTTGGAAATCAAAATACAGGGCTTCTTAAGCAATTAATCAATATTTTTAATAAATTATTTTATGAAAAAAAAATTAAATCCGAATTCGGAAAGCTCAAATCCATGAAACTTTAAACTTAGATTTAAACTTAATTGATCTTATCATTAAACGTATCTTAATATTAAACCACTTTAGCCCAAGCCCTTTAATTTCTTCTGCACACGGACTTATTTAATCTCAAAAATAATTTGAAACATTATAACAATCCTTTAAGAGAAAATATAGCCGGCATAAAATGTAATTCGTTACACTTTTATCCACTTCTATATTAATAAACCGCCCAAGTTTTATGTTTGACAACAAAACCCGGATCAAGAAGCAATGATTAATTTACAGCCTCTAATAAAACCTAGTATATGTTCTTGCCAAAACGCCATACAAACAATAATTCAACGCATTGCCACAAAAATACCAACAAAACCATAGAATTAAACATTTTCCTTGCATAATCTCAGCGGTTTAAGTTAATTAAGTCATGCAGCTTTCCATATTGGCACTTGCCAGCCATATGTGTCGCCCCGAAATACTTAGTTCTTATTTAAAAGTAATCTACAGAATTTGTTTTAATGACTTGACCAGGCCAAAAGTCGGCCAATCTTTTAATGAATCCCACTTTCTTTCTCTTTGCTGTTCTCCACTATAAAAAGTATCAAGGACATGGCAAGGACCAGAAGCTCTCCCTGAAATCCTTTTCACCATAACAGCGAACATTTCCTTTCCACATTGCTTGCAGGCGACAAAACGGCCAGATAAAACCGATTTAGTACTGTTTTACTTCGTTTGGACCGCGGTTAAATGTTATTTTACCACTAAGCTTAACTAACACACGCGCCCTTTTAAGCCTATACGTTCAGTTTAGCATAACATAGGGCATTGTTTTTCCTAGATGGCTTTTGTTGTGAGGAGTATCATAAAAGTGACGGAAAGGATGAGTCTTTCTGGCGGTCTTATTTTTTTGGTGTGATAATGTTGAATATGTTTTTGTGGGTGGAGGGATTAATGGGATTTCTATGGTGTGGCATACCTGTGCATTTGCAGAGGATTTTCTGAAATGTCACATTGTTGTCTAATCCGCTAGTTTGTGTCGTATTCTGGTACAGGAGGAAGAGGATTTTTATGTCGGCATTTTCTTTGAACTTGACGGAATTCAGTTAAGCACTTTGTTTCCAAAGTAGGAACTAACAACTTTGTTGTTGGATGGTTTGTTTCAGTGAAGAAAGAGTTTACAAAAGCCAAATAATTTTCGAACGGAAGGGAAGGCTTCTTTGTCACACAAAACTGTTTTATAAAACATGTGATACATAGGCCCTTGTTTTGATCGATGATGAGTGTACGTAAACTTATCAAACATCATTCTATTCGGAATACCTTCTGTTAAGTTCTTTCACAAAACCATACCAAAAGCATCGGGATTGGGGTTGGCTTTAACAATTCTTTTACCTTAGTAGCAAATAGAACATACTCGTATCTTTGATTTAACTTAATTTTTTGTCAGGTATTTTTTTCTAAAATTATTGTGGGTCTTACACTTTGTGATAATTTTCTTTGATTTCCAAGACATTAGAAATTAGTTTTGTTATAGTCTAAATTTTTAAACGTCCAAATTTGCAACTTTGAAATATTAGATTATTAAAAACTTTGACAGTTAAATGGTTTGCTTGAATACTTTAAGAGTTTTCGAAAATTTAAAGCCGAAATCTGCGTTTTGGGTTTGGTGTGAAAAGGGCTTTAGATATATAGATAGATTTGTATTGTATCTGAATTCCTATAATTTGTTTCCATTTTAAAACATAGATTGCACAATTTACAGACATATGGCGCTTACATTCTACCTTACTACTGAAAAAACTTACAATTCCATTAATGTCACAGTTTTGAAGGAAAAGTTACTAAAAAAAATTTATTGTAGATTTTCCATGGGAAAAGAGAAGTGGGGTGCTGAAAACTCGCTTAAGGTGTTGTTAATATGGATTAGATTTTCCCAAGTATCATAAAATGTATGGGTTTTTGGGTATAGTTATTGATGAGTTTTTTTTTATAATTGTTTTGTTCATTAGGTAAAAATATGAAAGCTTTGTGTTTACTACGCATTTTTTGAAAAAAATTGACCTCAAAGTCAAAATTTTGCTCGGGCAAGAAAAATTGAACACCATTTAAAATTAAATATCTGGTAACGCGAATGTGAATTCTTCTTTCTGGGATGTTATCCAATTTTGATCGAATTTTTGTTTCAATTGGCCTTTGCATAATGGGACTGATGTATCGCTTATTAAAACTGAAAGTTGATTTGAACTTAGTACGTTTTCAGCAGTAGGTTGGCTGAATTGATCAGGCGTATTTAAAAAAAAAGTCTATAGTGGAAGGGTTTGATCGATCGTTAGGTGTGATACAAGTCGGTTGAGTGGGATACAAAATGTTGAACGGATGTCTTGATTATATGTATATTTCCCTATGCATTGGCAATTTACGTAAATTGTTACAAAAATCACACAATTTTATCTGGTGAGGTAGAGACCATTGTTTAAATAAGGTTTAAGCATTGAACTTCATGAACTTAGTTATTTTCGAAAAAAAATTGCAGTAGAATTTATTTGCTTTAGACCTCTTACTTACTTACTTATTTATCCGGCTCCCGATCCATGGAGGGTCTCTGCCTGAGATATTGCAGTCTTCCATCTGTTACGATCCCTCCGACCAGTCGTTGGAACCAAGCGCTCATTCGTCTGCAACCGCCTGGTCCCTGTAGCGAAGGTTCGGTCTTCCTCGTCGTCTCGAACTAGGGGGCTGGGATTCGAAGATTTTCTTTTCTGGAGCGTTGCTCTCCATTCGCTCGATGTGACCGAGCCAGTGTAGTCGACGTGTTTTGGCTCTTTGGACTACATCCACATCTTGGTACAGCTCGTATAATTCACGATTGAATCTTCTCCTCCATTCGCCCTCTTCGCATATAGGACCAAATATCCGCCGAAGAATTTTTCTTGTAAAATTAGCGTTTTGTATATCGTGCACTTTGTCTTTCGAGAAAGGAGTTTTGAACCCATTTGTTTGGTCAAACCGAAGTAGCAGCGGTTTGCTAGGGTAATTCTTCGTCGGATTTCAACTAAGGTGTCGTTGTGGGATTGATGTTTGTTCCGAGGTATGCGAACTCCTTGACTACCTCGAAATTACTGCTACCAACAGTGACGTTTTGTCCTAGGCGATGGACAGATGACGTTTTGTTTGTTGATAGCATATACTTTGTTTTGTCCTAATTAACTTCAAGACCAACGCGTTTTGCCTGTTCATCAGTAGCTGTGAACGCTTCTAGCACAGCTCGCTTGGAGCGATGTCGTCCGCATAGCCAAGCAGTTGGGAAGACCTGTTGAAGATAGTGCTTTCCAGGTTAACACCACTCTTGCGCACTATCTGCTCCAGGACTAGGTTGAAGAAATCATATGATAGCGCATCTCCTTGTCTGAATCCTGTAGATACATGTCTGGAATAGCTCGGATGAGCTGCTACCCATTTGCAAGTTGCACCGCGTACTTTGTAACGTCATGCGGCATAGCTGGATCAGTTTTTTTCGGGATCAAGAGTTCCGACATCGTCAATAGAAGCTCTTGGCGACTGATAGCATATATGCGGCTTTAAAGTCGATGAAAAGATACTGGGTCTCGACTTGAAATTCGTTGGTCTTTTCCAGGATTGGCCTCAATGTGAAGATTTGGTCTATCGTTGATCTGCTCCCATAGTACGGTGGATAGGATCTTGTAGGCAACATTAAGCAGGAATATGCCCTTGTAGTTTTTGCAGGACATAGGATCGCCTTTAGACCTCATATGTCACCATAATTTGCCATGTAAAATATGTAAGTACATTTCGCTTGGGAAAATCGATCGGCGTCTTATCTAAGTGATTGAACGGTCATTGATTTTTGTCCTCACTCATTTGTTTTGATTTTCGTTGAATACAAAATATAATATCAACAATGAAATTTCCATACAAAAGGTTGGGAGAACCTCGCATTTGTCGATCTAAATATCGCTTCTTGGCCGACAGTTCAAGCAAAACCTATATCTATTGCGTCTGTTACGTTCTTCTTATTGTTAGGCCAAGATTAGACATGTAAGTTTTACGATTTACGTCAGTCTTACAGAAGTAACTTACCAGAAGGTTTATACTTTAGATGAACTTACAGTAAGAATTGCTTTCATGAGTTGAATGTAAGTTGTGTATATGTACGTTAGAACCTACAAAACCGTTTATATTTACTTGCGAAGAAACAACTCCAATCGAGTTTTTTATGAAAATGAGTTTTCGAAAGCAAGTACCTGCTGCTATTGTTTCAACAATTTTGAATTCATACACCTCAATAAGTTCGAAAATTTAGGATTTAGTCCACACCTAAGGAGCCATAAATCATAGTAATAATAATGACAACAGCCATTAACATAATAACCGAACGAATTAAGGCATAACAAGATTTGTTAACAAAGTAACACAATTTTTCTTCCCGTAAGTTTAAAACCTATCACTGCCAGTTTGCGTAAGCTGTTGGAATGTCGGAAGTGAGAAAAAACGTGTTTACACTTACGAAAGTTGTTAAAATTTAATGTAAGTCACTTACAGAGCCGTTTACACTAGTAATTTTTTTCAGAAGTTGATCAGTTAAGTAAAACCTATGTACATGTGTAGTCAGCGGCGAAGCGTGCCTAAAAAATGTAGTCGTTCAGTTTCAAAATTCTTATTTGCAATGCCAAGAAGTCAAACAAGTCTTTTTTTATATAAAGGTACATTATAATGTTTTTATTTTTATATCAATAATAAATAGGTATGTGTTGATTAAGTACCAGCTAGCCGTTTTCCTCATTTCCTTCATTCCACAGTAAAAAAAGCTTTCCTCGTTCAAAACTGATTTGAACGAAACCGTCCCTATGAACGATGCGCGTCTCATTTCTCATATTCGAAAAAATAAAAAAATTAAATATTGGAATATGTACCTAAATAAATAAATAAACTACTTACCTACGCCCTAGCTACCCGTTTTCCTCATTTCCATCATTCTATATATTAAAAAAAAAAAAGCTCTACTCGTTCAAAACAGTTTTGCACGAAATGCTCCCTACAACGAGCGAATTGTTTTTTTTTTCTTGTATGCTTTCAATGGGTTCATTTCGTTGCCAAATCGTATGAACGACTTGGGTAGATAGATACTGATCGGTTGAGTGAAAACAAAACAGTAGCAGGTAGCTAGTTCGTTTTGTTTGTTTGGGTAGTTCAGAGAAGGAATGCACGAGTTGGAAAATGGAAAATATGTACGTATACATTAGATATAACTATAAGGAATGAACGAACAGTATGAGTATGAGGTGTGGGTTAATTAGATAGAAATTAAAATAATGTCGCCTGTAAGCTAGTCGTTCATGCACGACTTGAACAATATGACGCCTCGCCACTGTGTGTAGTCTTGGCCTTAAGTGGAGTTTATTGGAAGAGGATTAATGGTATTTGTATGGTATCTACTTGGGTAATAGGACATATGTACTTTTTCAAAATCAACATCTTAATTCACTTTTGCATTTAGTTATACCACGCAAGACTATCATACTAGATTTTAGAGCCTTTTTTATAGAGTCTTCTTTTTCTATTCTTTACACCACTAAACACAACTTAAAAAAAAAGAACAACAAAATTCTGCACAGTATGGACTCAATCCATATTTTATTTTCTTACAACATTCTACGCCCCCTATGAGAGAACTTTTGAACTGGTCGTAACTCGTAATGTACATTACGTTACACGATTTTATCCGTGCCTTGATAGCTATGTTCATATGTTATGCATATATAATATCAGAATTTAGTTATCCTAGAAGTATGCAGCAAATGATGGTCATCTTAAAAGGAAATGCATGGAACAATGACGTTTGGCAATCCTTGAAGAACTTCCGTCGGAATAGTTTTAATTAGGTACATAAATGGTAATTGTATGGGATAGTTTTAAAATAAAATTTAAACAACCAATTCCAATTAAAAACCACTCAACTGTCGACAAATTTAAAATAAAAATCAATAGCAAAAAATATGCAAATATATAAATTAATACTAATTTTACATAGACGAGTTGATATAATTTGCAGCAAGCGTCACTGCAAAATGAAACTACCTGTGCTCTGGGCTCAATAGAATCAGCTGTACAAGCTTCAAGAGTCATGGAGTATGTATGTAACTATTTTATCTAGTGAACCCACCGGTACCTACCCCGAGACCACATGAATGAAAGAATAGAAGATTACGACACTTCTTTTTTTCATCACTTTGTTGTTGTTATTTTGACAACTCGCTATGACGTAGCTCGTGAAGAGAAAAATAATTACTTTTTAGTTCCCTGATTTTTCAATTTGTTTTCAGTTAAGGTTTTGGAAATTTATTAAATTTAAAATGTTGTGTGCGGTTTGTGGTTGTAACAATTACAACAATAAAAATAATTAATTAAGAAGAGAAGACGTCTCCTATTTTAGTTTCCCGAAAGATCCTCACCTGCTTAAAATACGAGTATGGATATATTTTTGCAAACGAAAGGATGTTTTTAACACAACAACCGGAAGGATCTGTAGTGACCACTTTACTGCAGATGACATAGAAAGGAACCTCCAATTGAATTGGGTAGGTTGTTAAAAAAATAAATAAGAAATAAATAAGAAAACTTTACTATCTTCATAGGCTGCACGAAGAAGAAACGCCTGCGCCTTAAACCTTGATCCGTACCAACGGTGTACAAAAAAACAGGCAGCCATGATTTATCTGGCCGGTTAACAAGAGTTTTGGGTAGAGGTAACAAAAAATCATTAAAAACTTATTAAATGCAAGTACTCATCCGCTTGACACTGGAGACATGTGCCTCGAGAATACTGTTTCTCAAGAAGATGCCAGAGAATCCATATTGATGTAAGTGGTTGCGTACATTGTGTTTCTTTTAAGACACAAAAGGATGCACTTCGTCTTGAGTTGTAAGTTTTTTCTAAAATGCTTAAAATATAATTTTGATTAATTTTTAATTTGAAATAAGGAAAACAATGGAAAACAAATGCAACAAGTTCATTCTTAATGAAATGGAACTATCAAAGCAATTAATGACTCTCGAGTTAGTGGTGGCATATAATAAACTGCAAAGAAAAAAATATTGAAGAAAAACTGGCCACTATTTTTACAGATGGACAGATACGAAAGCTATAGTAAACAACGTTGGTCAGAAGTTGACATAGCTAGGTCGATAACTTTGTACTCAGCATGTGTAAGAGCATATTATAATCTCCTGAGGAAGAAGGATTTTCCTTTACCATCAGTTCTAACTCTTCAGCGATGGGCTCTAAAAATCGATTTGTCACCTGGGATTTTATAACCAGTTGTAAGAATCCTAAAAGCCACAACAGATATGGACGAAGCGCAAAAAGTGTGTGTATTGTCCTTTGACGAAGTGAAGGTCAAAAACTCGTACTGCTACCAGAAAGCTATATAGACACAACTCTATTACAAGCAGCAATGCTGAGAGGTAAGAAATTTCATTAAGTTCTGGAACTTATCAAGCTATGTTTATGTAAATCGTTCTTTAAATCCATTTCAGGACGATGAGTATTTTATTTTTTGGTTGCAAAATGACTACCGAAATTTTAAAAACAATCATAAGGACAACAACGGAATGTGGGTATATACCATTGTTGCAATAGTAAGTGACCTAGGTGGAGCAAACAGAGGACCGTATAATGAGCTTCAAATATCTTTGCAAAAGCCATGGTAAATACTTACTTTTTTACTCCTTATTCTTAAAAAAAAACATTTTTCTAAAATTTCTTGTGAAATAAAGTATAATTATTTACTTAATTAATTTTATCGACCAAGGTTTCTTAATCAACGGAAAGGAAATTAAAAAAAAAAATAATTCTAGAGCTCCTTTCATGCACTTCTACCGAATTGACGATCCCATACAAAATAATCCGAAGTTATTTAGACGTTTCTGGGGCCGAGAGGCCAAAAGGTAAAACTCGCTGCTAAACTCTTCTCACATTCCAATGCGAATGCTATTAGCAGAGCAGAACGTCTTAGAAAACACTTGGTTTGTTGAGAAGCAAGGGAGGACTCCATGACCATCCAGACCGAGAAGAATTCCGGTTTAGGTTAAGGTCTCACATTTTAGGACACAACGAACGGTGTTCCCTCGGACGCAGCTAATGTTAGCTCAGATGATACCCCAGATTTGGAAGTTCCATTGACAGGTTTGCAAGCATTTCTTTATACATGCAAACGAACTTAGTTCTTACAAGTAAATGTCTTTGTCTTGCTAGGTACAATCTTCGAAAGCATGGCATGGGAGCCCGAAGTAGAGGCAAACATTGATCACACCAAAGACGAAGAAGAGTTGGTAGTTTTGGAGAACGATGGCCTCGAGAATATGGCTGGATACATTATGCCACAAACTAAAATGTAAAATGCCAACTGAACAAGATATTGCAACGTCCTCGTATACTTGGGTTGACCACCTAAGTGAAGGTGGTTTGTCTAAACCATCACTCACAATGATAAATGACTTGACGGCCTTGGACAACATTTTCAAGTCATTCAATGGAGAAGACTTAGTTATTTGTCCTGGGTACCAAAAAAATCTCCTTGAGTTGGCAAAAGATGTGCATTGTGATGGCGAAGTAAAAAAACTTTTCCTCCGGGCTCGAATGTTTTTTAGAATAAGAACATTATAGATTATATAGAGCTATTATAGACTCTACAAAATCAAAAAAAAAAAAAAGAAAACTTAATAAAATAACAACATGATTAAACATACATACATTTATTTTTTATTTATTCCAAAAGTTCACAAATTGTTATCATTTCAATATTTACATTGAATTAACATCGCTCTCGCTTTTGTTTGCTTTTTTATGTTTGATTTAATTTTGAAACAAATAAATAACTAATTTTAAAATATTCTCTTCAAAATTTATTATTAAAAACATAAATTCAACAAATCAACAATGCACGAAAAAGCACCGACCAAACAAATAACAAACTAAATTTCCGAAAATTTTATTTTTTTTTAGATTGAATGTCTGTTCGCTTACTTGCCCAAAACAAGTAGTTACTACTAATTTATTTATTTACTTATTTATTTATTACGTCCAACAAGAGCAACTTTCATGAACTATATTGACAACAATATATATGTTATTGTCTAGATTTTTTATTTTAAAAGAATTAGAAAAAAAGAAAGAAATATACGTATATATATATGTAAATAAAACACAACCACTTCTGTTCGTAAAGAATTCGAATGTAATTTTATTTTGTCATATGACTTGCTGTATAGTCGATTTGTACATTCGGCTCATCAATTATTAGACATTTAATTTGACATCTTTTGAAAATAGCTCAGTTGTGGATCGTAAATTTTGTTAATGGTAAGTTTGTATTTTATATAATTTAAATTTTAGCTTCTTGTACTTTCGTACATTCTCCCGCATCGCAATGAAAATGTTCAACTTCTAACTTCAAGCCATTGATCTCATCTCGTGTGAATCTGCATTAATGTATCGTGTAAACACCTCTTCATATTACATCCTGGCATCACTATTGTTATCTGCGGCTAGTGGCTCGTAATGTCATCTTAATAATTGTAACCTCCTCTTATCTCATTCATATGAAAAGAGACAAATTTATTAAAATAAAAGTGATTCATAAAACACAAATACTATAGACAGAGTCAACAACATATTACAACACGTGAACAGAAAACGGAAATTTTGTTGTTTGTTTTCTCGTTTTTGTTTCATTGAGAAGAATAATACATCTACGCTACTCTCGGTTATTATTATCAACTCAATAGTGGCCATTGTTGTTTTTTTTTGTTTTTTCCGGTTGTAAATTGTAAGTTCTATGATGTGCATGAGATCGGTTCGGTTCGGGTTCGGTGTTTTTTTTTTTTTTGTGAAATTAGAAATTGCCCTTTAAAATATCGTAGTGTTTTGTTTTAATTAAAATATTATTAAATTTAGTGAATTAAGATCAGGTAAGTTTCTATTATTGTTGGGAATATTTTAATTGTTAATTTATCGGGTTTTCTCGCGATCGCGGTGTGTTATATTGTGTGTGTATATCGAAAAAAATGTAAATTTGGTCAACTTGCGTTGTTTTATTTCCGTATTGTTAGTAGGTATTGCATTTAATTTATTAGAAAAAAAAATATTGATTTGATGCCGTTATATGTGCATAATTATTTCAATATACATGTACACAAAGCCAATTTGTCGTCATTGGCAATATATGTACATATAATTATTAAGATGTATATATATATATGTGTACATAATAATGCGCTTTCAGATGGAATGTTTCGGTTTCCATTTAGTGAGGTTATTTACATGGCATATAGTGCAAAAGTAGTGAATATTTATGAATCAAAAACAAAAATATGGAATTGTTGATAAAGTGAAATAATATTGTATATTAATTTCAGTGCTGTGTGGTTAATGTGTTTTATTTATTTTGAAGAAATGTATATTAAAATGGTGATTTTTTAAATTAATTCGATTTTTAATTTTGTATCGCGTTTGAAAATTGTTGTGTTTGCCGACGGGATTTGACATTAGTTGTGTTTGTTTGTAACAAATAATATTGGCATATTTGTGGATTGTGTTTTTTGTTTCAAATTGGAAATTTGTTTTATATTAATTACAAGCATTGTTACTTTGCAAATTAAAGTAAACCGTATATTAATTGAATGCATTGTAGCAGTCCACTTTTATAACATTTTGAAATAATTTGTTAAGTTTGTGAATATTGATGTGATGACTTTTGTTTTCTGAATAAATGATTAAAAACGAAGTTTTGTGATTCATTTGATTGTTCAGAATTTTTTTTTTTTTTTTTTAAATGTAACTAGGTATTATCCTTTGGATTATAATTTGTATTAAATTTTAATAAATTTGAAATATTTTAATCGAGTGTTGGTTTTATTTAGAATTTGATTAAAACCTCATTTTTGTGCCATTTGCCGTGCATGTATCGGCACATTGCAATATTTTTTGAATGATTCAAAATATTTAAAAATATGATTTGGTTTTAATCTAGATAGAATTAGTGAATCGGTGATTCGAATGATCCAAATTATTCTAAAATATGATTTTTTTTTTATTATTATCAAAATTAAATTAGTGAATCGGTGATTCGACTTCGTTTTGATTGATACGATGGTTTAATAAATTTGAATCAATTAGATGTTTTTATCGTGTTTTCATTTGAAACTCAACGTGATTTTAATTGTTTCATAAAATGGCTGCTTGTTTCCTTTTATTAATTGAACTTTGTTTACATTTGTAAGAAAAAATATAAAATATTAAATTATTGCTGTTTGCTCAAAACTTTTATTTGATGGAAGCAAACAAATTTTTGCGATTGGCCGTTTCATCTGTCCGGACTGTGTCTTCACAGTGACAACGCGTATTAACCCATCTGATCCTGCATGGGTTGCTTCGATTCGCCCGAGATTCCAATAGGTCGGTGGAATTCTTTCATCTTTAAGAAGAACCAAATCTCCTATTCTCGGCATTGCTTCGATTTGTGTCCATTTTGGACGTTGCTGTAGCCTCGAGAGGTACTCGGAACTCCATTTACGCCAAAAAACTTGCGCTAGCATTTGAACACGTTTCCATCGATCGATATGTGTGACGTTGTTGTTGAGTTCGCCTTGCGGCACGGCATGCATAGATTCACCGACTAGGAAGTGCGCAGGGGTGAGCGCATGCAAATCATCGAGGCTGTCGGAGAGAGGGCATAGGGGCCTCGAATTCAGACACGCTTCTATTTGAGCTAAAAGCGTCGCGAGCTCCTCGAATGTTAGCCTTTCCGTTCCTATGACTCTTTTTAAGTGGTACTTGACCGATTTCACACCCGCTTCCCATAAACCACCGAAGTGTGGAGAAGCCGGGGGAATAAAATGCCAATTGGTACCGTGATTTGCTAAAGTTTCAGCAATTTCTTCCCAGTTGTGCTGTGCCTCTTTCAGCATCTTGACCAGTTCGTTACTAGCACCAACGAAATTGGTTCCGCAATCGCTATATATATTTTTGCAACGTCCTCTCCTTCCAGTAAATCTTTTAAATGCTGCCAAAAAAGCTTGCGTTGTCAAATCGGACACGACTTCCAAGTGAATGGCTTTTGTTGCCAAACAGATGAACACTGCAAAGTAGCCCTTTAGAATTTTTGCACCACGTGCCTTCCAGGACTTTATATCGATGGGTCCTGCATAATCGACACCGGTGTGGCTGAATGGTCGCGATATTTGAACCCTAGGAGCAGGCAGATGGGCCATCAGTTGCTGCATTTCTGATGCCTTTTGCCGGTAACATGATGTGCACCTATGCAACTGGTACTTAACGCTCCTCCTTATTTGGCCAATCCAATATTTTTGCCGTATGTAGTTCATCATCTGCTGGATTCCGCCATGTAAAGTGTTTTTATGGGCATCTCTTACAACCAGACTTGTAAAATGATGGTTGCCTTGCAGTAGTATTGGATGCTGAGCATCGTATGGGAGGAGGGAGTTCTCTAAACGTCCCCCCACACGTAGTATACCATCAGTGTCGATAAATGCATTCAAGGCTTGCAGGTTTTTTGAAATCTTAGAATGTTTTAAGATTCGTTGAATTTCATCTTCGAACATTTCCTTTTGTGCAGCTTTAACTACTAGTAAGTGAGCTGCATTTAGTTCTTTTGAACTTAGTGGACCTCCAATAGGCCCCAATTTAGGTCGACATTTAATTGTAAAACGATAACAATTTGCGATAACACGAACAACTTTGAGAAGGCTCGATGAGTTGTAGATAGCCTGCAAAATGCTATCACTTCCATTCGCATGTATACTGAATACCTTAATCTTTCGTATTTCTTCTTCAGTCTCTTCTTCGATGGACTGATCTGGAGCATCGAATACCCATTGACACCGTAAAAATTCCGGTCCTATCCACCACGTTTTCAGTGACACCAGTTCTGATGGATATACGCCTCTGGACGCTAGATCGGCTGGGTTATGAAGTGTTCCGACATGTCCCCAGCAATCGATCCCTACCAACCGCTGGATTTCTGACACACGATTGGAAACGAATGTTGTCCATTTCGCGGGAGTGGCTCTTATCCAAGCGAGTGCAATAGTCGAATCCGTCCAGGCATATATTTGCACATTATTAATGTCTAAAACCTCCTTGGTGTACTGCAATAACTCTGCCAAAACTACTGCACTGCAAAGCTCAAGCCGTGGAAGAGTTATCGTTCGCTGACTTGGTGCCACCTTTGTCTTCGATAACAGTAGATTGACATGGATATTGCCATCACTGTCCAGAACTCGAACGTAAATCGCTGCACCATAAGCCTTCATAGAGGCGTCACAAAAGCCGTGCAACTCGATTGCCTTGTTGGACTTAGTGATGTGGATCCACCGTGGAATACGAAGTCGTTCGATTAGAGGAAGTTCTCGGTGAAAAGCCTCCCAATCTTTCTTCAAAGCCGCTGGAATTCCCTCGTCCCAGTCACATCCAAGTTCCCACAGTCGCTGCATTATTATTTTTGCCGTGATGATGCATGGCGAAATCCAGCCAAGTGGGTCGAATAGCTTGGCAATAGTCGACAACACTGACCTTTTTGTTGTTGTTTCTGTCGAAGGCTGCAGATTCTGGAAGGAAAAGTAGTCATCGATTGGAAACCACTTGATACCTAGCGTCTTCACATGGTTGGACAAGTTGAACGGAAGTTCAAAATCAAGCTCTCGATCTTGAACAGGGATGTCTTCTACGAGCTCTTTCACGTTGCTCGTCCATTTCCGCAAATTGAATCCCGCTGATGCCAAAAGCTGCCTAGCTTGATCGCGTTTTATCCTCGCTTCTTCGATTGAATCTGCTCCACTGATCAGGTCATCGACGTACATGTCCTCACGGACAACCTTCGCCCCCTCCGGAAAATTTTCGACTTCATCTTCTGCTAACTTCTTTAAAATTTTAATAGCAAGGTATGGTGCACTTGCTGTACCGAATGTAACAGTCTTTAGTCGAAATATCTTCATGGGTGACGTCTTCTGCTCCCTCCACATGATGAGCTGGTAATAGCTGTCAGAGTAAGTGACCAAAATTTGCCGGTACATTTTCTCAATGTCTGCGGTAAATGTGACTTGGTGAGTCCGCCATTTCAGTACGAGATCGATGATACTCGACTGTAATTTCGGCCCAACCAGTAAGTGGTCATTGAGGGATTTACCGTCCGTGGCCTTTGCAGCTGCATCAAACACAACTCTCAGCTTAGTTGTGGAGCTGGCTTCCTTAAAAACTGCATGATGTGGCAGGAAATAATGGAATGGGGTTTGTAAAACCGGATCATTCGCATTAACTTCCACCATGTGATGGAGTTTTTCATACTCCTGCATGCATTTTTTGTAGTCCGCACAAAGTTTCGGATCGGCATCGTATCTTCTCTCGAGATGGAGAAATCGTCGAAAGGCGCTTTGATGGCTCGATCCCATCGCTGGAAGACTTCCACCCTTAAACGGCAGCTTCACTTGATAACGCCCGTTATCTAGGCGTCTTGTGTGATGCTTAAAGTGCTCCTCGCAAGCGATGTTCTCCTCGGTTTCATGTGTTTGGAACGGCATTTCTTCCATCTCCCAAAACTTCTCCAGTTGTGAGCTTAATTCAGTAACTTGAACGAAGCTACGAACTTGCCGGGGAATTTCCTCTAGAACTTTCCCTAACACGATCCACCCTAGCAGCGTATTCTGCGCAATAGGTCCGATGCCATCCTCGGGACGTCTTATCTCAGGAAGGAGTATCTGGGCGCAAACGTCACTTCCGAGTAGTAAATCGATGGGTGCGGGCTCGTAAAGGTGGGGATCTGCTAACGAGAGACCCATCAGATGTTTCCAATTGCGAGGTATCACTCGATGGGCCGGGAGATGCCCAGTCAGCGACTTGAAGACCAAAGCCTGAACGGCTGTCTCGAACGTCGAGTGGCGGGACGCAAAACGTACCTCGACGGAGTGCTGCGAAGTGCCGCTGCTGACCAACCCTAACCCAGATACCTCTGCAATGGTGCGTCGCTTTTCTAGCTTCAGGAGTTGTGCGGCGGCTTCGGTGATGAATGACGTTTCTGAGCCGGTGTCAATCAGAGCACGTAAGAGGCGTAGCCTGCCATCTGCTGCTCGTGCCTTCACAACTGCTGTCGCCAGAAGCACCTGGTGTGTAAAATTACGATCACCATGCGACGCGTGGTAATTAAAAGTCTGTCCATTAGTGGATTGGAGCTGTTGTTGTTGTTCCATTGGTTGGAACTCAGGT
Organism: Philhelius festivus; assembly: GCA_963931855.1. NCBI lineage: Eukaryota > Metazoa > Arthropoda > Insecta > Diptera > Syrphidae > Philhelius > Philhelius festivus. The sequence continues at coordinate 165,565,007 of OZ007554.1, forward strand.
GCGTGCGGGTTCACGGACGCCTGATATACGTTCGGGGCAGGATTTCTCGACTGAGCCGAAGTACTCGCCAATGGTTGGTGTGCTGTGTGTGTGGTGCTTGATTGCTGAAAGTTGGCATGCAATAATGAGTGGTGTCGTTGTTGGCAAAAGAAGCATGAGCTGAGACTAAGGCAATCTTGAAGAAAATGTCCATAAGAAAGACAATTCTCGCATATCTTCAGCCTACGAACAGTCTCTCTTCGTCCCCTGTTGTCCATGTTTAAGAAACGCTGGCATTTTCTCAACGTATGCTTGCCTTGGTTGCACAACTTGCATGCCAACTGTTCAACAGGATTTGTCCTCACTGGTGGTTTGAAAGGCTGATTTGTGACTTGTTTGGTGTGCAGAACTTTGGTTTTGGCTACTGGAAAACGTGGCTTTGTGTTGACGTGTGGGTCCTCTTTGTTTCGGAACGCTGCTCCCAGTTCCTGTTGGCCAACAACCTCAAGAGTCCGGAATCGCGTCTCCAAAAAGTCAGTAAACTCCTTAAAACTCGGTAAGTCTTTTCGGTTACCTAACTTTTCTTCCCATAATTTTTGACTCGTACTAGGAAGCTTCTGGTAAAGGAACCAAATCAGCACTGTGTCCCAACTAGCTACCGGTACATCCATGTTTTTAAGTGCCAGAAAACATTCTCTCGTCGTGTACAACAAATCTCGGAGCCCAGACGCAGTCTCACGATTCATAGCCGGTTGGTTAAAAAGATTCTGCATTTGGAGGTGCACCAGAATGCGTTTGTGGTCATAACGCTCCTTCAAAAGTTCCCATGCCGACTCATAACTCGCAGCCTCAACCGAAAGGTTCTGTAAAAACCAATTTGCGTCACCAACCAAGCATGACTGCAAAAAATGAAGCTTGTCCATATCATCAAGGCTTTTGTTATTATGAACGAGGGCCTGAAATCTGTCGTGAAATGCACGCCAGTTGGTATATGTGCCATCAAATTTGGGTAGATCGATTCGTGGAAGCCTAATAGCCGATTGCGATGATTGCGCAGATGTAATATATGGTGGAACACCCGTATTTGTCGTAGCCGAAATGATTGGCGTGGCTTTCTCGATTGCTTCAACCAACTCCGCATGATATTCGAGGTAAATTTCATATATTTGTTCATATACCACCAATAATTCATCTTTCTTTAAATTTTCTTCCAGCAAACCGCCCCCTATAATGGCTTCATGATAGTTTTTGGAAGCCACCATGTCTTCTTCCAATTTCCCAAGACGCCCTGAAGCATATGTTTTACCCTTGCGTTCCTTTGGCGCTTTCTTGAAATTGGTAAGATCTTTTATCAATTTGTTCAGAATACCCTTCTGAAGCTCACCATATTTATAACCTTTGTTATCAGCCATTATATATGTATGTATATTTGTTTTCTTTAATAGATATGTCTGACGAAAACTAATAAAAAGACAAGTTTACGGACACTCAAAAGCAAACACTTACTGCTTTGTGTTACTGCTGCTGTTGCTACTGCTGCTGCTGCTGCTGCTGCTACTACTGCTGCTGCTGCTGCTGTTGCTTCTGAAAATTTCTTCAGGTGCTCCGTTGACGTTGTCGCGGAAATTTATCTTTAGTTTAATTTAAGTTTAATTTAAATTAATTTTAAAATCTTTTTAAGAAATTGTTTGGAAAATCACTGATTAAATCGATAATTGTCTATGCAAAATTTAAGTCACGTGATTATCTCTTTTGATCAATTGTAAATTAATATTGAGTCAATTTTAGTTTATGGCACACACTGCACACACTTTTGAAATTGTTTTTTAATGTTTATTGTTTGTAAAAACTGATTCTAAAAAGGCTCGAAGGACCAAATGTTATTGTCTAGATTTTTTATTTTAAAAGAATTAGAAAAAAAGAAAGAAATATACGTATATATATATGTAAATAAAACACAACCACTTCTGTTCGTAAAGAATTCGAATGTAATTTTATTTTGTCATATGACTTGCTGTATAGTCGATTTGTACATTCGGCTCATCAATTATTAGACATTTAATTTGACATCTTTTGAAAATAGCTCAGTTGTGGATCGTAAATTTTGTTAATGGTAAGTTTGTATTTTATATAATTTAAATTTTAGCTTCTTGTACTTTCGTACAATATACATTGGTAAACTATAGCATTGTATAGTCAAATTGAAATCAATTGAATTGTTATATAAATTAAAATGAATGCTGTAGACACTGGTTCATTAAGACAACAATAAATTGGTAGAAAGAATATGAATGGAAGAAAAATGTAGGTCTCTAGGATACAAAGTACCAGACGGAGCATAAACAAAAAACAAAGAAAGTAGATGGAGGGCCGTCGCACTATGGGGCAGCTCTATAGACAGCCGTGATATAAAGTCCATCTCAAAATTTTTAAGTAACGGGAAAAAATGTTGTTTTTCTCAATTAATACATTATTTTTGATAAGACATGGAAGAACTTTTTTTGGTAAGTCACCTATGCTAACTTAAGCACGCTGTCAAAGTTGATCAAGTTGGTGCGAGAAAGCAAATAAAAAGAACAGATTTTTGAGAGATTTTTTTGTTTATATTTTTTTTTCTTATAAAGAGTAGTGATAAAAATATCAAGTGATATTTCTGATATTGATGAAGGTGTGTAGTATTTATTTTAAGAAGAAAAATTTGAAAAACTTGTTTTAGTAAATAATGGCAAGGTTACAAAAATTAGCTTTTTTTCTAAGGTCTCACATGAAACTTAGAGCAATATCTTCTGTTTCGGCATTTTTCAACCAGGTCTGTGAGTGTTGCCAGATGAACAGATATTTGGTGAATATAAATAAAAAAAGAAAAGTGCTTGAAAAATACCGAAAATATTTTGTATGAATTTTTTAAGTTAAAAATGATTAAGGAGAGGTTCTCCTTTTTCAGTGTCAAAAATGACACTTTTTCATGATTTTTTTTTTTCATGGAAGGAATGATATAATCAATTCAAATTTTTTTACTTGTTTATTATCATATTAAGTACAAAAACTTATTTGTCCATCTTGTCATCTTTGGTTCACAAAAGAACTCAAATGCCTTCGAAATAAAAGAAATAAGGCTTGAAAAAAATATATAAGGTTCATGACAGTAGAGAATCAAGTAGTTTACATTTCCCTTTTAGAAGAATTCAAAAAACTCTTATGAATGTTATAATGATTATCTTCAAACCATGGGGCTTTCCCTGAAATTAGACCCGAAAAACTTCTGGAAATTTATAAACTCCAAAAAGAAAAGCGACGGTTATCCTGTTAATCTGGTTTATAATGACGTAATCTTGAGTACTACTACAGAAATCTGTGAGGGATTTGCAAATAATTTTAGCCAATCCTTCATTGATTCCCCTGTTGTTGTTGACGAAAACTATTTTCAATTCTTACGAAATTGTCCTCAGGTATCATTTAATAATATTACAATAGATCATGACAAAATTTTGGACTTTCTGTCACATTTAAAAGACGACTATTCTATTGGACCCGATGGAATACCACCGGCTTTATTGAAGAAATGTAAATCTGTTTTAGCTCTTCCTCTGCGTAATATTTTTGTTCTATCCTTGAAATTAGGTAAATTCCCTGCAGTTTGGAAGAAAGCATTTTTAACGCCAGTATTTAAAAAGGGAGATAAAGCCAATATTACCAACTATAGACCAATTTCCAAACTTTCTTGCGTTCCGAAGTTGTTCGAACAAGTTGTATGTGACAGTTTGACATTTATATGTAAAACTATTATCTGCAACCAACAACATGGTTTTATGCAAAAACGTTCTGCTGTTACTAATCTTGTTGTCTTTTTGAATAAATGTTTAAACTCTCTAGAAAGTTGTCAAGAAGTTGATTGTGTATACACTGACTTCTCGAAAGCTTTTGATCAACTATCTCATGAGATTATCAAGTTTAAACTTCACTCATACGGATTTCCACCACCTTTCATCAAGTGGATATCGTCATATCTTGAAGATAGGTTATATCAAGTCAAATTCAGAAATTCATACTCAAGAGAGTTTATTGCCAAATCAGGTGTTCCGCAGGGAAGCCATCTGGGACCACTACTCTTTGCATTGGCTATTAATGATGCTCCTCTGTGTGTTCGCAATAGCGAAATTCTAATCTTTGCAGATGATATGAAGATTTATAAAAATATAGTACGAGTATCTTCAAATGATCGGGCTCTACTGCAAGATGATATTAACCATTTTGCCTTGTGGTGTGAAAAGAACAGTCTGAACCTCAACCCGAAAAAATGTCAAACTATGACTTTTTCTAAAAAAAATGTTCCTTACTCTCATGAATATGTTATCTCACGGCACATTTTAACTCGTGTTATGACTGTAAGGGACCTTGGAGTTCTTTTTACACCCAATTTAGATTTTTCTGCTCATATTAATAAAATCGTGAATAAGGCCAATTCAATGTTAGGGTTTATTAAGCGCTGGTCTAAAGAATTTGTTGATCCCAATGTCACCCGGGCTTTATACAACTCCTTGGTGCGTCCCCTTCTTGAGTATGCATCGCAGGTTTGAACTCCTCTTTATGATATTGATATTCAGAGATTAGAATCTGTGCAAAGAAACTTTACTCGTTTTGCCTTGAAAGGACTTCAATGGAGTGATCCTTCGTATGTCCTCTCTTATGACCAACGATTATCTATTCTTCAGATGCAAACTTTGGAACAAAGAAGAACAAAAAAAAAGATTGTGTGTACTGACGTACGCGCGGTTGAAGTAAAACTTCTTTTTTCTCAAGCAAAGCTTCTGTAAGAGTATAACCTACGAACAAACATTTTGTATTCTAAAAACATGTCGCTGTCTTTGAAGGATAACGTGACGTTTTGACATGTCACTGACAGCTGCATAGAAATTTTTTTACCCCCAACGCCGGAAAAGAAGTTTTACTTCAAAAAAACATCAAAAAGATATGTTTGTTTGTTTTTTTTTTTAAAGGATAGTGGTTTCTGCTTGTTAAATTGGTCGACCACATAATTCACAAACATTTTGTATTTTTAAAACATGTCGCTGTCTTTGACTGATAACGTGACGGTTTGACATGTCACTGACAGCTGCATAGAGAATTTTTTACCACCAACGCCGGAAAAGAAGTTTTACTTCAAAAAGTTGAATGTGCGCGCCTAGCCTTAAATGAAATCGAGAAGAAAAGTACAAAACTCCCATGCCACTTGACAAGCAAGTTGCCTCGCTTTGTTTGTATTACCCTAGGGCTGCACGTGCAAGTATTGGCAAGCATGTTGTAATCTTGTAATGTACACAAGCATTTCTTATTAACCCGTACAAACCCGAGCAACTTAGTAGTCACATGGCATTAATTCAGTATCCAGGCAACTTGGAAAGCAAGTACACTGACAGCGGCACTCTTGTAAAATTAATTATAAAAGTATTTGATTGATTAGTCGGTTGACGTTCAAATTTATAAATACCAAAACAAATGTCGGTGGCGTGTGCGATTAAGCGAATAAATATTATTAAAAAGTATAATTTCAAAACTTTCAGGCAACCTGATGGTCATATGGCATGCCGTCTATGACAGCAAGAATACAAATGGTAGTGGATATACCCAACTTTTTGGCCAGTACTTTGTATTCGAGGGTTAGGTGTTGATAAAATTTATTTGGACTGCAATATGCTTGTCAATAATTATTCGGTTGCATAGCCATTGCGCGTCTGAACCTATAGTTTTATGTTTATCTTTGAATGCAGCCATTTGAAATATGTAAATTCTAAATCGTATCCAACTTCATGTTTTACTTTGCACATGCTAAAAACATGTCGCTGTCTTTGACGGATGGCGTGACGGTTTGACATGTCACTGACAGCTGCATAGAAATTTTTTTACCCCCAACGCCGGAAAAGAAGTTTTACTTCAACAATGATTTGGTAGGTATTTTTCCACCAATTAATAACAGGGGTCACAGATGCTCCAGATCTTTTATGTTCGGTTTATTTTAATTATCGGGGAGGAGGTTATAATCTTCGAGGCCTCGATATGATTAAGGTCCCAACACATAGGACCAACTATGGCATTCATGAGCCCTTGACACGTATGGGTAGACTTGTAAATTGGAATTATATTTTTGATTTTAATATAAATAAATGTAAATTAAAAAAACCTTCTCAAAACCAGTGGTCCATGCTCCTTAATGTTCTTTGTTTCATGTTATGTTATTGTTTTGTTCTTACGTAATATTATTTGTTTATTTTTCATGTTTTCTTGTGTCAGTGTTAATTGTAATAGAGTTTGCCTACTAACAACTAACACTGCACTAAATGATGAGCCGGTGGTATAACACAGTTCTCTGTGTTGGCAAACCATTGGTCGAAAGACGGAGCTTGCTATAAGCTTTCTTCGACCAATTCTGAGAGTGTAAAAAAAAAAAAAAAATACCGTGCCGTTAAAAAACAATGCGCCTCGGAACGAGACCACCTCCAAAAAAAGTTGTTTGCTGTTGGCCACTCTAGCTCTTGCAAAAATGATCGAAAATTAAAAAATCAACATTTTTTATAAAAAAGAAGAATTTAGTTGGAGTCTGGACAATTGCCCAAAGTCGAAAATTAAAAAAATGGCGGGCGCTTGAATTTTAGTGTTCGGTTTTTCAACTTTTTTCGCTCTTCTGAGCGATGTACAAAAAAAAAGTTTTTGATATATCAGCCTGATTTTGGTCCAGACTGCAATAAGTTTAATAAGCTTTAAAACAAAAAAAATTATGAAGATCTATCAAGTAGTTTTAAAGTAATCGTGGCCAACAGTTGGAAAAACGTGGTTTCGAGAAAAACGCGTTTAAAGTTTTTTTTCGAGTCATGACACATGTGCCGACACCTATTGGTTCATGTCTCATGTGTCTAAGTGTCGACATGTGTCGAAACCTGGTGGCCCATGTGGTACCTCTGCTTACCATGGTATGTGTCCAGTAAGCGCCAAACTCAAAAATACTTATGTAAAACATGCTACGCTCAAAATACCGCTAAATGTCAATTTTTGTTTTTGTTCTATAAATAAAAAAAAAATATTCGGAAAAACGGGTTTAGCTACATATTCTACACATATTTTACAAGACAAAAAATTTAAAAAAAATGCATTTTTGGTCGCCGAAAAAGGAGAACATCCCCTTAAAACTACTTTTTTATGGGTATTTAATTACTTATCAATAACCGTTTTTTTATTCGTGGCTGTAAAATAAGTAGACAAGTTTTCTCTATATTTTTCCATTGTGTTTATTAAAATATGGCAATTTATAGGTGGTTGAAACCAAATATATCAATGTTCTAGACGAAAACTGGTTGATTTATATTTTAACAGCAAGAAGAAAAGTTCGAAGACAAATTTATCGCCATTGAGACCTTTATTAAAAACAAAACTTCATGTTCTGAAATTTCTAGCCACTTAAAGCTGAAGCTGAAAGACCTTAGGTACCAGTTTAGAAATAAATGGAATTGGTCAAACCGAACTAAAAAAATCGTTATAATTAACCGAAGCAAAATGGCTTCATGAAAATATTTAATTTAAAATGTATCGGGTTGCTGTTGGACATGGATGAACTTGTTGGAAAGGAAAATAATTTAACGGAATCCCGAATTCAAAACATTCAAAGTTCGAAAATTATACTTCAAAATATTAATTACACCGTGAAGCATCAGACTATCTTGTCAATGATCGACGGAAAATTATTCAACAGTTTGACTGATACCAAATCGTCGATGAGGTGCTATCTTTGCCAACTTCCAAAAATTTTAACGATATCTACAAAACGATGCAGCAACTACCAAACTCGAACAAACTAGTAAACGAAGACTATTTATCATTTGGATTGCTTACATTGCATGGGTTAATTCGCTTATTTGAATTCCTCCTACGAGTTTATATGCTTCCGGTTTAAGAATAGCGATTTTTTTGGTAAAAAGTTTTTCTTGAATAACTCAAAAACTAAAAGATTTTTGCACTTGGTTTTTAAAATCGTGCTTAAAATTGGTAAAAACTAGGGCTCTTGATACCCGCATACCCGGGTAATTACCCGGGTACCCGAGTACCCGCATTTACGGGTATTACCCGGGTACCATAATTTCGGGTACCCGCTTTCTCGCGGGTACTCGGTAAAATCCGGGTACCCAAAACATATTCGTGTATAGTTATAAAAAAACACTTAAAGAAAGATTGAAGAACATAACTTTATTATTTCTCTGCTGCTTACCACTTATAAAGGTTGGTTGAAGAAAGATGCACGATGTTAATTGTAAATACAACAAAAAATTTTCTGAAAATTATCTTAATATTTTTCATTATGATAGAAGGATCTTTGACAATTATGTGTGAAACAAAATTGCGGCCAAATGCTCGCCACGGCTTCGGTGGCATACCTCTATCCGATGGTCCATATTTTCAATGACTCTGAGACATAATTGATCGTGATTTTTTTGATCAGCATAATCGCCCAAATATGTCCACAATCGGTAAAATTGTGCGCAAATTTCACCAAACCGGGTCTGTAGCAAATGATAATCCACGAATGATTGTTGCAAAGCCTATGGATCCACAAAGAGTGACTGGTTGGTGCGGTTTATGGGCTGGCGGCGTCATCGGGCCGTACTTCTTCGAAAATGAGGTCGGCCAAGCAGTAACTGTGAATGGTGTTCGCTATCGCGAGATGATAACGGATATGGATATGGACATGGTCAATATGTGCTTCCAACAGAATGGTGCCACTTGCCACACAGCCAACGAAATTCAATGGCCGTGTTATCCCACATCGTGGCGATGTTAATTGGCCTCCACGATCATGTCATTTGACACCGTTGGACTTTTTTCTTTGGGGATATTTAAAAGAAAAAGTGTACGTCAATAAGCCACGAACAATTCAAGAGTTAAACAATGAGATAATTCGGCACAACCTCAATTCGGCATTGAACCTCAATTATGTCTCAGAGTCATTAAAAATATGGACCATCGGATAGTTCTCACAAAATACTCTTTTAATGTAAACCATAAATTGCCAAATAACATCGAATGATGGCTACTTTGTACATGGAATAACAAGTGTCGAAAAATTCAAGAAAAAGATATTTTATTTGTTGCTTCGGAAAAGAGCAATTTTAGGGCTTTCCGCTAACATTTGGTACTCTTTGTACATCAAAACTGAATTCGTTCTCTATTCTTTAAGTCATAAACTGTCAAATTACATCAAAGGATGGCTACGATGTCGATGGATTAAGAAACGTCTAAAAATACAAAAAAAAAGAGATTTTATTTTTTGCTCCGGAAAAGATAAATTTTAGGGCTTTTTCGGCTGACATTTTGTACGAAATATACTCTGTACGTCATAACTGAATTCGTCCTCTATTTTTCAAGTCATAAACTGTCAAATTCCATCAAAGGATGGCTACGATTTCGATGGATTAAGAAACGTCCAAAAATCCACATTAAATATACCGGATCCTGATACAGCAAATAACATCAGTTCAACAATTGTTTTTGCGGCCTACAACATCAACAACCGGCCCGATCGATTATGTTCTTCAATGCCGAGTTCAACCCAGAAATTCTAGTCCACCGTACGTTTGGCTTTCATAATCCACATTGATTGAATCGGAATAAATGGAATCGAGTAAATCATGATAAATCGAGTCAACTGATATCGAAAATCTAGACTCATTGAAATGATTGAGATTGAAATAGAAACTCGAGAATCCAGAATCGAGAATCATCTAAATGTTTGAGATTGAGATCGATTAAAATGATTGATTTCGATCATCAATACTTTTCGATGATCGGATCAAGAAAATCGAATCAATCCTGATTGACACAGCTCTATTGGGCAGGGATTAATTAATTAATAATTATTGAGAAATCATTTGGATTCTGGATATTTCTTTTTATAGAAAAGAATGTAAAGATGCAGATCTAAGAGCAATGTGAAGGAAATTAGTGAAAACTTATTCACATCAGTGTATTTTCAATAAAATTTAAGTACAACATGATGCTTATGGATATAAAAATCACAATTCATTTCTTCTCTGCTTCCTCTTTCTGTGAAATATTATTTTATAAGCAATTGTAGCATTTTTGAGTACTGGGTACCCGTAACACGACATTGTCGGGTACCCGCCAGTTGACATATCCCAGTTACCCGCAAATTTGGGTAATACCCGCATTACCCGGGTACCCGGGTACCCGGGTTTTTAATGAAATGGGTATTACCCGGGTAAAATCAAGAGCCCTAGTAAAAACATTGAATATTTACTGAAAACGTACCACTTTGAAAACGTACCATTTTGAAAAAAAAAATCAACTTCAAAATAAAAAACTACGATTTTTTTTCAAAATTTTAACTTTAAAATTTTATTTTTCAAAAACTATCCACTTTAACAACTTGAATGAAAAGGCAAATTAAAGAATAGAGTATTAGCTTTCCAAGAAGCTAAAGCGGATCACTGTATTCAAGGTAACACTTAGTGAAAATAATTAATATCACAAAACGACCTATCTTGCCCCACTGTGCGTCGATGTGGCCAGTAAAGACATCCTGTGCAAATAAAACTGAATAGTGGGTTTATGGAATAGTAAGGCACATCCAGCATCATAATTCGGCATTTCATCGTTCCAATCCATCCTTCGAAGAGTAAACTTATTGAAAGTTTTTTGGACACTCGATGCGTGTGAGTGAGGACTCCTTATTAAACAGCAGTATTCCAACCTAAATGGATCTGGATCTTGATTAATTTTTAGCATGTATTACAAAAACAATTTGGGATCCTGTTCTCTATCTGGATGTATTTCAAGATCCAAGAATTAGTTTTGAATCAGAACAGCAACAACAAATTGTGAAATATCAACAAAAAACTGTATAATAACAAAACCATGCATTTCGCTTAAAAGTCAATTAATTTGTAATCAAAAATCAAAAGATGAATACAAAAGAAAAGAAAATGTAAATACTTTATTTTATTTATAAATTAAGTTCCTAAAATATTTACTACTATTTTACTATTTATTGGTTTAAAGCAGAACTTAATATTAAGATTAACATCTTTTAGATAATTAAGCCTTGTTGTGGAATTACGTTAATGGACATATGTATAAATAATATTAGATTATATATGAATAAATATTTTTATCAACTATGTATTTACAAACAGTATATATAAAAAAAAGAAAAAAATTGAAAAAAAAGAATGAAAGAAATCGATTCGCATATTATGTACACTTATAAGTAAAGTTACAAGGTACGACCCAGCTCCAGCAACAAGAAACTTCAACCCAATATTCAATTTTGAAATGATTTGAAACATAACTGGGTTCAATTTTAATGATTTGAAACATAAGTGGGTTCAATTTTAATGATTTGAAACATAAATTAATTTGAAAAATATTTGGTTAAGTTACTCAGAAAATGTTTCAGATTATCTATTCTCCTTAGTTGACGTGGCAACGAATTCCAAAGACGAACTGCACTAACAAAAAACTGTCGCTCAGAAGACTGACAAGTTAAGCGTGGAATAGAGATTTGGTTGGTTCTGTCAGAAGATAGAAAAGTTATATGGTTATAGAGGTCCGGTGGTTGCTTCGAATGGACAATTTTAAATAACATGGTAAGCGTTCTAAATTGTAATAAATTCGCAGAGCTAAATCCATACAGACTTTACGCATAATTCGAAATGTGGTCAAATCTTTAGAGTCCAAAAACATAACGAGCTGCATTATTAAAAACAACGTTAAATTTTCTCTGCGAAACAGCATCTAAGCTACCAAAAATTTCACACTCGTAAGTAAAAATAGGCACTACCAATGTTTTGACCAGCATTTTCCTAGTTTCTACTGGTGTGAACTTCTTTGCAACAGATAGTGTTCTCAGCGCACCATATGCCTTTCCTACCACAGCGTTTACATGATTGCTCCTTGTAGGATTACGATTGAAGTATATACCTAAATTTTCCGCCGTATTAACGTACTCCACTGGAGTGTTGTTTAGGAATATGGTCGGAAAATAGCTTAAGTCTAAAGTCTTATTCGAAATGACGAGGCACTTAGTCTTAAGCGGGTTAAGAACAAGACCATTGACGATAGACCATTCAGATAAGGCCTTCAGATCTGTATTAATATTATCAACGCAATTTTCGATTAGACCCAATGCTGTACTTCCGAGATATTGTACATCATCAGCAAACATACTCGTTTCACCATGCCTCAGGATACTTGGTATGTTATTCACATAAGAAGCGAATAATAGTGGACCCAGAATAGATCCTTGTGGTACACCTCGCGATAAAGAAATTAACTCAGATGTTTTCGTTCCAGAGACCACAGCTTGACTCCTTCCAGATAAATATGAAAAAAATGATGTTAACTGCTCGAGTTGAAAATCCAAAGTCAGTTGACAGTTTTTGGCACATAATGTTGTGATCAATAGTATCAAAGGCCTTAGAGTAGTCAAGAAGAACCAAGAATGTGACTTTGTCTTCATCCATGGCCTTCCTTACTTGCTCAATGACATTCAATAGAGCAGTGGTGCTACTATGTTGAGACCGAAAACCAGACTGTTTTGATGAGAGGAGACTATTCAAAGTAAAATATCGAGTAATCTGCTTATGCATTAATTTTTCAACTATTTTTGAAAAAAATGGTAAAATTGATATAGGGCGTTATTCTGTTTTTTGTTTGTTTTTTGGAATAGGAATGATTTTTTGAAAGTTTCCATTGAGAAGGAAAAATACTAGTAGTAAATAAATTGTATTTATAATATGAGTAACAAATGGTAAAATATGTGGTAATATTGCTTTAAAGAATGATGGATGCATTTTATCAAAACCTATGGCATTTGACTTCACTTAAGTGATATGAAGCTTTCTACTACATCTTCCGGGGTTACTCCTGAAAAGTCGAATACATCTTCCAGTCTCGATGACGAGTCTCCAACATGCAAGACAATTGGTCTACTCGAGACTTGGGGAACTGAAGTGATGAAAAATTTATTCAATTCAGAACAGTTAACATCCAAATCTTCGTGACTTTGCTTCCCAATTCCTAGTCCATGTACATTTTTCCAAAGCTTGCGCCCATTCTGAGACCGATTCAAATGATTTGTATACCATTTAGTTTTCTCTGCATTTATAAGGCTGACACATTTGTTTCGCATATACCGGTATTGTTGGCGATCTTCAGCTATCCTAAATCGTTTCCATTTATTGTATATGCGATTTCTTTTACTTATACAGTTTCGTATCTCTAGTGTAAACCATGCTTAACCGTTCTTGTTTTCAATGGAACATGGATGTCAAATAACCTATTGACGCATTGTAAAAATTCAACTTGTTCGTCTGGAGATCTAATGTAATAAACATTCTGCCAATAGACTGATCTGATGTCAGATTCAAGGGATACAACATTAAGGTTTTTTAAATCTCGATACTGAAAAGTAATTGTTGGTCTAACAGGAGAAAAATCAAAGGATAGGTGTATTAGGTCATGACGTGAGAAACCTGGTGCTGATAACTGATCGTATAAGATAACTTTATGAATTTCGCTTACAAAAAAAAACATCGAGAAGAGTACTTGAACTTTGCGTGAAGTGGGCTGGTTTGCTAACGTTAACCGGATGTAGGTTGAATGTTCTCATATTGTCCGTCAAACTTTTATCTACTATAATGTTGCAGTTGAAATCACCACAAATAATGATATTTAGAAATAGCATACAGTTTTCTTCTAGAAAGGAATAAAAAAGGGATAAATCAATATTTAAATAGGGTCTATATACAACGCCTAGTAGGAGTCTATCATAATGACTCGTAATTTCAATACAAATACATTGAAAGCAACAATTGGGAGGAGTTGTGAATCTTACTTTGGCTTTCAACGACTCTTTAACATACAATGCTACACCTCCACCAATACGTTCAAATCTATCGACTCTATGCATTTTATAACCCACCATGGAATAAAAAATATCGTTAATACCGTTTCTGAACCATGTTTCTGATACGGCAATGACATCTACCTCGGAACCTTGAAACCACGTAGGAAACTTTTTAAAGCAGGAAAACGTATTTAAAATCAGCAAGACATTTTACACGACTTATTGTTATTAGTGTTTCATTCCGAAAGTTATTTAAAGGCAAAGAATTTGGATAAAATGTGAAACCGTCGCCTTTTTAAGAGCTTACGAGAAGTGGCAATGCGAATTTGACCACCCGCGTAAAAAAAATATGCTATGAGCAATGTGCTGGAGGATCTCTCGGCAGCTGAAGTACTCGTAAGTTTCTTGTTTTATTTAATCAAATTAAATATCAAATTAAGTATGTAAGTTTGCTCCATCAATTCACAGACTCAACCAACCACCACCGAAATGTTGACAACAAAATTAAAAAACCTAAAAAGGGCCTTGAAAGAAACAAGCGAGAACAACGCCCGAACCGGCGCATCTGCCAGCAAAGTCCCATTCGAGGATATAAGGGCGGAACTCTTCGGGAAGCGACCGGAGATTAGAAAGTCCCACACTACTAGTGGATCGGTCGTCGCAGCATTGCTGAGTTCTTCCCAAGAAGAAGAGGAATGGTTAGAAAGTAAGAATAGAAAATTTAATGTTACGATATGGTCAACGCGTTGGCTATTTTCGTTTAAGTTGTTGTCATACTGATTACTTACTTGTGATTTTTTTGAATAATAGCTTACTTTCAAGATGGTTAATGCTTGTTGTTGTCCAAGGAATCCAGCAATATTTCTACCATTGTCCTTGTCTAGGTCCACCCGTTTTTTTTTTTTTTTTTTTTTTTTGACGGCGAATTCAGCTTTTCTTCAATTCAGCAAACAGTCGGAGTTCAAAAACTGAAAATAAAAAAACAAAAAAAAACTAAAACTAAAACTAAAGTCGCCATCCACAAGAAACGGTAAGACCTCGAACAATGGTGTCTGTTCAATACAACTTCCTTCATTCAGATCATTGAAACGTTTTAAAGTTACAATCTTGGCTTTCTAACTTATTTTGAAAATCCGATTTCAATTCTAAAATTTTATCAATTTAAAGTTTTCAAATATGTATGTGACAAAATTACTTTTAGAAGGTATTTTGTTAAAATATTTCATAAAATTAAAAATGGATCTAAGAATAATCCAGGAAACTCAAATTGGGACTGAATACCGTTTAAATTGTCTGAATGAAGCAAGTAGTTTGGAAATGACAACATGATTTGCTTGAGAATTTCAAGAAATTACTTTAAACCGTTAAAAATTTCTTGAAGCTGCTATTTTAGCCAACCTCTAATTTCTAGACTACTTTCTTCATTTGAATGATATAAACGGTTTTGAGTTCAATTCTATTCCTCTAATCAATTCCAAAAACCGTTTTCAATTCAAAAAATAATTTCAAAAAATTTCTATCTAAAAGTAATTTTCTCATTTTCAACAAAACGACAAAATTATTTTTATGAAGAATTTTTTTAAATAATTTTTTGGAAATTTAAATTGAAATTCAAAACCATTTCAAGAATCCAAATGAAGCAAGTTGTTTTAAAATAATGGTGATTTGTATGTAACACTAGCTAGGGAAAATCATACGAAATTTGTGAAGTGTTAGATATAAAATCACGGCATTTCTTCTTCAATTTTTAATTTTCTGTAATTTAGCTTTATTATTTATTAATGTTAATAAAGGAAATTTATAACGTTCAACGTTTAAATAGTCAACCCGCCGACCAATTTTATTGATCAATTACTAGTTGCTTAAATAAAGTTTTTTTTCCAAATTTTTTTCAGAACTATCAATATCACCGTGGAGGGAAACGAAATCGAATTCTCTACTTCGCAGCAGCACAAATGAAAGGTATTTTCAAGGGAAATGGCAATTGCTAAAAATAATATTATACAAGAATATTATAGCAAAAAACTAAAGAAAATGGATTATATAGAAAAAAGACGAAATGAACGATTACAAAAAAAAAAAAATAACGCAATAAAAGAAATGCACATAAATTAAAACATGGATTTTTAATTTTTAGGAATTCTCTTAATTATATGTTTTATTTGTTCAATATAAATTTTATGACTTGGTTATTTTTGTACTGCTTCAATTGAATAAAAGTTTATTTTGCTTGCAATCATTTTGTAAAATTATATTTCTTAAAAAGGTTTAAATACGTATTATATCTGTACTTATCAAATCATCCGAAAGTCGTTGTCGCCTGGGGTTTTTAGAATTCAATCCACTAGGGGCCTCTGGCTCCTGAACATTATCCTCTACATTCTGATCGGCATCGAGGTTATCATTTGCTTCGGAGCATAAATAATTATGTAGTATGCAGCCACAGACTACTGAATTTACGACCAAATTTATATTGATTTGTTCCGTAAAATGTAATAGTCTTCTAAAGCGAGTCTTGAGCAGACCGAAAGCGTGTTCTGCAACCAAGCGACCAGTAGAGTGCAAAAAATTGAATTGATTTTCCACGTTATTCAACATTCCGTTGTCCTTAAATGGTGGAACTAAGTAATCCAAAGATGCATAATCAGAGTCCCCCAGCAAGAAAGTATTATTTGGAAACCTCCGCAATAGACGACTATCATACAAACTAACAGGTTCGTCAGCAAAAATATTTATAATGTTTTTATTTGCATCTCCTTCACTCAGTGCCGCCGCTGGGTGTTCGTGTGCCCTTGTGCAAGAACCTTCAATTGCCGCCCCATGTCTCGGGTACACGGGGGTATTTACGTTGTATAAGTGAAAGTTTTATTTATTATCCATTTCGCAGTTGAAAAATTTAAGCAAACGTGCATTGTTGTTGTTCTTATACAATGAACGTAGTCATTATAGCATATATGTGCATATGTACAGTTTTTGCATCCTTTTAAGAGTATTTACTCTTTTTACTTGAGACTCATAGGTGCTATAAGGCAAGTTATACATACATTCGTAAAAAAATCGAACTCGAGATTTTGATCACAGTTGACATTACGATGATAGCGAAGACGAAAAACCTGGGTCTCGAAATTTTGTCCCCACACTTTTATTTTTCTTCTTTTTCTTAAGACCAACAATTACTGTATCTGAAGTAAGATATTTTTCGAAATTTAAAAAAAAAATTAAAACAATGTTGAACATATTTAAGCAAAAATCAAAAAATTTAAAGAATCGGTACAACCGATTTTGATAATTTGTTTTATGCTAAAGCGCCCCAAAATTTAAAATATATTCCTGTGAATTAAAATTTTCAAAACTTTTTTTTTGGATTTCAATTTTTTTTTTGAAACTCAATATTTCGAGAACCCCATGCTTGATTTTTTTTTAAACTTGACAAAGAAAAGTTTTCGAAAATCGTGTTTTTCTCGAAAACGTCTCCGAGAATTTTGATAAATTTTTACGTTCTATTAATTAAACAAAAAAAATTGAAATCAATATATTACTAACTGTACCGAACATAGAACCATTTTGACGATTTTTGAATTTCTCATTACCGGCTGAACGGATTTTAATGAATTTTTTTTTTGGAAAATTCGATATCTCAAAAAAGGGCTAAATATTTTTTTTTTTGAAATTTATTTTTTATTCGTAAAGTAATAAATTTTTTTTTTAATTTGTATATAAAAGATTATTTGACTTATAACTTATAAGTTATAACTTTGTTATATATTTATGTTTATATGGCAATTGCGAATAATTTTCTTCAACAAAACCATTTTCATATAAAATGCAAATATTCGAGTTCCTAGCACAGTTTATAATTTATGTATGTCAATTGGTAAAAACCAATAGTTTATAGCTTGACAGAAAGAAGACAAAGTAGTTTTTGATATTTTGAAAAGTTTTTATTTTCACTTTCTTTTTGAAACACTTCATCATTTACTTCCGGATCTGGAAGTATTATATGTATATAATTCCTTGACATCTTAGGTATGCTTTGATGAAATTTGACATTTTGTGGCTTGTGTGGGAACTATTTTTTTATATAAATAGTGTCTGAACTCTGAATGTCGATTGAAAACTTAAATTCGAACAACCATTGAAACGTAAAATTTCTGAGTTATTCTGATTTTGTTCAATCCGTTGACGTTTAAGTTATTTATCAATTCAGTTCCAAAATTAATTAAAAACTATTCGTAAATTCTTATTTAAAAAGAAACATTTTTTTTACCGTTGTTTTTTTTTTTTTTTTGGTTTTCGTTGTAAAGATGGTTTGTTTACATTTTGCATCGGTAAAATAAGGAATGTTTTAAATCACCTTTTGATAATTTTGTTCTTGTAACCAACTTAGATTTAAGACTTAGATTTTAGCTATATCATTGCAATCAGAATATTGATACCCATTCATAGAAAAATACGAGTAATTAGTAAAATTAATATTTTCGAGACACTGTTTTCGTTTTATTTTATGGGAAATACATGGGCTGTAAATCTAAAAAAAATCAAAATCCTTTTCGAGTTTATAAGTCTGAGATGAAGGTTGCGTGGAAAGCTATTTCCCAAGTGTCAATCTATGGCGACATGGCGTTAAGAAGTTTAGACTATGACTGCAATCGAAGAGGTTATTTGGTGTGAGAGGCGACAGTCACAAACAAAATATGAATAAAGATTTGTGGTAGATTGTGTGCGGGAACTACGTAGTGAACGGTCAAATGTAAACAAATTCCGAAAGCTTAAGGAAAACTTTTGGAGTATGCCGTATAGGTTGAGTTAGATCTATCTCTTAATTTTCCGCCCCTAGACGTTGGCGCCCTTGTGCGCCGCACATTTCGCACATATGGTAGCGGCGGCCCTGCCTTCACTCCTTGTAAGCATATACTGTAAACAAAATGTCAATTGAAGTAGCTCTCTCTGTTTTCAGTAGAACTTTTATCCTTATATGGGATCCGTCAATGCAACCCAAAATGCCAGGAATTTTGCAGCGTTCCTCGAATATTGCCGCATTTTGCATTGCTTTATTTTCATTTGGCCATCTTCCATATTCATGAACTATAGAAATCAACCACTTTGAAAATCTGCTTACAACGTTCCAGACTGTAGATTTTCTAACTCCGAACAAATTTGCAAGCTCTCGAAATGTATTGGTGTTAGCCATATACCAAATAACCATAAATATTTTCTTTTCAGGTAAAACTTTTGGCAATCCTCTCTTGGTGTTGTTTTGGAATCGTTCTGAAGCTTTGTATCGTTCTGAAAAAAAGGTGATTAATATTTATAAATAAAGTTAAAAAACATAATTCACCAATTAATATCTGAACAGTAGAACGATGCAATCGAAAATGCGAAAATGCTAGATCACTATATACATATGTACGTTGATAACTTCCTCAAAACCTTCAATTGTTTGATGATTATTTTGATTTTCGAAATCAGAAGAAGAATCAGTGCTGGAAGTAGATGTAGACGTTTCAGAAGAGTTTGAGTCCCAGTCACTGCCTTCACTTTGTAAGAAAAACTAAGAAAATGATTTTTAGTATTACACAATAAATAAATAATACAATTTATAATAAAAAGAAATTTATTTACTTGAATTGCGTTTTCCGTTTCGTTGTAAGCGCTAGCGTTTTACACAACGTATGTATTATCAACTCTGATAACACCACTTTTAATGAAGATTCTCCACAAAGTGAAAACAACTTAGAGCAAATACAGAACTCAAATCTGGAAACAAGTTCTACTGGAATTCTTAGCCGTCGCGATTTACTATATGATTACCTGAGTCAACAAAATATTCTTTAATAATAAAAAAAAACTAAATCACTTTAATTTCAATATATTGTAATATTTTTCGAAAAAGTCACATTTTTGTCTGTGTCTATTTTCTTTATTTTATTTGTGACTCTTCTCTTTGCAAGATCGCTTCTGAAATCTTGCTTCAGCAGCTTCTGAGTCTTTCGCCGTTGCGTTGCCGCAAAGTTTCCTTGTAGAAGTCTGACCGCGATAGGTTGCTTTTTTCAGTATTTTTGACCCTGATGATCATCAGAAGTTGTTGAGGCAGCAACTACATGAGAAGCATTTGGAAGGGAATATAAAGATGCTGATGCACCACCTATTTCAAATTCTTCAGATGTAGGAGCTACCCCAGCACCTACTCCCGGAAATATGAATATACATTTGATCCTGAGGGCGTATCCGGAGATGTTGGTAGAGAAACATCTGAATCCTATAACAAAAATGTTATATTCGTTTCCAAACCAAAAAATATTTTCTTACGCTTAACAAAAATTCAATTCCAACATTGAACGGTTCACTTTTGGAATGAATTGGCTTGTCTCCGAATATCTCCTCCATTTCTTCATAGAAAGGAGGTGTACATGGAGATGCACCAGGGGCCTGTTTCAGTGCTATGACATCAACTACATCAACTACATCTTACAACTACATCCTACAACTACATCAGTTACATTTTTCTGTTTCACACATCCAACTGAAAGTGTTGTATGATGTACCTGGAAAATGTAGTTGATGTAGTTTATTTGACATTTCTTCTGCATATTTTTATTTGAGCTTAGTTTCCATATTTTAGTATTTAATTCAAATCTCGTGAAAAAAAACTTAATTTAACAAAAATAATGGATTTTGATATAAATATTTTTGATGATAACTTTGAATTCGATATACGCTTTGAAAGAAGAAGTAGTATATATTTATATGTATATTTTTACAAAGAATAAATTTTAATTTTGAAGATCCATATATAATGGAGCGATTTCGAATGCCAAGAAATTGTGTTGAATTGTTGGTTGAACGCTTGGGAGCATTAGCTTGGAAATGGAAGCTAATATCATGGACATTGTTTCAAAATATTTGGTTTTCTAATAATGGTATATTTCTTACTAGTTAGTTTACTAAACTCTTTTTCAACACCTTCTACATCAAACATTTATATTGTATCAATGTAGCAAGAATTTACTGAAAGTTGTATTACAACAATGTAGCTCAAAAAGCTGTGAAACAGAATCATACATTTTTCCAATAATTCCAGTAAACTGTCCATATCTACACTGATGTACTACAACTGAAAATCGAAAGTACCTATGAAACAGAATTGATGTAATACAACAGTCAAAATGATACATTGTACTTGATGTAGTAGCGCTGAAACAGGCCCCAGTTGCACTTGCCTTATCCTTTGCGGTTTTGTACGCCCTCAGAAGCGTCTGCATCTTTACCTCCAGCCGATGTACTGTGATACTTGAGCCCTAAAATAAGTTTGAAATTATTTATTTTATGTCTTTGAATAAAATTTAAAAAAAAAAACTTACAAAGCCCGCCGAAATCATGTCTTGTTTAATGTTCGCTTACGAGGCTCTTCTCTTTCTTGCTTTCTTCTTTCCTGGCGGCATAGAAGTTGAAGAAAGCTTTTGTTTCTTCACAGGTCCAACACTGAGATTTTTAATTGAAAAATATTACCTTTTTTCCATCTTAATTGTGTTTGAGTTGGGAAAACAAAAAAAAAAACAATGCTCACTATTTGTTCAATTAACTGACGCGGATGTGTTCGAAAGATTTGCAATTCGTTTTTAAGCTGGAATTGAAATACTCATGAAAATGCAGATCGAGTTGAAATATTCATGAAAATGCAAATACATAGTTGATTTAGAACACTTTGGAATTTTAATATATCTTTTTCCTACAATTTGATCAATATGTTCACGTATACAGCTTAACTATTGTATTTCTTGAACTTTTACATTTCTAAAAGAAAAACATTTTTATTTACTTTATACTTAATTCTTTTAGATATTGGAGGAAAAAAAAACACAATATTCAATATAAAGACATTCTATCAGTTTTCAAATGAATTCAGCATAATGCCGCACTTACATGACATTTCTGAACGAATATAATTAATTTGTAAATAAACATGCCTAGTGTTTTCAAAAAGTGAAACATTTACTTTTTCGTTTTTTGAGATGGGAGATAAAATTTTAAATTGAGTTGGAAAAGGAGAGCAGATTTTTTTTTAACATTTTCACTTTTCAAGTTCATTGCAGTTATGGCTTTACAATAATAGGGGTATTCATGCAAAAGTGTAAGCTCTGCGTATTTGTATAAGTCAATTATTTTCAAAACTTATTTGCATTTGTCTGCATTTGAATTTTAAATATTCGCGAAAAAAGAGAATACAAAATACTCGAAATGTATTTGTCAGGGAAAGACAGAAGATAGAAAATACAGACGTGAGACGTCGCGTCGTCAAAAATGCGGACGAACATGACTTACGATACAAATTTAAATTTCCATGGCTGAATGCGTTCCATGGGCTAAAACGTACCTCATTTTCGGAGCACGTCAATTTAGGTATGTCATTTCTTGTTGACAATAAACAGCTGGCCGATCGATGTGCAAAGAAAAATATAAAATAGTTTTACAAAAGTAAATTGAATTTATGTTTTTGAAGTTAGCTATATTTCTTTAGGCGCGTTATGAAAAAATGATGAGAGTGAAATTAAAAAAAAAAATTCACACGTGTAACACAATATTCACAGGTTGACGTCACTGCAACGACGTGGATTCGAGTCCCAATAGAATGATAAATATTTTTTTTTATTGCCGTGATATGGAAAAATTATGAGAGTGAAATTTTTAGATGTAACACAAAATTCACAGGTTGACGTCACTGCGACGACGACGCACAGTGTGTGATTTCGCTAATCTAGCGGAATTAAATTAATGGTGCTTATATTTTATTTTTTTTCGTCATTTTCTTTTTGCAGGATTAATAATAAATTACTAAGAAATGAAATTTTACAGTAAATATGTATATTCATAAATCATATTTTTTTTAACCGAGCTTTGAAAGTACCCATTTTTTTTACTAAGGTAGGTCCATTTTCAAAATTGAATAACATGCACGAAAAAACAAACTTTTTGATATTTTTTTGTGTAGTATTCATTACAAAAAAACTACAAAATAATTGAAAACATCAATTATTTTTATAGTTTGTCAATTTAAAAAAAAAAAAACGAGCTCTAAAAACATACCTGTTTTTGCACTGTAGTGGGACATTTGAAAACTTAATATAACTATAAACATTAATAATATTTAATAATAAAAGATCTAGTTACCTTATTTAAAACATAAAATGAATATTTTATTATAATTTCGTGAAATTTTTACAAAATATCCGCTTTTTTAATTTATTTTTGTCCCAAAATTATAAAACATCGTTTTTATGACCAAACTGTTAAATTTAACTACTCTTTATTCATTATAATATTAAATTAGCTGTACGCGCAGTTTGTCCTTCTAATTGTTCTCATGCTTTAAACTAAAGACAATTATATATACAAACATATATATTATATAAACAGCCTAGACTTCCAAGATAAACGTCCATTCTAAATATATATGAATACATTTTTGATTAGTTTTGGATATGACATCTTTTATCTAAGCTTAAAAACTTTACATCTTTAAAATATTTGTGTAGTTTTATATGAGAATTATATCATTATGTATTTATTAGTTTAATAATTTATATTTCGTCTACAGCATCGTCATCATCATTGTCATTATTACTGTCATCAGATACATTGGAACTTGAAAAGGACATTTCTGAATCCAATAAAATCTTTCGCTGGTCGTCCTATACTGCGCGGTCTAGGCGTCTAGGATTCGTCGAACTTTTAGATCCTAGCAACTTATTCAATTTATCTGAAAGGGATAATTACTTTTCAAGCCATGTTTCATTTGCAGCTAGAAATCTTGGAAGCCTTCGGTAGCTACTCTTCCATTTTATATGTCTATTTTTTTGCTTAAACAAAAATTTTTAGACTTCTAAGGCTTTGATCTTCCACCTCAACATTGTGTTTTTCTATTATATAGTTATAAATGACGTTATTTCCATTCCGCATTCTATTATGATGCCAAATTTCAAAAATTTTACGATTTTTCATACTGTACATATCATTGAAAATTAAATTAAAATGTATGAGTGCCGCAAATATTCAAAGCCAAATTTCACACAATTTGATAGATAGTGAATTAACAGTTATAAAAAAAATTATTTCACGAAAGATACACGAGGATACATTTTTAAAACTCAACTTAAAAAAAAAAAGTTCAAATTAAGACTTCTCAAATTGTGTTTTCAAAATGACTTGCTTACATTTTAAGTTATGCATTAATTCTTACCTTGCAAGATGCTCAGGACTCTAAAAAATAAATTTCCAAACTTTGATACTTTATAACTTTTATCACTGAGACACACGTTTAATTGCAAGATCAAAGAAATACTCAGTGATTTTTTCGAATATAAACAAAGGCTTCACTTTCAGCGAGGTACCTCTTTGTTAATATATGGATGATTAAAAATTTTAACGCCATATTAAAAACCGGTTTTCTATGAATCGTATTGCTAACTTTAATTATATATTTGAAGCAAAAAAAAAATTAATTAAGTTCCGCTAGATTTGTCATTTTCCACACTGTGCGACGCACAGTGTGTAATTTTCACTATCCAGCGGAACTTAAGTCAAAAAATAAATTTGAGCTTCTGTGTACAAAACCGGTTGTTATCAGTTCTCAACATAGGGAAGCATTTATTACAGGTAGAAAAAGCTTGATATTTCCATCTCATTTTGTACAGTTAGCTGTCAAAGTCAAGCAATATGTGAGAAAAAAAAATTGAATGCATTTTGCAATCGGAAAACTGCGGTCTGTCGTGTTATAAGCTTCTGCTAATTTAAAAGTTTTTTAATATTTAATAATTTTGAAGTGTATTCTATACGTTAAACTGAGATTTGTAAGTGTTTCTTAGTTATTTATATATTTTTAATACATTTTCGCTGGGGTTCTAAAATATTTGTTTTTTTAACTTTAGAGCAATTTGTTTTTGGTTAACCTACGTGTAGACTTCCAAATTTGTACATACTTGCGCTCCGTGAACAATATACATTTAGAATCAGAAGTAAGTTTTTGCAACCTTTTGCAGTCCCCATACAAATATTTTTGTTTTTTAGAAAAATGAACAGGTTGAGTATTTTTGAACTTTGGCACCAAACTTCAAGAAACGAAAAATTTAAAAAAGTTTTGGATACTTTGCTTCAGAATTTGGTATTGAAAGTTCTAGCCGAGATTTAAAGATGTTTGTGGGTAAATTAACCAGCAAGATAAAACAAAAGTGGGAGGTCAGTTACAGAACTTACTCAAAATTTGTTAAAAAAAATCGAGTGTGGTTAGAACAGCCTATAACTTTACCGTTTACTTGCTTGTACCAAGACAAACCTAGTACAAGCTCTGGATCAATGAGTACAGCATTTGGAAGACCTAAGCCATTCAGAGAATGCACCATAAAAGTTAAAAAACGGAAAGTTAGAGATATCATCACCGCTAAATCTCAAGAAGAAATAGCACTTGCTCTTGAAATGAGTTTAAGATCTTCTGGAAAAAAGAATACAGCTAACCTAGTTCGAGAGCTTTTCATTTCATCACCAGCCCGTGCAACAAAATTGAAGCAAATAAGAGATCAAAAACTTGCCTCAAAAATGTCTCCTGAAAAAGCTTTAGGACTAATAATAGACTCCAAGTTGAGCGTTCAACAATATCAAATCATCGGCAAAATGCTAATGATGCTGGAGCAAACTTATACCCTCCCTACTACATGGTAAAGAAAGCTAAGGAACAGTGCTATCCACCAGAAGACAGTATTTTAGTCACAGAAACAGCAGAAGTTAATTTGCAAGCTTTAGTCGACCTAACAGCAAAGAGAATTTGTGAGGCTCAATCAGAAATTTTGGAATGTGGTAAGTTTGAGCATTTACGATTGATCTACAAATGGGGATGTGATGGAAGCTCTGCACAGAGCCGGTATAAGCAAATTTTACCAGAAGGATTTAGCGATGAGCATATGTTCTCCGTAAATTTGGTGCCTATTAGGTTGATTTTATAACACCACAAATACAGTTATTTGGCAAAACCTAGGCCAAATTCTACTAGATTTTGTAGACCCGTTTGTTTTCCGATGACAAAAGAAACAAGAGATGTCATAAAATTAGAAACAATGAAAATGAAAAAAAGTAAGGACATCATTTTAAGTCTCATTTCTATCAACAACTTAAATGTCAAAATTATGCACGTTTTTATTATGACTATGGTGGATGGCAAAGTCTGTAGTGCTCTCTCACAATACAACTCATCACAGAGATGCTGGAATACTAATGACGGAAATTCTGCCAGAAGGTTTTTTAGAAACACAGAGCTAACTTCTGAAATAACTGGTATTGATATAAGGATAATAAAACGCCTTCTCGTCATACTAGAAGCATTATCTTGCGATTTCGACATTGATGAAGAAAAGTTTGGAGTTTTTGCCCAAGAAACCAAAAATATTTATGTGTCTCTATATCCTTGGTATTTTTTGCCTGCAAGTATACACAAAATTCTTGTACATGGGGAAAAAATCATAAAAACTTGCATTTTGCCATTAGGTCAGCTTGCTGAAGAAGCCCAAGAGGCAAACAACAAGGAATACAAACGAAATCGGGAAAACTTCAGCCGAAAAACTAGCAGAAAAGAAACAAATAGAGACATATTGAATAGATTTCTCTTGTCATCAGACCCATTGCTCTCTTTAAGATCAAGGTTTTCAAAAAGTAAAAGCCATGCACTTCCAAAAGAAACCATTTCTTTGCTAAAACCTATAATTATTGCTTCAACATTATCTGAATATGAAGACGATTCTAATTAAAAAAGTTTTTTTTTTTTAATTAATATTAATATTGAATTTATTTGTTTATTTATTAATATAAAAAACTATATCTGCTTAAGTTAAAGTATTTGAATTGAAATAAAATTTTTAATTTAATATGCGGTGCCTTAGGCACCCAAATTTTGTGTTTGGATTTCCTCCTTTTTCGTTTTTTTTTTAGGTTATGTCGTAAACTTGACGTGTTATATCATAACTGACTTCGGATTCAGATTCAGCGACCCCAAAACCATACGAAAAACATACTCTGAACTCCGGGAGGGATTTTTTTTTGTTTTAAATAGCTCTGTAACTGTTTTTTTTTCTACTTTTTTTGTCATAAATTCAATTTTTTTGTCATAAATTCCACTTTGGTTTAAAATTAAATTATTCTTATACAAATAAATCATTTTTTACAAAAAACAAGTGAAAAAATAAGTTATCGTTAAAATTTAGACTTAAGTTCCACTGGATTGCGAAAATTACACACTGTGCGACGTGGGTTCGATTCTAAATAGAATGATAAATATTTTTTTTTTGCCGCGATATGAAAAAATGATAAGAATGAAAGTTTTAGATGTAACACAAAATTCACAAGTTGACGTCACTCCGGCGACGTGGGTTCGATTCCAATATTATGACCATAACAACAGCTGAAGGACAATGACATGAAAGAATCGAAACAAAAATTGTTAATGTGTTAATAATGTGTATAGGTTTGAAAGTTTGTTTACCATTAACTGTTTTCCTTTGGACTCCAGGATTGAGTGCTTAGTAGGTACTTCTCATTGCATTCAACAATTTAAAGAAATCATAAATTCTCTGTCTTTTATTGAATGATAATGAATAAAATAAATAAATTGGCACTCGAATTTCGAGAGCTGGGTCGGCTAGTAATATCAAATTCACAAAATAAAAATTCAATTTTATTGTTGCAAGGTGCATATTCATTTGGCTTTACTTGTCTGGGCATATTAGTCCAGTCAAAGCGTCATTTGACCTTGCGCGCAGAGGCATGGTCAATTTTTTTTCATGGATCGATAGGTGCTTATGAGAAAAGCTTAAAACCAAATTTGCACCACATGACAACTTTTTTTACCAAAGTTATTGGTAAAAATGTGTTTTGTGTCATTTTTTGGTCATTTACGAATATCTCGGCTCCACTATCTCGTACAAACAAAAATTAAACATACATTTATTCTTAATAACATTGTCTATTATGTTCTAAAAAAAAGCATTTGTTTAAACAAATTAAAAAAAAGTTATAGTAAGTTAAACAAATTTTTTGTTGTTTAAAAATCACTTTTTCGTGATTATTAAGAAAAAAGCTCATTTAACGATGAAATTTTTATTTTTTATTATTAAAGTTCTTGTAATTCCCTACAATTTAAAAAAAAAATCAACACTACAATGAACGAAAGCCGAGTAATAAATTATTGAACATAGGTAAGTCAGCGCACCCACGCATTTTATGATTTTATGTTTTAATTGATATCTCAGCCCCAGTATGTCGCAAAGTGAAAATAAAAAACTGTATTGCTAATAACAGTCTTTTCTATCAATTTGCATTTAATTTAATATATTTGAGCAAAAACATAAAAAGTTACCGTTGGTTTCAACGTTTTTTTTTCTTGTTTTTAATACCTTTTTTTCATAGTTATTGAGAAAAAAACTGTATTTCACGGTAAATACTTTTCAGTTTTGGATTTTTGTTTTATAGTCCTACTAATTTTCTTCAAATTAAAAAAAAAATTAGTCCATTACGACAAACGGGAGCCAAGATATTCATGATTTAAAAACTTAGGAAAGCTTACAATTTAGTATTTTAACCTTGTAGCTTGTAATTTTGGTGTCGCCAGCAACAAGAAGCAACAAATATGTGTACGTATGTGTGGGGTGTTTGAAGGATACCCATATATCTTGTTGCTGGCGACACCAAAATTACAAGCTACAAGGTTAAGACACTAAATTGTAAGCTTTCCTAAATTTTTAAATCATGAATATCTTGGCTCCCGTTTGTCGTAGTGGACTAATTTTTTTTTTAATTTGAAGAAAATTAGTAGGACTATAAAACAAAAATCCAAAACTGAAAAGTATTTACCGTGAAATACAGTTTTTTTCTCAATAACTATGAAAAAAAGGTATTAAAAACAAGAAAAAAAACGTTGAAACCAACGGTAACTTTTTATGTTTTTGCTCAAATATATTAAATTAAATGCAAATTGATAGGAAATACTGTTATTAGCAATACAGTTTTTTATTTTCACTTTGCGACATACTGGGGCTGAGATATCAATTAAAACATAAAATCATAAAATGCGTGGGTGCGCTGACTTACCTATGTTCAATAATTTATTACTCGGCTTTCGTTCATTGTAGAGTGTTGATTTTTTTTTTAAATTGTAGGGAATTACGAGAACTTTAATAATAAAAAATAAAAATTTCATCGTTAAATGAGCTTTTTTCTTAATAATCACGAAAAAGTGATTTTTAAACAACAAAAAATTTGTTTAACTTACTATAACTTTTTTTTAATTTGTTTAAACAAATGCTTTTTTTTAGAACATAATAGACAATGTTATTAAGAATAAATGTATGTTTAATTTTTGTTTGTACGAGATAGTGGAGCCGAGATATTCGTAAATGACCAAAAAATGACACAAAACACATTTTTACCAATAACTTTGGTAAAAAAAGTTGTCATGTGGTGCAAATTTGGTTTTAAGCTTTTCTCATAAGCACCTATCGATCCATGAAAAAAAAATTGACCATGCCTCTGCGCGCAAGGTCAGGCCCTTTTTCATGACGCTTTGACTGGACTATATGTACATAATACAGAAATGTACAGATTTGTTGATCGTAGAGCACTTTTGCACGATTGTTTCGAATTTCTGATATTCAAAAAAAAATCTTTTAAAAAATCGAATTAAATATTTTTACCTTGATTTGCATTGGTATGAAATGAATATTGTCAATATGGATAAAGTATGCTTTTAAGAGACAAACTAGCTATTTTTTGCTGCTGTTAAAGTTAGAGCTCTTTAACGTTAAAGTAGTTTATGTCCTTTAAAATTAACAAAACGTCTCGGTTCTCGTTTTAACTATACACAATATTAAGAGTCGACTCTCATTCTAAAATTGATTTAGAGCAGGTTTTAAATGTTTACAATTGCGCCACTGAATTTAATAAAAAAATAATGTCATGATATGTGCCTGTTATATACGAGTATATCTTAGCTCTAAATTATAGCTCAGTCCGGTATTACACGGCACGTGCTTAGCCTCGCGTGAATGAAGCGCAAAAGAGAAAGAAAGAACGAAAAGATGAAATAGAAATAAATCTATCTGAACCACTGATTTCTATAATACACTGGATAGCGCATTCCCTATATTGTATAACAGATTTTTTGACTCCATTTGAAGATGACATATTTTGACATGTTATTAGCAGAAAAGTAATTGAAAAGGTGGGTGTGTTTTTATTCTTTGTTAATGTAAATATTTAGTTTTAAAATAAATTTAAAAATAAAAACAAAATTCTTTGAAAGTGAACTACAAGTGAATTTATTTATATTTTTTTTTAAATGTGAAATACTTTAACCAAATATTTGTTTTAATTTCGCAAATTTGCTCTGCCGGGACTTTGCCTTTAGTGCCAATTCTTTAGCCATGTTGTGTTGCGAAATAACCTTTTTTCTAAATGGTGCAAGTGTGTGTTCTTACTTTTACCATTGTGTTTTTTTTTTTATTATTTAATTACTGATTACTGACTAAAATTTGATGGGTTCACAAAAATTTTACTGACATGCATGCCGAGGTGAGACCAACAAAAGCAACCTGTCTCCTAGTTTTAGTCATCAGCACGCCATCAGCATTGGAAATTTTTTTTAGGTAATCGATTTCGCTTAAGATTTGTGGACGCCAAAATAATTCGTTGTAGCGTCTCAATGGTGCTTTATACCCCTTTCCGAAAGAATTTCTAGAATTAAGAAAGTCGAAAATCCGATCGACACATCTAATGAACTGACATGTTGCTTCACTTCCTTCAAACTCTTTTAATTTTAGAACTTTGTTGCAAAATTCGATGGAATCCGCCACACTGCTACTAAGAGTTTAAGCTGCTAAAAAGACCTCATTCCAAGTTTGTGGCACTTTAAATCGTCGATGTTCAGGTTAGCTCCTAGTAATTTCATGGTTGCAAAATATTTAGACGGGCCATCTAGCGACTGCAAATTACTTTTTTGTTTCTTTCACTAGAGTCGGCTACTTTTATTTTGAGTGCTTCAAAACTTTCCGTTGTGAAGCCAGGTTCACCATCGACCGAGGAGTACCAAGATCTTAGTGTGCTAGGATGAGGCAAGGCACGACAAAACTTCTGTCGGACAAAATCGTAAGCTTTGGGAGAATAAAAATGTAGAGTCATGTAAAAATACCGAAGACCACGTGGATATTTTTCTCTACAAATTCCTAATCCTTTATTGGATTTAAAGTTCTTGAAATTTTTTTTACTTGCCATGCACACTTCGTCGCCTACATTTTCTTTGTTTTTTAAAAATCTTTTAAAGAGTTCCCCCACATCTGAATTCGCTATAGAATTCAAACACGTCAAACCCGACTCTGGTATGGAATTTCTCTTGCAAAATTCTTTTAAAATTCCTTTTAAAGAAACGATTTTATTATTCATTCGATGAATGTGTCTCTTCTGAATTTTATTTGAAAGTTGACATTTTTTGAATTTTCGTCTAATAACTGACAGTTTTCTTTTTTCACTTCTCGGTGAGGATGCATATGGATGGTCATGGCTAACAACTCTTCTTTTTTCTTCAATCCCAACTTGAGTATTTGGAGTCACTGTAATATATTTTTGAAATGGCTTAGTTTCTGTTTTTTTTTTATTCTTCGTTCTTAAATTCAATATAATATAAATTCAAAATAATAAAAGATCAAAAAATATGTTCATTTCTTTTTCAAAAGACCTCCGAAATTTCCAAATGATAATATACAGACTAAAAAAAAACATCATACCCATTTCGTTAAACCAAATCAACCAGAGTACCATAGCCAGAGCGTAGAATACAAATTTTATTATAAAACTCATGATTTTTAAATAAAATTTGTAACTGCATAATGTGTTTTCGAAAGTGGAATAAGTCCGTTTTAAATTTTTTAAAAAGTCAAACTCAAAAGTTGAAAAGGCTAGCTAAAATACAAAATACACAGCTTATTTCATCCTGGGTAAGCAACCAAAAAACTCGGCAAAAAAATATATGTAATCATAACAACAAAAGTAAAAAAAACAACACAAATTCACTTGGCAAAAATCGTTTATATTTTGCATATATTTCACTAATTTTTATTATTTATTTTTTATTATAGAGAAATCAGTATTAATCAGTATGAACTTACAATAAAGAAAAATACTAAACATAAGTTACCTGACATAAGTAATGCTCCATATCCAGAACTACTCACTGTCTCGGCTATAGGTCTTTGCTAGTTTAGGTCCCCAGCAAGTTCCTCTAAAGATTCCTCTACATTTTGCTCTGCAGATATATGTTCCTATGTTCCTTTAAAGAAAAAAAAAAAACAAATAGAAATATTGTTGAAGTTAATTTTCTTTAATAGTATTTGCTTTTTATGGTTTTAAATATTATCTTTAAATATAAGTACCTCTAGAGAAAAATGATGGAACTGCATCCACTCTCAAGTTTAAGCTATTGCTGTTTTTGATTTCTTGAAAACAGGATTGCTTTAAGTGATCACTGCATATCAAGGTATCTTTGGATGTAAATAAGTTTTCGATATTGATTTCATTCAACCATTTCTTCAACAACTCAGGTCTATCCTAGGGAAATCTTTAAAAAATATAGTTGTCGAAAATTACATTTCAATAAAAATTATGCTAGTGTGTCATATTTTTTAAGGGAAAGTCCAGGTTTGGAGTCCCTTGAGGAATTGCAAAAAAAGCAGGTGTCTTTCCGATCTGAAAAGAGTGTAGGTATACTTCCTTCATTTAAGAGACTTTTCGTTTTCTAACGATGTTAAAGCATTCTCCCCGGAAATGGTCAGGAAAAATAAAAGTATACTTCGTTGGGATGAAAGATGGATGAAGTCTCATTTCTCTGTTCTCTAACGCAGCATCTTTTTTTTTCATTATAATTTTGTTTGATAAAATTAGGGTAACACAATTTAACTTTGAAATAAATTTAAATATAAATTTAAGTACTATTCGCAAAAAAAAATAATTAATAAAATATAAATTACCTATGAAAGGTTCTAGCTTGACTTGTGGGCTCACTGCTACCTTGTTTTTTGCAATATTTGCATCGTCGCACCATTTTAGTTTGTAGTTTATATTTTTCTTGTTAAATTCCTTTCAAAATAAAACGTATTATACAAACAAATAAATAAAATAAAATATTTAAAGTTTAATGCAGCTTCCTTAAAATTGAAAGCAGATACCAAAAAGGCATCAAGCATCTTTGTAGAGCTAGCCGTTCGAAAAAAAAAACGCCAATACGTTTAAGTACTTTAAATGTTTTTTATTGAAATTCCTATAATTGACCCGAAAAGTAATTTTTTGATTTATTGCTTCGAACGAAAAAAACTTGATAAAACTTTTTTGAGAATAAAAAGCAGATTCCAAAAAGGTATCAAGCATCTTTGTAAATCCAGCCGTTTAAAAAATAAACGCCAATACGTTTAAGAATTGGAAGTGGTTTTTATCGAAAAACTTATAAATTGACCTGAAGATTTTTAGAGATTATAATAAATAAAATAATATTCCAAAAGAAGAAACAATTCCATTAGCAAAGCAAAGCAAAAGCGTTGCATTGAATTCTTCCTTTGTATTTACTAGCATTTCTTCAATTTTGTTTCAAGATTTGAACTAGTTCAAGTGTATTTGGTGGAAATTTTATCTGATAAAATTGTCAAGAACCCTAAAAAGTGCTGTAATAGCAAGTTTTTCATAAAATATTGTAGACCTTGAAGTTCTTGAAATAATAGAGTATTATAGCTCACATGCTTAAGCATGCATGTTTGCATGCATTTGCTTGCAGCACAATTTGCTGTCAATTCGACGCTACCAGAGAGTGCCATGAATCCTCCTGTAATTGAGAGCGTTAATGATTCTATGGGACAAATCTTCTTTCGCACTCGTTCAGTTGCAAGAGTACTTAAAGATCTCGATATACATAAATCCGCTGGCCCGGATAATATCGCCCCAATTGTTCTGAAGAGGTGTTCTTTAACGCTGGCAAAACCATTGCGTAAGCTTTTCCATCTGTCCTACTCTTCTGGTATCTTTCCGAGTGGATGGAAAACAGCATTTGTCTAGCCTGTCCCTAAAAAAGGCGAATCTTCTTCCCCCTCCAACTATCGTCCAATTGCACTTACATCCCTTCTTTCTAAGGTAATGGAAATGCTGATAAACTATCAGCTCAAGAAATATCTTGAAGAACCAAAGCTTTTTAATGACCGGCAGTATGGGTTGTAACGTGGTCGGTTTGCGTTTTAAAAAACAAAAAAAATATCATAATAACTAACTACAAAACTAACTACAACAAAACATACTACCATCATAATTCCCATAGGGAAGAGGTGATCATACACACCTCCTCTACGTGTATATATTGTGCAAAGGGGGATCGTTCGTGCAAAAATCCCTAGTAGGCCGGACTCATATCCAAAATCCAATATACACATTGTGCGTATCCGATGCATAATATCAAAATTTTGCACTCTTAATTTTGTTTTAAATTTGTCAGCCAATCCTCAACATTTTTGTATGTGGATATCTGAAAGATGCAAACAAAATTATGTTTTAATGGTTAGAAATAATTTTTAGGTAGCCACCTCGGCCTCGACCATTTCAGCAAAGGCCCAGATTTCTACCAATGTTTACATCTTTAAAATGATGTTTATAAAAGTGGTACTTACCTTGTTATACCCCATAGTCATTCGTCAGTGGTATCTGAAAATTTAAAAGGAAATATAAATTAAAATAATTATTGTTATACATAATTATAAATAAAGAAAAATAAAATACCTACCAATAATTTGTCAACTGTCCGCCACGTTTGACTGCAAAAACACATTTTTTGTATACAAATTAATTTTGACATATCGAGTCGTATAGTCTT
This sequence comes from Philhelius festivus, assembly GCA_963931855.1. Lineage (NCBI taxonomy): Eukaryota > Metazoa > Arthropoda > Insecta > Diptera > Syrphidae > Philhelius > Philhelius festivus. The sequence goes on from OZ007554.1 coordinate 165,599,827, forward strand.
GTCTCACTCTTAAAGGAGTTAAAACATATAAATCGACTTTGCGACGGCCATTTTTTTTTTTACGGCGAATTAAAACTATTATGTATTTCCAATGAACGACCAATAATCATTGTAATAGATGATTATGGAAAGGTAAAAATTCAAAGGAAAGAAGGAATTTAGCGTCAGTTACACTTTGAAAACAATATTAGAAAAAGTAATAGCAAAGAATAATTTAGTAAACTAATAAAAAGTAATTAGGATAAGATTCTGCAATATAGATACTGTGATATTAGATGTAAGGTAGCAAAAATTTAATAGTACAATATTAGTAAATTATGTTAGTAATATTAACTACGCTGCATATATGGGAGTGAAGAGGACAGGTGTTTGATATGTTTACTGATAGGTAGGATCCAACTATCTAGCAGTTATCGATCTATTTACTTTATAAAAGAAGGAAAGTTAATTATGTATTAAAGGTCTTTGTGAACTTAGGAAAAGTAAGGGGATCAAACGACTTGTGATTTTTGTACGTTGTTGAAGTAATTTCCGAGAATTTTTTTATCGAATATAAATTTAAATTCAAGAAAAAAGGTTTGAAATTAATCAAACGTAATAGCTTAACTATAAAAAGAATTTGAATTTGAAAATTAAATTAAATAAAACCAAAAAAAAGGGAAAGTTAAAGCAGAATATATAGTGTATAAACTGTGGAAGAAATATTCAAAAGCCCCATATAATATATCATTTACACCAAAAGCGCAGAGGTATGTAGTTTTAACAGACGCAGACGTAGACAATATGAGCCTAATTTGTGAATATGATACTTTCCTCGCTTAGGTACATATTCGTGATTCTGGGTCCAATACCAATCAGAATAGACGCAATAGGTGCCTCTGCTTGTATAAGTATACAGGAGCTCTGTCTCTACCATCATTAAGAGGAAAAATTATATGTAGCAGGGAATTTTGTAGGCAAGAACCAGGATCTTAGGAAGGAAATAAGAAGCTTAAAGAAAGTTCCAGAAAACAGTACACCAACACATAGGAATAAGGAGATTAAAGTGAAGAAGTAACGAACTGAAAAAAAAAGAAAAGAAAGAACAAAGAACTATGAACAAATTAGTGAAATAATAATTTTAAAATTTTTTTGTATCAATAATTATTTTAATTTGATTTAATTTTTTTTTAAAGTAAATTTAGTTTTTTTTAACCATAGTAAATTTAATTTTAAATGTAAATCTCAAATCTGTGCTTAAATGAATTGCTATTTCTACGTGCACAAAAATTTTAAGTGAAATTTAATCAACGATAACGTTCCTGATCTGTGCTGCCGGAAGGACTTCGAGGGATGTGTAAAAACGTAAGTACCGAAAATATAAAAAAAAAATCATTGGGATGAACAAAATATACCCCAACCAAAATCAAGAGACCATATATATACGTTTAAGGACAGATTTTTGCCTTTTCTTTTTGTATTCTTTAACTTCATGGGATTGAGATAAATTTTGGTTGCCATTTTTAATTTTTATATATATATAATTTATACTTTTAAAAACCTTTTCTTTTGAAATTACAAAAAAATTAAATATTTATATTGCTTTTTTTGAAAGAAATGAACCAAATATCTTTTTTTTTTTTACTGAAGTTGGAATGAAATTTATAGTGGTAATATTATAATGATGGTTTGCTAAATCTAAAGCAATTGGTGTGTGGAGAACTGCGTCAAGCCGTCTATAAGCCGAAGTACGTGACTAGGTATAGATACATGACGAACTAACGGTAGGACAATATAGCTGAAAAGCAAGTTAGGGGCTATCTTCCACAAACTTAGTCCAAGGAAGATAGCAAAGGAAACTCCCCCGTCCGACGAGCTTAGCTGAGCCGAGACAAGCATGCCATCGTCCTTAAATATAGAACTAAAGTTGCCCCTGTGGCCTGAACTAGCCTCATTTCATGGTGATTTGATGATATATCTCACCGAACAGTGGCACAAATCTTTACATCGTTTTGGAGAAAGTAAGATTACTGCACTGGATATTTCAAAAGCATTTGATATAGTTTGGCATCAATTTCTTTTATCGAAAATGCGTGCATTTGGTATTGATGAATCTCTTCTTCGATAGATTAGACACTACCTTTCAAACCGCTCAATACAAGTTGTATTGGACGGTTTTAAATCTGTAGTCCATAAAATAAATGCTGGTGTGCCACAGGGCTCCGTTTTGTCTCCGACTCTATTTCTGATATTCATCAACGATCTTTTGTCTGAAACTTCTAATCCATTAAATTGTTTTGCTGATGACAGTACCCTCAGCTTCTCATATTCGTTTCCAGATACACGTCCTTGTTCTTCGGATGTGAATCTAGAACGGCAGCGTATGATAAGATCATTAAATTCTGATCTTGATAGCATTGTCAAATGGGGAATGATAAACCGTGTAGAATTTAAGGCTTCAAAAACTCAATGCTGTCTCCTGTCGTTAAGGTAGAACCCACCCCCTATGCCGCTATCCATGAGTGGCACTTGCATTGAGGAAACCAAACAGCTCTCAGTTCTCGGTATGTGTATCACAGACCACCTTGTGTGGAATGACCATATATTCGACGTCGCCAAAAACGCTGCTAAGTGCTTAGGTTTCCTTCGACGTTGCAAGAAATTTTTTACCCCTTCTGATCTGGCTGTCATCTATAAGGCCTTTATTCGTCTAAAGCTCGAGTATAATTCCCATATTTGGGCAGGTGCTCCAATAACTCACTTGAGTCTCTTGGATAGAATTCACAAAAGAGCTTTAAAAATGATAGGTGATACAAATATAACAGAAACATTTGAAACTCTCGAGCACCGTCGCAATGTTTCTTGTCTTTCACTATTTTACCGGTATTTTTATAAACACCGTTCTAGTGAAATAGCCAGCTGCATTCCTCCCCTTAAACTATTTAACCGTAATACACGCGCTTCAAGGAATTCCCATCAGTTAACCCTTGAGCCCAATTTCGGACGTACAGTTAAATTCAGAGATTCTTTCTTCAGCCGCACCACACGAATGTGAAATGCTTTACCCGACTCTATGTTTCCCTCCCATTGTAATATTCAGACATTTAAAACCAATGTGCATCGGTATCTCCTCTTAAATCCTCTCCCAATTTCCTAAAACGCTCGCACTGTGCTAAAACATTTTTAGGGTAGTCATAATCAGCGTTGCCCCCCTACTACAATCGTAGTGTTTTTACTACAATTTTTTTTCAAAAGCACACACTACGCACGCTCCTCAAAACACTACACTTTTTTCAAAGCACATAAAACAGTTTGTGTTAGAGGTTATGAAAAATGTTTGAAAACGTGACCTTATATCAATCAATTTAGATTTCAAAAACAAAGTTCATCACGTTGCGCATAATGTCATGTGATTTGGATTTAAATTCGAAGAATTTTGTTGTAGAAACGATATTGAAAATAATATTTTAGAAAATGCGAAAACGAAGTCATGCCAATTTTATGTATGTAGCTTTATGCGAAAAACTTTTAGACAGATTTGATTTAATTGATAATGAAAAAACAAGTCATTTAACTCTTCTTGACCCTATCGAAATTTCAAAAGGAGACATTCCGACTATAATGCCCCTTTTGAAAAAATTTCCCTTTCATATACAAGAAAATGAAACCATAATAAATGACGTATAGGTTCACAAGAAACGTTAAAAGAATATTTAAATGAAGACATTGTTTAATTTTCGGTTAATTTATTAAGTGCCAAAAATTTTCTTGGAAATCGGGCTTTTGAAAATTTATGCAGAGGTTTTTCTCAAGTTTAAATATAATAAAGAACGATTTAAGAAATATTTTAAATATTTTAACAGTTTATGCAATTATTCAATCAAAAGAACACTTGAAAGGCGTAGAGAGAATTTTTGAGCCCCTGGCAAAATTAATAAATTTTGCACACAAATTTAATTACCACAATGCAAGTCATTATAAAAAAAATTAATCCTTAAATGTATATTTTTGATTTGTAAAGATAATTATAAATAAACTATTAATTAATTAATTATTATCATATAATAATTTTTTATGAGTTGTGTATATCTACACATAGTTTATTATACCTATATATACGTATATTTAAAAGTGAATTAAAGGATTAAAAAATTTGAAAAATTTTTTTTACTACGTTCCTACTACACTTTTTTCTCCTAAACACTACACTTTCAATCAGTTGGGGGGGCAACACTGGTCATAATGCCTTTAGTGCGCTTAAATTATAAAAAAA